>JAYESA010000010.1:45661973-45821973 GCA_036927795.1 Iris macrosiphon
GGATGTATTGTATTATTAGTTATATTATGTCCTAAAAACCTTATGTCTTGCTAAAAAAGTTTCATTTTTGGGGGCAGAAAATAACTAATCCATTTTTAATGGCTAAATGTTTAAACATATAAGATGTTTAAAATGTTCTTCAATAGTATTAGAGAAGATCAATATATCATCAATGTAGGATAATATAAAATTTGAATGCTGAATGAATATTTCATTTTCAGCATTATTATTGACATAAAATCTTAGGGATTGGATACCTAATCCATTTTAAAACCTTATTTAAAGGTTTGTAATTAATTACAAGTCTAGGTACTCCCCTTTCCTTTTCAGCATTATTATTGACATAAAATACTGTACAAACTCCATGAAGAGTATAATTTTCTTATTAATTTTTTATCCAACAATTCTTGGATTTCTTTTTTACATAACTCAAGATATTCTTGATTCATTTGACAAGGTCTTGCCTTAGTGGAAATATCCTTTTCATTAAAGGATTCTTCATAGGGTAGAGAAACAATATGTTATTTCCTATTCCAAAAAGTATTTGGTAAATTACTACAAGTCTGTAACTTGAAGTCTTCTTCAACTTGCTTAATTTTATTTTAAATTTTAAATTATTTTAACTGCTGGGTTATAGTAACCTGAGCAAGTTTCTTCTTTTAAGAAATTCACTTGATTTTCTTTCAAACTGACATTGTTAAGAATTTTAACAATTGGATTTGTTATAAATTTAAAAGTTATTCTTTTGCCTTTATAACAGGTTGTAATACCTTCCTTTGTGATCTCATTTATTGGCATAAGTTTTTCTAGGAAAGGAGTTCCCAGAATAACATGCTGAGATATTTCCTTTACAACTATTAGATGTACAGGAATACAAACATCATTTTTATAAATATTCACATCAGTGATTTTGTAAGGAGTAGTTAATGCTTTATTATTAGCAGCACTCAATGTCTGAGTTGTTCGTTCACAATATTTAATAGGAACGATTTCTTCTTTGACACAATTAAGATCTGTACCACTATCCACTAGTGCAATTAAATTCGTCAAATAATATTCATTATTAACAAGCATATTTATCTTGATATACCATTTATGGGTAATAAATAAATCTATTTTTTATAGGAAATTGTTCCCAACAACATCTTCTTGTTCGTCTACTAAATTCTCCCCCTCTTGAATTGGAGAGTGTGAAGAACTAGCAGAAGGAATTACCAGTAGTAATAGTTTTAGCTGAGTGTTTAGATATATTTTCTAGCTCAAGCTTTTCTAATCTCGTCTGAATTTGTTGATCTTGAGATTTTAAATTTTTAATCTCAATTTTTAAAGTCTTTATTTCAGACTGAAGGTCCTGCATTGTGACAGGTTTCACTTGCCTACTCTTATATCTTGAGAGAACTTCAGCCATATTATAAGCTTCAGTAGGACTTTGAATAGGGATATTATCCCCTGATATTTCTTGCCCAATAAAATCAATAATTTTATTTTTTTTATATTGGGACTAATATTGTCTCGTAATAAAGCTTCAATTATATCCTTCTTCTCATCAAGAGTTAAAGTATTAATTGATAAGCCATTCATTTCTACTATAAATTTATAGTAGTTAACATCTTTGTCTGTAACGCATTCATTACATTGACAATTTTCATCACATTCGTTTTCAGAATGATCTGTTGATTCATCATTGGATGAACTTTCTTTCATAATCAGAATTGATCATTAATTTATATAAAGTATTCCTTAACTCTTCATCTTCAATTTCTTCAATTTTCTTTTTAGTATAACATTTGTTAGCATAGTGGCCTAATTTACCACATTTGTAACATTTAATTACTTTCTTGGAAGACTTTTTCTTCTTCTTTAAATTTCTACCTTCCTTATTGGTAGTTTCTTTTCTTTTAGAAGGGTATTTCCTTCTTCTATAAGGTCTCTTATTATATTCCTTATAGTCATTCACTTTCTTTTTCCCCTTTGTATTAGGAGGTGAGAAATATGCATGGCAAACTGGTCACAGAATTCTCCCAATTACTTCCGTTCAGAGAGTCTCTGAGTTTTCAATTGATGTCGTAGCTTTAAGTCATTACATAAAGCTAAACCTTCTCTATACACTTATTAATCAAATTACCATAAGTGTAATTAGAATAAGGTATAACACCATTATTTTAATTTCTTAAACCTTGCCTTATTCTTTCTGCAAAGAGATTAGGAAGTTCGTCAATAAATTTTGACTTCCAGTGAGCATTATTAGTATCACCAAGCAACATTACTCTACTCAAAAAGGTATCTTTATACCATCTAAAATGAGTAAGAGTCGGACATCGTAAATTCTGAAGGAGAGTTCTTATTCTTTCTCCATTATCGGAAATTCCACCAGTAAAGTGTTCCAAAATTGTTATCATTAAGGTATAAAATGCATCAGTCTTTGTGACACAATACATAATAAACTATTATACACATATACATACAAATACAGAATATATATATAACTATAATATGTATATACATATAATATAAATACATAATACATATATATAATATATATATATACTATATATATATATATATATTATATAGATATATAAAAAATAGAATACGTATATATATAGTAATGTATATACACAATGTATACAAAACTAACTATACTCATGTATAAATACAATGTACAATACGCCAGGTCTGTACCTCAGTCCAGGGGGTGGGGGGGGGGTGTCCGTCGGGCACGTCGTCGCCGGCGAGGGAGGTAAGGCGGAGCTCCGGCAGTGGGGGGGGGGGGGGCTCGACCGCAGTAGCTACAGCAGTTGCAGCTGCTTGCAAGCTGCGATTTTGGCCTGCGGGGGGCGGTGGCCAGGGAGCGAGCTTCGGCGGGGACGGAGGTGGTGAGTTGGGGGGTGTCGTCGGCGAGTGGTGGTGGCATGACGGGCGGTATGGTGGCGATGCTAGGGGCGGGTCGGGTGGTCGGCTCGGGCAGCGGGGGGATGAGGTTTTTGGTGATGTCGGGGGGTGGGGGTGGGCTGCTGCCGGCGGAGCAGCGGTCGGTGGCGGCGGCAGGGGGTGCTGGAGTGGAGGGAGGTCAGAGGGGGAACGGCTCCTCGGGTGGCCCAGAGGCGGTGGTGGCCGGGGGGAGCTGCGGGGAGGGGTCGGGTGAGGGTGGTGGAGGGTGGTAAGGGGTTTAGTGATTTTAGGGTTTTTGGCTTGGGTAGTTTAGTTTTGAGTGGGTTTTTGAGTGATGTAGCATGTAGTATTTGTAGGAGAGAGAGAGGGGGGGCTCCTTGGAATTAGGGCCGGCTGGGGTAGTTCCCTAGGGTTGTGTGAAGCCTCCACATGTTGAACATGTGGCTAGGATTTAAGGGGTTTAAAATGTGGGGGTTGGGATGTTGTCCCAAAAAGTAGTGTAGAGTACATGAAAATGGGGGGGAACTCATAGTGGACCCGGTCAAGGGGAGGGGGGTTTCCTTCTTCATGTGGTTGGACCAATGAGAGGGGGGGCACCTCATTGCTTTAATTGCATAAAAGCCCATGAATAATTAGGAAATTGCACATAAATTGGAATTTAGGATTTGATGTGGCAAAACACCATGTTTGGTGTTTTGTAGTGGACTAGAATGGTGTATGGTATTTAGTATGAGGCTTGAGGGTGTGTGTGTGGGTTTGGGTTGGAGTTGGGTCTAGTTTGAGTGAGGTTGGGTCATTACATTAATTTAATTAAAATTAATGCACCGGGTATTCCTAAATTAATTTAAAAAATACATGGGGTCTAAATTGGGTGGGCACAAGCATCATGGGTTGTGGTAGACTTAGAATATAATAATGTCATAATTTGGGTTGGTCTAAACGGGTTGATATTGGGTCCTAATTTCAATTGGAACGGACAAAGAACGCAAATATGGAATTAATTGAATTTACGTACGGACGTTTGTAAACAATTTTTTGTGCGACTAAAATCAGGCACAAGAAAGAGTATCTGTGAGTTACACGAGGGTCAGAATAGTAGGCTGGTATGTCTAGGAAAAGTGTATAAAATTTGTTTGAGGGTAATAGCTAGTGTGGTGTCCTAAATATCGAAACAACGGCAAGGCGTCCTAAGTAATATAAATACTGCACAATAATTTAGAACTCTGAGTATAAATTCTAATTTGCATCTAATTAAACCCTAATCAAGCATCTAAGCTAATCAAACTCAAATTTTTGGTCGAGGGGGTTTACATGATCGGTACTAAATTCCTTTCATACTTCTCCTATGACTGCTTTTAAGGTCAGGTTCATCGAGAGTGACCGAATCCATTTTTTTGGATATTTTCTCCAACTACCCTCAAATTCTCTTCATTATCAGAAGATTGAGTGTCATCCTCCTCCTCAATATTAATCCCTCCGTTATTAACAGCTGAAGATGCCTTATTAACAGCTAAAGAAGCCTTATTAACAACGGAAGATGCTTCTAGTTTTTGTAGACGCACATATATAAGGATTTGTTCAAGTTGGACTGAACTAAGCAGACCATTCATCGAAGAAAGTTGACTTGAAATTTTTGATACCTATTCTTCAAACATGTGCATCATACGTGGAATGAATGTTTCATTTAAAGTTGACATCCAATCTTCTATTCTTCTATATGCCTAGACATCTTCTTCATCACTACTAGTTGAAACAACCAAATTTTTCTATAGTTGAAATAAGAAAACAATTCTATATATAATAAGAGAAAAATACAAAAAGTGAGAAAGATGGAAAGACAAAAGTAGCGTGTGTTACGACCCGCACCCGGTGTAGGGATGCAAGTCGGGAACAACGCCGAGCCTACGCCGCAGTATCGGCGGTAGAACGCTGTCTTGGTCAACTATACTATCTAATTATCTCACAATAATGCATAAACCTCCATTAATATCTTAACTCCAAGAAGAGTGTAATCAACTTAATTCAACACAACACTCAATCACAAATCTATAACACGATAAGGTATCAAGGAAGTCTAACATAAACTATACAGTTAAAAATATAACAACAACAAATAAAAATAATATCCAAGTCTCAAATATATGCCGGAAAGAAATTCGGTACCAAAATGCTAAAGAGAATTAACTATGCTAACTAGTGAATCCGGCTAAATCTCCCGGCAGTCACTCCAGAACTAGTGGATCCAAGTCTGCACCATTTATAGGCTGAGGTCCGTAGTATGTCGAACGCCAATCTCCCGGATCCTCTAAAAAATATTTTTTCAATCAGGAATGGAGCAAAGTACAACCCAATAGCAGTTCCAATTAATTGACAAAAACTATAAAGCAGTAATGTAGAGGATGTCATTACCACATTCTGAAAACAGGAATATTTTCGACTTTTTATAAATTATTAATATTTATATTAAATATTTTCTCGATATGTGTATTTAAATTAAATAATTGTATGAGAGGTATATTTAAATATTTACAGTGTTCATTCATGTCTGAGCTGGTAGGCTTGACCTAGAAGCCCACTAGACGAACACCTGTCCGAATTATAGGATTACGTGTTAATTGTATTAATTAGAATTTTAATTATTGGATGTCGTCATTAATTACCGTAAATTTATTTAATTATTGCGCCTTGCCTTTGCTTCGATATTTGGAGCGCTACCCTGGCTTTTGCCTTCCAAAAAATTCACAACCTTGCTCTAGACATGTCCGCCTTCCATTCTGACATTTTTGCAACTCATAATTATGCTTTCTTGTGCTTCATTTTAGCCGCACAAAAATCGTCGCGGACGTTTATTTAAATTCTAAATAAATTCCAATTTTGTATCGTTGTGCGTCCCAATCGAAATTGGAGGCAATCTTGGCCTATTTTTCGTGCGACCCAAATTAGGGTAATATTCTGTTCTGAGTCTTCTTCACTAATGGTATTGGTGACCCGACCTGATTTTGGTCCCATGTACTCCTAATTAATTTTAGAACGCAGCTTGCATTTATTTCTAATTAATTTGAGGATACCATTTTGTCTGATCCCGTTAATCTCGGTTTAATTCCAGTACCCTGCTAATTGAGCCCATACCAAACACACAACGCTCCCTCACCCTACAAAACGCCAAATACCGAATCGCCCGCCAAATTTTTATCATTTTATGGATCTGTGCAAATACCCCAAATTTAAGGGGACTAAATTGCAAATTTGTATTAGGTGTCAACACCCCATTGGTTCAACTAAATGGAGAGCCCCATACATTGGACTAGTCAACCCTTATTCCTACATGAATAAAAAATCCCTCATGTCAGATCTGAGCCACCCATTCAAAATGGGGTCATCATCACCATTCATTTCCTTCACACTCTCTCCCTATTTAATGTCCTATCACCAAGCCCTAATCCCCAAAAATCTAGTGAATCCCCCACCCTCCTCACAAACCGTGGCCTCCACATTTTCATTCTTCTTTCTCTTCTTCTTCTTCTCTTTTCTTCTTCTTCTTCCCCTTCCTTTCTTCTTCACCTCCTTTTAAAATTTTAAAGTTATTAGAAAGAGAGAGGGAGCCATTCACCACCACCACCACTGTTACCACCTCTCCCAACTGTTCCCCGAGCCCGGCTCTTTTCTTCGGCCACCCGCCGGAGGGTCCGTCCCCCACCACTGCTCATTCCCCTATCGCTGTACCTCTAGTCGAGTCCCCCACCTCGAGTCGAGCCCGAGCTCCCCGTACCCCGTTCATCCCCCCATTGCCCCGACCTGCATCCGGCTCTCACCGACAGCCCCACCTTACACCTATCACGACCTCCCACCTATCCGAGCTTCTCCGGCCGGCCAGCCCCGACCACCCAGTCCCGCGGCCAGCTCCTTCCTTCCCCGACTGATCCCGAGCTTCTCCCGCGGCCAGCTCCTTCCTTCCCCGACTGATCCCGAGCTTCTCTCCGGCCAGCTCCTTCCTTCCCCGACGGCCCGCAGCACAGCCCGATCTTCTCTCCGGCGGTTCAGTCGACCTCCACCAACATCACACCACCCGACTCCCCGTACAGTCAACCTCGCCACCCTGCACATCAGCCATCCCCTGCCGGGCACTGCCAACCCCCTGTCTCCTCCACTCGAGCCCGACCCCGGCGTCGAGCTCCCCTCGACTGCCTACTCCGGTCAGCCTGCATTCCCTCCTCCTCCTTGCATCTACTCCGGCGAGCCAGGCCTCCACGACGAGCCACCCTCCACTGTGAGCTCCTCTTCCTCTTCCTCTCCCTCTCCCTCCTTCATCGTGTGTGTGTGTGTGTAGGTGTACGTGTACGCGTATGTGTGTATATATATATATATATATATATATATATATATATATATATATATATATATATATATATGTGTGTGTGTGTGTGTGTGTGTGTGTGTGTATATGTGTGCGTATATGTGTATATACTAATATATGTATATGTATAAGTATATTAATTAATGTTAATATGTATATGTATATGTACATGTATATATTTAATATGATTTATATATATAAATATGTATTCTAGTATATGTAATATTGGTATATGTATATGTATATTTTCAGTATATGTAGGTAATTATTTTATTGGTATATATAAATAAATATGCATATTTATTTTGATATATGTACGTATTTGGTGTGTATATATATACGTAGCTTATATATATTTTGTATTGGTATATTTATACTTGTATATAATATAAGTACTAATTTGGTATGTATATATATATATATTTGTTTTGGTATTTTGGTTTATATATATATGTACTTGTATACATATATGGTATAAGTACATTTTATAGGTGTATATATATGTATAAATATAACACATGTATATTTTTCACTAATATATATATAATACATATTTATATTTAATGTATATACACTTATACATATTTTGTATATATTATGGTATAACTCATGTACGTATTAATTTAATATTTGGTAATATGTATATTTATATAAATATCTCTTCTACGTAACCCGAGTGTAAATACGGATACCCCGTATTTACACATGACCTTGTGACCCTGTGAACTATTAGCAGTCTGCCACACGTACACTGACGTACTAGCAAGCCCCGTACCATTTTGATCGTCTGTCTTGCCCAGCAATCGCAGACGCGACGCCCGTGCAACTTGACGCACACTGACCCTAGATTGACCAGTGCCATACCTGGCATAGCCCTTGAGTTATGTATTTGTGTTAGTGTAGCATCTGATGCAAGGTTACATTTATTATATGTTTATAGGACTGTTGGATCCTCCAGACGTTACTCTGGGACAGGACATTGGTTTTACCAGCTAAGGACCCAAGGCGAGTATATTCTCTGATTAGCTTCTTATTTATGATATCCCCTATGTTCACTGTATCTAGTATAAATATCCATGCTTTTGACACGATGGTTACACGGTGTAATCACCTGAAAAATTTAAGAATTTTTAAATTTAATTTTCTGGAATTAATTAGCATTTTCTGTAATTTTTAAACCAATAAATTAAGGTAGTCTGATTTAAAATAAATTTTTAAATGATAATAAATAATATTAAAATGTGATAAAAATTATATTTTCTAGTGTAAAATTAAAAACCAGGCATGGGGTATTTTTTCGGGAATTTATTGGATCCCGGATGAATTTTTAAAACATTAAAAACTACTGTTAAAATTTAACTAATTAATTAAACCAAATAAATTAACCAACCCAAACCCTGAGACTGAACCGGACCGAACCGGCCGGTCTGACCAACCCGAACCGCTCAGCTAAGCGGGTCAGATTCGGGTAAGACCCGACCCGCTAAGCACCCGACCCGACCCGTGTGTAAACCCTAACCCCAAATTAATTCCCCGACTCTTCACCTGGCCGGCGGCCGTTCCCGCCGCCGTGGCCGCCGGCCGACCCTGCGGTTCACCTCCCCTGAAACCGGCGACGCTCCCTCTTCGGCTCCCTTCAACCTCCGGCGATCGCACACTTCCCCTCCCCTAGAACGGCCGACTGATCCTCTTCGAATTCCGGCCAGTCTCCGGTCTTTCCACCTCCCCTATCCCTCTATTTAACCCAGCGTCCGGCCACCCATTTTTCCCTTCCCCTCTCCTCAGCCACCACGCCGGACCTCCTCTCCGTTCCAGCCAGCCCTCGGTGCCACCGCTCAGACCTCCAGCAGCCCCGCCACACCACCAGCAAACCCGCAGCCGCCTCCCTCCGATCAAACCGCTCGAATTTCGGCCGACCGAGCCCATCTCCGCCTCAGGACCTCACCGACCGGCCGCCCAGGACCTCCTCGAGCCTTTCCCGACCACCGCCGGCCTGAACCCTACTTCCAGTGACGCAGAAACTCTGCCCTAGCCAGGACACGGCTTGGACACGGATCCAGGACACGGGGACTCAAAATTGACACGCGCAAACGGACTTTTTGAACCCTGTTCAGGTACCCATAACTTTCTACTCGTAGTTCTGTTTTTAATTCCGTAAATTTCATCGCGTAGCCTGTATGACCCCCTCGATGTCCGTGTAAACCGCTCGGGGCATAGCGTCCTGTGGTGATCGCAAACCGCGTTCCAAAAACAGGAAAAACTAAGCCCTGTTTCACCCCGGAATCGAGTACGTCCCGCCAAATGGGACGACTTGGTCACGTGCGGTCTTCATCGATACATGCGCGTCATAGATACGGACGTGTGGGATTTCGCAGAAGCTGACTCGGATGTGCGAGCATACCGGAATCAGTGCGTATCCGCAGACAACACCCCGTATCCGACTTTTCTATATTTTGTTGTAACTTAATGTATACACGTCGGATCGAGACGAAACTTGTGCTATTGAACTCGTAGCAATACGCTGGTCCTGTGGGTCAAGTTTGGTTCGATTCTGAGAAAGTTGGAAAATTGCGTGTCGTGGGCCCCACATGCTCCACATGACGGGCAATTTTGAGAACGGCTCATCGGAATCCAATTCTGGAAGTTTCGTTGGGTTTGTATCAATGTTCCTGACTTGTAGACACTAAGTTGGACTGATTTGGAGACCTTTGACCCTGATCCGATTTTCGGTGCAAAGCGGCCCACATATGGACCCGCTTTGGCCCAGAAATATCGTTTTTGCCCTTGTGTCCAAACTGGACTTAAGGATAGGCGTTTCTAGCTGTTTTCTATGTTCTGAGACTGTTGGTAATGTTCATTTCAGCTTTTTGAGGAGTATTTGCTGAACCCACTGATACAGGGACCGCTACTGGTATTCCAACCCCAGGCAAGTGTACCTTGCCATAAATTGCAGTTTATTAATTCATTTTGTTCTCTTGCTTTATTTTTTTGTGACTATTGTACATGCTATAACCTAGGACCGTATGACATACTTAGCGTCCGATTACAGTCGGGTGCCAACTCCGTACGCGGAGTTGTGTACGTCTTTTAGTGATGGACATTCGAGACCCTTACATTCTCGTGCTTGTTTATCAAGTACATTAAAACCTAGGACACTTGACACCATACATTGACAGAATCTTCCTGAGATATTCAAGGTGATTCTGTATAGGATACAGGATGGACGTAGTTATTATATTCCTAGAATATGACTGTTGCATTAGCTCTGATCTCACGTGACATGGACATGAGACGTGTGGTTACATTGGGTGGGGAGAGACACACAGACTACAGGCTGTTCTATATATATATACTACTATTGTGAGGTTGTAGACTCTCGAGCAGAGCTAGACCCATTACTTGCTATTACTGCTACCGGCTTCCCGACACAGAGCTTGTAGCGGTCTCAGCCTGAGTACTAGTGATGCTCTCAGTTGCATTTTCACTTAGATGGTTATGTAGTTACCCTACTTATTTCATTTACTATTTCACTGTATTTATTTTGGCTTGTATTATTTGTAGCTTGCTATGTCCCCTGAGGACCTGGATTATGGATGATGTCCCCAGGTTTAGCAGAAGAACGTTATCCCGAGGTTTACGGGACATGAGCTGAAGCTGTACCAGAAGCTGTTGCTGAAGGAGAACCTAACTTAGAAGCAGAGGTGATGGCTGAAGACTTTTCTTGAGATTATAATATTTGTACTTATCAGATACTTATTTTTGGACTCCTTTGTTCTGGTCTGATGAACCAGTATTTTTAGACATTTATCGGGTTGTTCCCCGACATACTTTGCTGAGACTGGACATTGAAGTACTTTCTTTATTTGCTGTTGATCTTATTATTCTGTGTGTGGATGAGATTAGTTTTTAATTTATTATTGTAGACCTATATTACAGCTTAAGTATGCCCGATGGATCTATTAAATTGGGATGTCCATCGGTGTGTACTGCTGGCCGTTGCCACGTGTCTAGTCCCTCAATATTTTGGGACTGGGGCGTGACATGGTTTTTATGGTGGCCCATGCAGGTCAATCTTCAAATTGTTTGGTTTCAACTTAGGGGCCAAACAAACCTGTAAAAGGATAGGATAGGTTATAGGATCTCATCCATTTGTTGAATCGTTTTTGAAACTCTATATCGCATTCGAATTAAGTAATTGATTTGCATCCTGCTTGACTCTACTAAACGTTCTCATAAAGTTTATTTTGAATACAGAGAAAGATGGATCCAAGAAATGGAGATGAAATTCCTTTTACACCACAAGACGCTGTGGTTACCTATGGAGATGGAGTTACAACAGAGAACAGAGGTCAATCCTCTCAAAGTGGACAAGCTGAGCAGCATAACTCAAGGTTTAGGCGTGACGACATCCCACCTCCGCCGCAGTTCTCTCCACAGATGCCTGCCTTTCCACCAGGGCAAGCAATGGACGGACAACAGATGTTCCAGCTATTTTACGCCATGATGCAAGCCCAACAACAAGTTCAACAGGAGGCGCAGCGTCAGGAGGCAGAGAAGCTGAGAACCAGCCTAGTAAATGCATTGGAGCAGGCAAACCCGCAAGCTAGGCGACCAGCGACGGGATCTATCACTGATTTTCGTCAACTCAAGCCCCGTACCTTTTCGGGCAAGGAAGGACCAACTGAAGTGCATGAGTGGCTCACAAATATACAACATCAGTTGGAAGCAGCTGAACTTCCGCGGGAGAGATGGATGACTGCTGTCCGAATGTAACTGACGGACAACGCGCACCATTGGTGGCTAGCTGAAGAGAGGAGGCTCGGACATGACCGAGTCACTTGGGAGGAGTTCTCCAGACTCTTCCAAGAGATGTATATCCCAGCCGTTTCTAGATCAGAACTCCGAGATAAGTTCAACTGCCTCATCCAGGGCAATATGACGGTGGAGGAGTATAATGCTGAATTCATTCGCCTGAGTTATTTCGCCCCTTCACTAATTCCTACCGAAGAAGAGAAGGCGGAGAAGTTCTTTGACGGACTCAGGTTCGAGCTTCAGAGGTTGATTGGATCTGTTGCACCTACATCGTACAACGACGTCCTTGCTGCAGCACGACGCATGGAGCGCGTTACCAGGAGGGAGTCAAGTCTAAAGCGGCCATTTACCTCAGTACCATCCAAGGCATCACAAGGGGATTCTGCAAAGCGACTCCAAAGGAATCTACCGCAGAGAGCAGCACCAAGAACCCTACCTACTTGTCATTTCTGCGGCAAGTTGGGTCACATTGAAAAGGAGTGCAGACGCAAATTAGGACTGTGCCTGGTTTGCGGATCCAACCAGCATCTATCCAGGGACTGCTCTGAACACCGAGAGGGAGCACTACGACTAGCTCTACCTGCACCAAGGCTAGATTATCCAGTAGTGGGAGCACAGCAGACGGGAGTTAGAGGAGTCAGACCACCAGCTCCAGGAGGATATCAGCCTAGACCACCATTACCACCTCAAGCAGCACTATTCCAACAGGCTCGTCAGCAGAGGGGTCCAGCTCAGGGACGAGGTCAGGTATTTGCATTGGCTGTTCAGGAAGAAGCTATTGCTGGAGAAGTTATAGCAGGTACTATTTTAGTAGCTTCATTACCTGCTGTTGCTTTATTTGATTCTGGGGCATCGCACTCATTTATAGCTGCTAGCTTCGTAGCCACCCATAGAGTAGCTACTGCACCCCTTCCAAAGACTAAGAGAATTCTTACGGGAGGTGGAATTATACCTGTTAGTGATATTTGTAGATCATGTTCAGTAGTAGTCTGCGGAAGAGAGATGCGAGCCCAATTTCTAATCTTTTCTATGCCAGACTATGATGTTGTACTTGGTATGGACTGGTTAAGTCAGTATCATGCTACTCTTGATTGTCGGCTTGGAAAAGTTATATTTAGACCACCTGGACACTCAGAGTTTGAATTTCTTTGAGGAGCTGTAGAGCAAGGTGTTCAGCCAACTCTTAGGGCATTATCTGTAGAAGGGGAGTCAGGATACCCAAGAGTTATATCAGAGTTTGTGGATGTATTTCCCGATGATCTTCCAGGTTTACCACCTGATCAGAAAATAGAATTCATAATAGACTTAACTCCAGGAGCAGAGCCTATCACTTCATCGGTATATAGACTAGCACCTAAGGAGTTAGTAGAGTTGAAGAAGCAAGTTGATGAACTTCTGGAGAAGGGTTTCATCCGGCCCAGTGTTTCACCTTGGGGAGCACCTATACTTTTTGTACCGAAGAAGGATGGAACAGTTCGCTTATGCATTGATTATAGGGCGTTAAACGCTGTGACCATTAAGAACCGGTATCCCTTGCCCCGTATTGATGACTTATTTGATCAATTGAGTGGAGCTAGGGTATTTTCGAAGATGGACCTTAGATCCGGTTATCACCAGATTAGGGTGAGGAAGGAAGATATCCCGAAGACAGCCTTCAGGACTAAGTATGGGCACTATGAGTTCTTAGTAATGCCGTTTGGTTTAACCAACGCGCCTGCTGTGTTCATGAGCTTGATGAACCGAGTCTTCCATCAATACTTGGATAAATTTGTGGTGGTATTTATTGATGAAATTCTGGTATATTCCAAAAGCCACGAAGAGCACGAGGAGCATCTCAGAATCGTGCTAGAGACGTTGAGGCAGGAGAAGCTTTATGCTAAGCTCAGTAAATATGAGTTTTGCATGGATAAGGTGCCATTCTTAGGGCATATTATCTCAGGAGAAGGACTGTCAGTTAATCCAGAGAAGGTTGCTGCCATTGAGACTTGGCCTACACCGACATCTGTTGCTGAGGTGAGGAGTTTTCTAGGACTTGCTGGATATTACAGAAGGTTCGTAGAAAATTTCTCAAGGATTGCGGAGCCAATGACGAAGTTGACACGGAAAGATCAGGACTTTGCATGGACAGAAGAATGTCAGATGGCCTTTGAAGAATTGAAGAGACGTCTAACAACAGCACCAGTCTTGACTCTTCCTTCAGGGTCAGGCAGTTTTGTTGTTTATAGTGATGCATCAGGTAGTGGCCTAGGATGTGTTTTGATGCAATATGGCAAAGTTATTGCTTATGCATCGAGACAGTTGAAGGTCCATGAGAAGAACTACCCAACGCATGATCTGGAGCTAGCTGCTGTAATATTTGCACTAAAGATTTGGAGGCATTATCTTTATGGTGAGAAGGTGGAAATCTTCACTGATCACAAAATTCTGAAGTATGTATATACTCAGAAGGAGCTTAACATGAGGCAAAGACGCTGGCTTGAGTTGGTGGTGGATTTTGATATAGATCTGCAGTACCACACAGGGAAAGCAAATATAGTAGCAGACACACTCAGCAGGAAGCCTACGGCTTATTTCTTGACGATGCAGCCTGAGCTATTGAAAGATATACAGAAGCTCCAGATAGAGGTTATTCTACCAAGACAGAGTGGTTTGCTGGCTAATCTGGAAGTAAAGTCATCGCTTGTGGAAAGGATTAAAGAAGCTTTGCCTACTGATGCAAGATTTTGAAGACTCAAAGAGAAGACAGAAGCAGGCCTGCAGACGGGACTTCACATACATGAGGATGGGACATTAAGGTGCGGAGATCGTCTATATGTTCCAAATGGAGAACTGAGACAGGAGCTAATGACGGAAGCACATAGCTCCATATACTCTGTTCATCCAGGAGGAACAAAGATGTATCGAGATCTAAGGCAGTATTATTGGTGGCATGGAATGAAGAGAGAGATTGCAAGATTTGTAGCTAAATGTTTAGTCTGCCAACAAGTAAAAGCCGAGCATCAGAGGACTGCAGGAATGTTGCAGCCGCTTCCCATACCAGAATGGAAGTGGGAACATATCACCATGGACTTCGTCACAGGATTCCCAAGGAGCCCCAGCGGAAAAGATGAGGTATGGGTGATCGTGGATCGACTCACTAAAACGGCACACTTCTTGCCATTTAGAGTTGGACAGTCCACAAAGATACTAGCCGACATGTATATGCGACAAATAGTAAGATTACATGGAGTGCCGGTTAGTATTGTATCAGATCGAGATTCGAGATTTACCTCTCATTTCTGGCAAAGCATGCAAGAGAGTTTTGGCACCAGACTAAAATTTAGCACTGCCTATTATCCACAAACAGATGGTCAATCAGAACGTACAATCCAGATCTTGGAGGATATGCTGCGATCCTGTATGTTAGACTTTGGAGGGTCTTGGGAAGATCATTTGCATTTGGTAGAGTTCTCATACAACAATAGTTATCAAGCAAGCATCAAGATGGCACCTTTTGAGGCGTTATACGGTAGGAAGTACAGATCGCCAATATGCTGGAGTAACGTCGGAGAGCGTCAAATATTGGGGCCAGAGTTGGTAATGCAAACAGTGGAGAAGGTAAAGCAAATCCAGAATCATCTTCGTGCAGCTCAGGACAAACAGAAGCATTGGGCTGATACACACCGACGTCCCCTGGAGTTCAAGGAAGGAGAGCATGTATTCCTGAGGATTTCACCTACTCGAGGAACCATTTGCTTTGGGAGCAGAGGCAAATTGAGTCCAAGGTACATTGGGCCCTTTGATATTCTGGAGCGCATTGGTGAGGTGGCCTATCGTCTTGCATTACCTCCATCTTTAGAGGGAGTGCATAATGTATTCCATGTCTCACAGTTGAGAAGGTATGTGACTGACCCAAGTCACATAGTGGATCATTCTGAGATCGCAGTAGGCCCAAGCCTGAGATATGAAGAACAACCAGTGGGTATACTCGGCACCAGTGAGAAGACACTGCGAGGGCAGACAATTAAACTGGTTCGTGTGGCTTGGAAGCAACACTCTCCTGGTGAATCTACCTGGGAGAGGGAGGATATCATGCGCCAGCGATATCCCCATTTATTCGAGGATGCAGGTATATCTTAAGTAATTTTTGTAATTCCTATAGTTCTATTCTATTAGTAGTTTAATCTTTAAATTGCGAGGACGCAATTTTCTTAAGGGGGTAGATTGTAATCACCTGAAAATTTTAAGAATTTTTAAATTTAATTTTCTGGAATTAATTAGCATTTTCTGTAATTTTTAAACCAATAAATTAAGGTAGTCTGATTTAAAATGAATTTTTAAATGATAATAAATAATATTAAAATGTGATGAAAATTATATTTTCTAGTGTAAAATTAAAAACCAGGCATGGGATATTTTTCCGGGAATTTATTGGATCCCGGAAGAATTTTTAAAACATTAAAAACTACTGTTAAAATTTAACTAATTAATTAAACCAAATAAATTAACCAACCCAAACCCTGAGACTGAACCGGACCAAACCGGCCGGTATGACCAACCCGAACCGCTCAGCTAAGCGGGTCGGATCCGGGTAAGACCCGATCCGCTAAGCACCCGACCCGACCCGTGTGTAAACCCTAACCCCAAATTAATTCCCCGACTCTTCACCTGGCCGGCGGCCGTTCCCGCCGCCGTGGCCGCCGGCCGACCCTGCGGTTCACATCCCCTAAAACCGGTGACGCTCCCTCTTCGGCTCCCTTCAACCTCCGGCGATCGCACACTTCCCCTCCCCTGGAACGGCCGACTGATCCTCTTCGAATTTCGGCCAGTCTCCGGTCTTTCCACCTTCCCTATCCCTCTATTTAACCCAGCGTCCGGCCACCCATTTTTCCCTTCCCCTCTCCTCAGCCACCACGTCGGACCTCCTCTTCATTCCAGCCAGCCCTCGGCGCCACCGCTCAGACCTCCAGCAGCCCCGCCACACCACCAGCAAACCCGCAGCCGCCTCCCTCCGATCAAACCGCTCGAATTCCGGCCGACCGAGCCCATCTCCGCCTCAGGACCTCACCGACCGGCTGCCCAGGACCTCCTCGAGCCTTTCCCGACCACCGCCGGCCTGAACCCTACTTCCAGTGACGCAGAAACTCTGCCCTAGCCAGGACACGGCTTGGACACGGATCCAGGACACGGGGACTCGAAATTGACACGCGCAAACGGACTTTTTGAACCCTGTTCAGGTACCCATAACTTTCTACTCGTAGTTCTATTTTCAATTTTGTAAATTTTATCGCGTAGCCTGTATGACCCCCTCGATGCCCGTGCAAACCGCTCGGGGCATAGCGTCCTGTGGTGATCGCAAACCGCGGTCCAAAAACAGAAAAAACTAACCCTGTTTTACCCCAGAATCGAGTACGCCCCGCCAAACGGGACGACTTGGTCACGTGCGGTCTTCACCGATACGTGCGCGTCGTAGATACGGACGTGTGGGATTTCGCAGAAGCTGATTCGGATGTGCGAGCACACCGAAATCAGTGCGTATCCGCGGACAACATCCCGTATCCGACTTTTCTATATTTTGCTGTAACTTAATGTATACACGTCGGATCGAGACAAAACTTGCGCCATCGGACTCGTAGCAATACGCTGGTCCTGTGGGTCAAGTTTGGTTCGATTCTGAGAACGTTGGAAAATCGCGTGTCGTGGGCCCCACATGCTCCACATGACGGGCGATTTTGAGAACGGCTCATCGGAATCCAATTCTGGAAGTTCCGTTGGGTTCGTATCAACGTTCCTGACTTGTAGACACTAAGTTGGACTGATTTGGAGACCTTTGACCCTGACCCGGTTTTCGGTACAAAGCGGCCCACATTTGGACCCGCTTTGGCCCAGAAATGTCATTTTTGCCCTTGTGTCCAAACTGGACTTAAGGACAGGCGTTTCTAGCTGTTTTCTATGTTCTGAGACTGTTGGTAATATTTATTTCAGCTTTTAGAGGAGTCTTTGTTGAACCCACTGATACAGGGACCGCTACTGGTATTCCAACCCCAGGCAAGTGTACCTTGCCATAAATTACAGTTTATTAATTCATTTTGTTCTCTTGCTTTATTTTCTGTGACTATTGTACATGCTATAACCTAGGACCGTATGACATACTTAGCGTCCGATTACAGTCGGGTGCCAACCCCGTACACGGAGTTGTGTACGTCTTTTAGTGATGGACATTCGAGACCCTTACATTCTCGTGCTTGTTTATCAAGTACATTAAAACCTAGGACACTTGACACCATACATTGACAGAATCTTCTTGAGATATTCAAGGTGATTCTGTGTAGGATACAGGATGGACGTAGTTATTATATTCTTAGAATATGACTGTTGCATTAGCTCTGATCTCACGTGACATGGACATGAGACGTGTGGTTACATTGGGTGGGGAGAGACACACAGACTACAGGCTGTTCTATATATATACTACTATTGTGAGGTTGTAGACTCTCGAGCAGAGCTAGACCCATTACTTGTTATTACTGTTACTGGCTCTCCGACACAGAGCTTGTAGCGGTCTCAGCCTGAGTACTAGTGATGCTCTCAGTTGCATTTTCACTTAGATGGTTATGTAGTTACCCTGCTTATTTCATTTACTATTTTACTGCATTTATTTTGGCTTGTATTATTTGTACCTTGCTATGTCCCCTGAGGACCTGGATTATGGATGATGTCCCCAGGTTTAGCAGAAGAACATTATCCCGAGGTTTACGGGACAGGAGCTGAAGCTGTACCAGAAGCTGTTGCTGAAGGAGAACCTAACTTAGAAGAAGAGGTGATGGCTGAAGACTTTTCTTGAGATTATGATATTTGTACTCATCAGATTCTTATTTCTGGACTCCTTTGTTCTGGTCTGATGAACCAATATTTTTAGACATTTATCGGGTTGTTCCCCGACATACTTTGCTGAGACTGGACATTGAAGTACTTTCTTTATTTGCTGTTGATCTTATTATTCTGTGTGTGGATGAGATTAGTTTTTGATTTATTGTTGTAGACCTATATTACAGCTTAAGTATGCCCGATGGATCCATTAAATTGGGATGTCCATCGGTGTGTACTGCTGGCCGTTGCCACGTGTCTAGTCCCTCGATATTTTGGGACTGGGGCGTGACACACAGATTGGTATATACGGATCTCGTCATGAGATGTTATTCCTTGTTCATGGTGTAGCTTGTACAAGTCTTGTTTCATTGTTATCTTGTACATGTACAGACACTAATTTCCGGGGAGATTTGCTACCTCCCTAGGGAATCCCGTGCCATAGCGTACCATGATTGGATCTACTATACCAGTCGGGGTGGGAAGTATTTTAGTGTAGATATGTGATCATACCCAACTCTACATGCATCATAGCTCACCCACGCCTCACGTCGGTGCAGCCTTACCATTATATGCCTCATCACTGTTACATATGGTTAGCCTGACTATTACTCGCATCATAGCTATTCCTACGGATTAGCCTGACCTCAAGGATGATCGCTAACCAATGTAATGAGTTTACTAGTCCCAAGTCGATCACATGTTTAAGCTAGTACTCACACACTTAGTCTTAGTATTCTTGCTCATTGACATATTGTTTCCTTTCCTGCATTTATTTCCAGTATTTTCTTTATTGTATGTTTCTCATACATATACATACATCTTGTATATTTCCATCTATATACTGCTACATAGTTTATATCATTGATATAGAACTGCTATTTAGAGATGTACTTTGCTCCTTCCTGACTGGAAAACATTTTTCAGACTATGCCTAGAGGACTGGTATCCGACACTTGTGGACCACCAGGGTGAGTAGCTGCAGACTTGGACTTGGTAGTCCAGTTATGATTCAGGGAGGTCTAACCGGAATCACTAGTTATCTAGTTAGTTCTTTCAGTAGTACATTGGTACCGGATTTGTCTCCGGCATGCTTTGTTGAGACTTGGATATTGTTGAATTAAATTATTTACCTTAGACTTGTGTTATAGTTTATTTTATTTCTTCAAATTCTTATCGTGATGTAGTTGTGATTGAGTATGTTGATCCATTTATATTGTGTTATCTGTGTCTCCTTATGGAGTTGGATACTCGTGCGAGATTGTTTAGATAGTGCTTGACCTAGACAGCGTTCTACCGCCGATGCTGCAGCGTAGGCTGGACGTACCCACGTACTCGTACCCAATTTCCGGGTGCGGGTCGTGACAGAGGATGCTATCTACGATGAGAATATAACTGATGATCAAGAACAATGAAAGAATAGGCAATACTAGCAATAGAAAATATAATCAATGCGTACAAGAATGAAGGAATGAACTATAATGTCAGAAATAGAACAGTGTAATCAATGAACTGAATATAAAAATTATAATATACTATGTGATTTGAGATACTAACTAAATATGTGATCGGTCTGGGAGATTCAATGATTACACTAAGGAGCTAACTCAACCATACGTGAATTGCATGGTTAGTTAGTAGCCAATGATTACACTAGTAGCCGATAGTTCTTGATCACATATTTAATTGATATTTTTTCGTCCCGACTGATACGATAGATCGAATCATAACACGTTACTAGCCAATGTATCCAATGTTTAACATATAATTTTCAATGTTATCCAATACCAACAAGGACAGTATCTGATACCATCTCAATAATCAAGGTAACATCTCATGACTGACGATCCAATAACAATACCAATCCGTGTACCATCGTGTCAAGAATCATAAGTAACATTTCTAAATACTTGAATTATAGTAGTAATCAAATAATGGAAACTATCAGAGAATGTACTCGCCTGTGGTCCAGAGAAAATGATGAGAAACGGTGTCCGAACTGGTGTCACACAAACCTATATATGGAATATTGCATTAATACAAGGTTCAGAATAAAAATAAGTTAAACTAGTCAACTTCTAGGTCATAAAGCCATTTCTAAGTCAAAACAGTCAAACTAGGTCAACTCTAGGTCAAACTAGTCAAACTTGGTCAAACTGGCTATTTCGAAGTTGTATGAGTCCAACTCTAGGATATTAGGTCCATACACTATGCAACTAGGCCATACTAGCTATACTAGGATACTAAAAAATCAACAAAATACCGTATCATAAGATACATAATTTATTAGATATGAAAATATTATAATATATATACAAACAACAATATATAATACTTCTAACTAAACTAATGCTAAGTGGATACCTTGGCTTTGAACCAAAAGCGGTATCACACCACCTACACACCCATCTTGATATACAAACTCAATACCTTGAGTATAAACCAATACTTTGACATTACCTTGGTATCACAAGGTAGTTCAATATCTAACATATAACTAACTACCCATACACCTCACTATACACTAATATGTATTTAAACTTATAACAATACTATACTAACTAACATACTAATATACCTTATGATATTTAATACTCGTACCCAAGATACCTCACTCTCATTACCTTGATGTAATCTTCAAGGTAATCTAGAAATAATACTAACCAATGCTAACTAGTGCTTATATATATATATATATATATATATATATATATATATATATATATATACTAACTTACTAATATATACATAACTTACTAACTTATCAAAGTATATAACTAACTTATCAATATATACACTAACTTATCAATATATATAACATAAGCACAGCTTACTGCAGCTTATCGCTGCTTACTGCTGCTTTCTGCTTCTGCTTCTGCTGCTTACTGCTGCTTCTGCTGCTGCTTCTGCTTCTGCTTTCTGCTGCTTCTCGGCTTACTGCTTCCTGCTGCTTTTCAGCTGCTTCTCTCAGCTTTTCTTCCACTGCTTATCATTGCTTTTCTTCACTGTTTTCTCACTGTTTTTCCATTATTTCTTCTCCCCTCAAGCTCACACACATAAATACACACCTCATATATATATATATATATATATATATATATATATATATATATATATATATATATATATATATATATATATATAACCACATGAACTTTCTACTTTCCAATGACCACCAACACATCACAAAAAAATATAGAGCATACACATAATTATATATATACATATATCTCATATAATAATTATATTTACAATATTATAATAGTTATAACTAAGGTAAATTAAATTAGAATGCAAAGAACAAACACGTGGAGTGCACCGCAACCGTATCACACTAGATCTATGATACGCTTGCGATACGACCCCACCACACAACCAAATGTATCCCAACGGACATGAGCAAGTCTAAAATAATAATTATGAACAATACGAAGAGCTAACTACTCATCTACGTGTCCATGTCAAAATGTGACATGCTCAAATCCCCGTGTCGGAAGAAAAACCCTCAAATCAACCTGTATCTCCAAATTGTTGGGATACGGCCTACACGAATCCAATTGTGGACACGATACTAGCCATACACAATCAAACATATGTCAATTTAGTCTAATTGACCAATTGACAAACACAACATGTGCCAATATCAAAATTTCTCTAAAATTGACACAAAAACACATAACTTCCTCCAGAGGCCTCCTATGAACCTAATTTCAATTCCTATGGGTAGCCTATGCATGTGGGGTGGTTCCTTATTGTTAAATCTCAGATTTAGAGTCTATTTAAAGAGAAAAAACTGAATTGTACCTATTGGGAGATGGATTCCCAATGAAACCTCCAAAAATGGTGAAATAAGCCTTCAACTTGTAGATCCTTGCTCCTCTTTGTAGATTCTTATCCTCCTTGTAGATCCTTACTCTACTAGCCTCCAATGGTGATTTGGAAAGAAATTAGGTAGAATTTGATGTGAGAATGAAAAATTTTGGTTGAGGGAAATTCTAGATCTAGTTTTGGAATAAAAAATGAAGAGAGAAAGTTTTCACCCCCTTTATATAGGCCTCACTTGCCCCCTCCCTCAAGCTACTAGTAAAGGCTAAAATACCCCTTGAGGCCTCTCATGAAAAAATTAATTAAGGAGAAAAGATTCTAATCTAATGGGTTTAACTTAATTAATCATTCTCCTAATGATTGGAATTATTATTGGGCTCAATTATAACTAGAATTAAATGTTGGGTCCATGGATCTAAACTAACTAGTTAGGTCCACTATACAAGTCCAAAAATAAATCAAACATGCTAACAATAATTAAATAATACAATAAATAAATATTCAACATGCACAATATTTAATTAATTATGAAATGACCAAAATATTTCTTCCTAAAAAAATGTGGTAGTTTTTTCTTTTGTTTATCATTTTTGATCGAATTTTATTCTTTTTTGGTCGGTTTTGGTCATTTTTGTTCGTTTTTGCCCATTTTTGTCATTTATTTTTCTTTTTTGGTCGTTTTTGCTCTTTTTGTCGTTTTGGATTGATTTTTGTTCTTTTTTGTACAAAAGAATATATAAAAATATAGCTACTTGTTAGATTTTTTGTCATTTTTTGTCGTTTTTTGTCATTTATGGTCGTTTTTATTGATTTTTGGTCATTTTTGTTTGTTTTTTGTCTTTTTGTCGTTTTTGTTCATTTTTGTCGTTTTGGGTCGCCTTTTTTTTTTCGTTTTTGATCGTTTTTTGTTGTTGATCTTTTTTGTCATTTTTGATCTGTTTTTGTGGTTTTTGTTCATTTTAGACCTTTATTTTATTTTTTTTATTTTTGATATTTTTTGTCATTTTGGGTCGATTTTTATTCTTTTTTGCTCGTTCTTGATCGTTTTTGGTCATTTTTTCGTTTTTAATTTTGTCATTTGTCATTTTTTTGGTTTTTATACCCATTTTTTGTCATTTTGTGTCAATTTTTATTCTTTTTTGCACGTTTTTATTGTTTTTTGTCGTTTTTATCACTTTTCTCGTTTTTGTATTTTTTGTTCCTTTTTATCGTTTTTTGTATTTTATTTTGTATTGATTTATTTTTAAATTTTATGTTGTATTTTTTTAAAAAAAATAAAAATGAAAAAACAACGGAAAAAAATATACAAAAAAGATAAAAATACCAAAAAAAGTGAAAAAAGAAAAAAAATTGACCCAGGAAAAATAAAAAAACGCGAAAAAGAACAAAAAATGACCCATAAAAAAAATGATAAAAAAATCCAAAAACGATAAAAAAACGACAATTTAAAAAAAAAACCAACAAAACCGACAAAATACGAAGAAAATCGACAAAAAAAAAGACAAAAAGATCAAAAATGACAAAAAACGAACAAAAATCGACCAAAACCAACAAGAAATGATAAAAAAAAAAGCAAAAAAGAACGACCTCAAATGACGAAAAATGAGAAAAAATAAAATAAAAAATGACAAAAAAGATCAAACACGACAAAATACGATAAAAAAGAAAAAAAAAAAGAAAAGTACCGAAAAAAAACCCGACCCAAAACCAAAAAAATTGATTAAAAACGATAAAAAAGTAAAAAAAAAAATTTAACCCGACAAAAAAGACAAACAATAACAAAAAATGAAAAAAAAAGAGCATAAAGGAACAAAAACCGACCAAAAAGAACAAAAATGACTGAAGAAAAAAAGAAACTAAAAAAAACGACAAAAAATGATCAAAACGAAAAAAAATGACAAAAAACAACACAAAATTACAAAAACGAGCAAAAACGAACAAAAACGACAAAAAACGAACAGAAAACGAACAAAAAAAGTATAAAAAAAATCAAATATAACAAAAAACGACAAAATATAAGCAAACACGCCCAAAAATGATAAAAAACGACAAAAAACGATAAAAAGCAATTTTTTTAAAAAAATCGACAAAAAACCGACAAAAATAAAAAAAAAAGGATTAAAAACGATGTAATTGTCAAGAAAACTTTTATAATGTCTACAAATTTTTAAAGCAAGTTACTAAAATTATCCTTCATTTATAAGAAAAAACTATAAATTTTATTTTTTAAAAGCTGTAATAAATTGCGAGTATTTTGGGTAACCCATCTTTAAAATCCGAAAACATTGTAAAAATTTCTTTTTTGCAATTTCCTTTACTTACTAAGGTTATAAACCCTTCTCCCACAAGAGACCCTTGCACACTGGAAGTCACACCATGATTCTGCCGGAGGCGACCTGCTCATCATTGCTTATAGTGACCAAGCTACTCAGTGTGAAGACAATTGCCCGTTGCATCAATAATTGTAAGGATGTCAAAGCCATAAATCTACCATAAGAAGTTGGTCCATATAGAAACTAGCACACAAATCTGCACACCTTGAGATCTAACACACAAATAACCAACTTAAAAGAAAAAAGTTCATTAATAATTCTAATTCATAATAACTTGAGATTTATCCCACCGTCACAGCTACAAGCTATGTCCCAAGCATTATTTGAAGTTTCCACTAGGAGTTTATGACAGATCAAATATTAGACTAAAAGTGCACCAATCTTTTTTTCAACATGGGCTTCATGATCCTCCAAGCGACCTGCAATAGCCCCATTTTCCCATCGAATGAGTGTCGGAACACCTGTAAGCTTGAACCTGGGATCAATCCTCCAGGGATGGCTAGGAGTCCTCCATGTTGGCCTATCTCCAACATAAGCTCTTACCAGTGCAATGTCTTTGTCAGATGCTGATAGCTTTTCATATATCACAGGCTCAGCTCTGACACAATCTGAAAATTGTAGCACAAGGGAAGACAAAATATAAGCAAACACGACAAAAAATGATAAAAAAACGACCATATAGCAGCACTACATACTTCTATATTTGTTTAAATATAGAGAAAAGGCACAAGGGATTATGAAGTTGAAGAGGGAGAGAGAGAGAGAGAGAGAGAGAGAGAGAGAGTAATGATTCTTGCTATGGATTACAAGCAAAATGTTACTCCTTTCGTGATCTCTGCAAGTATGATACAGCTAACAGGCAGAAATGCATACATTATCCTCGCCAATGCTTCTGGCGCAAAGAATTCTGTGTTCTGTAGTTCTATATCACTGCAGGCCAAAAACACGACACCCGGTAGCTAGAATGCAAACGTATAAACCTTGTCAATTGAATCCATACTTGTTTGAACAATCCTTGCATATCCATTGAACCAAGGAAACACGACTACCAAAAATTTGTGTCATATCCGTGTCACAGTGCCGGACACACATACATCATATGAATCATACTTTCTAGAACTGTACAATGTCGTGCGGTATGTGTTAGAATTTTGTCGTTTTCTTTTTAATAAATTTCAGAATACAAAAATAAAATAAAACTGATGTTACCGGCCTCTGGGGAAGTCGTGCACGAAGCACTGCCCTAAGAGTTTATTCGGGATCTGTGTGCAGACGTTCCCGAAGCTCCTAGTGGTAAAACCCCCGTACTACCGGTATCTCGTTGCCGCACACGACTTGGAGAGAACGACCAGAACTTAGCTCTGCCTAGAGCTTGGAGACGATGAAGATTGAACAGAATGTTAACAGAGGTTTGGAGTAAGAAATTTTCTGATAGATTTTACAAAGAAATCAGCCCACATATATAATACTGATATGTAACGGTCTGAATTAATTCTCCTATTAATTCAGCCGTTACACAAAATAAAAGAGTGAATCTGGACACAATAACGGTTCAGAAACAATGTAACGTTCAGAATTTAATTCCAACGTTTAAAAGAAGAAGAAGAGGAGCAAAAAGAATTTTAGAGTCCCAGCCTGAACCCGAAGAGGAAATCGGATCGACATTCGGCGTCCGCAGATGTGGGCGCGTACCCGCATCCGTTACGCTCGCCGAACCGAACCGAGCCGGACGGCGGCGGCGGCGCGCGCGTGTGGTCCAATGGGTTCCCCACACAACAACTTAATAGAGCAAAGAAGAGAAACTAATATATGTACATAAGAGAGTTTTGTCCCATCCGATGTGGGACTAAAGAAAGGAAGAGAAACTTGAGCTTTTTGGAAAGCAAAGTAAAACCAACAGTATGTTTGCGCAACATAAATGAAGTTTGAAACTTTATATTGAACACCGGATACAATCCTTGTACATATAGAATAGAAGAAAAATATGTATATACGACAGAAATTTCTAGAAGTCAATCCCAACCTTGTGCCTGTGGTTCAGGTCATAATTGAATCACTGTACATTTCTATTGACAAATCTATGCAAGGACTATATGTATGGCCAGGGCCAAATTAATACTATAAAGATTACAACAGAATTTCTTGTCACAAGGAAACCTAGCTACATTATGAAGGTGGACATTCTCATACATACGTATCAGATTACATTCAAAGATGCATCGGAAGATACTATCAGATACTCATAACTTATCTGTATTGTTGTGATTTAGAGGTCTAAAAGGAAATATGATTGATGTTTGAGGCAGTATATTAATGTGAGTCATGGTAATATTTGTATATAGTAGAAATATATTGTATTTAGTATTTACAATATAAGAATACCATCATATATGATAGTACTTGTATATGGTAGCAGTGTTCTAAAAAGCGGCCTAGGCGGCCGCCCACCGCACCGAATTCGGACAATTCGGCCTCCTAGGCGCCTGTTCGGGCCTAGGCGGCCCTAGGCGGCCAGTTCGGCCGAATCAAAATTTTAAAAATTCAAATTTTGAAATTATGAAATTTGAAATTTCAGATTTGAAATTTCAAAAAAAATTCAAAAAAAAAAAAAAAAAAAATTTTTTTTTTTTTCCTGTTCGGCCGCCTAGGCTGCCTAGGCGCCCGCCTAGGTGGCCTAGACGCTAGGCGGACCTTCGGCGCACCGATTCCGCCTAGCGCAATTTATAACATTGTATGGTAGGCATATACCGTATTTAGTAATTACCATATAATAATACATTTTTCAGCTTTACCGTGAAACTTTTCTTTCCAAATATACACTTAGATATGTTTACTAATTAAAATTATTTATTAAAGTTAATAGTAGCAGTTAGGTAATTACAGGAGCTGTCTTTTGGTCTTCCTAAATAGTCTTGCATATATGTATAAAATAATATATATAATATACAATAATAAATTTAGAATAATTAAGGAAGTTGGCTTTTAGTCTTCCTAAGTAGTTTTAATAAAGATT
The DNA here is from genome assembly GCA_036927795.1 of Iris macrosiphon. NCBI lineage: Eukaryota > Viridiplantae > Streptophyta > Magnoliopsida > Asparagales > Iridaceae > Iris > Iris macrosiphon. Next base: position 45,690,049 of record JAYESA010000010.1, read on the forward strand.
AAAATAATTACAACATCTTTCTTTTAGTCTTTCTAATAATAGTATATGAAATGCGTGCGTGCATATTGTTCGCCATTAAATTCAAAAGAGCTTGATTTAATCAACAAACAGAAGAAAGTACAAAGAGGTCCTGGACGGACAATCTAAGTACAATATTTTTGATTCTGTGGTGTGGCGATGAACAAGGAGTGCTATGACGTCTCCTTTGCTCCGTGGACGATCCGATGCAGGGTGAGGAAGCTTACGTTCCCTATTCGCTCGTCTCGGTATGCTCTCTTTCTCTGTATTGGTCGGGGGTGGTATGCTCTCCTCTGAAGCAGAAGAAAAAAAAGTCAGCCCTTAGAACGTTCAAGTTTCTCCTATTTATAGCCATCGTGCTGATGGGCTATGGGTGCCGCATATGCCTCTGTTTGGTGGCCGCATAAGGCTCCTTCAACAGAATGCGGTTACAACTGTCGCCGCATGCCATGGGCCGATTGCCACGTGATCTTGGTTGAGATATGCTGTTGAAGAGATATCGGGGTTATTTTCAATCCGTTGTGTGTGTGACTTGGTCAGCTGAACACGTAGTCAGCACCAACTGTGCGAAGATCTCTGCAGTTGTAACGGAAAGATCTTGTAAGTTGGAGGCCGCATAGCAACTTGGCCACATATTGTCGCGGTCGCATACGAGTTCTCGTTTGGCCTTTGGTCGTCTGGACGCTCTGGCCGCATGTTGGCAAGGCTGCATGTAAACTCTCATTTGGCCTTAGTCGATGTACACTTTGGCCGCATGGCGAACGAGGCCACATACGTAGGACACGTGGCATGACACGTTTGTCTAAGCAACTGATGTGACTTGTTGTCTTTTCCTGAGCTGTCGGCTTCACGAGTCTCGAAGCGTCTCAGAGTGATGTATCATAGCTTCTGACAAACATCAAAATCTGTGTCGGGGGGTCCTTATGCGGCCTTCATGCTCTGTGGTCGTTCAGGCTTCATATAGTATACTATGCGACTTTTTCTGCAATTTGGTTGATCAGGCCGCATATGGCTCTCTGCGACTTGGTTGATCAGGCCGCATGTGGTTTCTCTGCGGCTTGATTGGGCAGCATGTGGCTTTTCTGCGACATATTGAGGGGGCATAACCTTTATGCGGCATGCATAATTTTTTATGGTTCTACAAGACCCCTTCAAAGTTCCCAAAATGTCAAGTTTGTAATACTTTGAAAAAGAAGCATAGACAAGCGCTATTGGTCGCATATGCAGGACATGCCGCATAGTCTAGTTGCCGCATAGTTGTCTCTGACAGGCTGTCCGATCATTAAATAAGGAGATTTGCTTTGATACTTGCGCGGATCTCTTGGGATTCTGCATCGTCATTGGATAAAGTGGCTCAACTAACGAGGAGTCACCGCCAACCGTTGTCGTTGCGTGGATCGAGACGGATTGCGGATCGGAATTCGAATAGCCGTCGTCGTTATCCGTTGCCGCATAGTCCCCCTATATATAGGGGGGGAGAGAGGGATCCTTTACAAAACCTCAAGTTTTCCAACTTTTTTCTCTTCTTCCTCCTTGTTGTCATGGCTCCCAAAGCATCCTCCTCTGCCGTTGCTGCCAAGAAGGCCCCCAAAGGCAAGGCCACGACCAAGGGGAAGGGTCGTGCTGTCAAGGCTGCCCCGTCCCTGTTTCTCGCCGATGTTCAGCCGTCGATTAAGGGTAAGTTCGCCGGAGAAGACGAAGTGGAAGACTTGAACACATAGACATATGCATCGTTGGACGCATGGATTCGTCTATGCACTAACTTCTCATTGTCGCATGGGCAGCCCAGCAGCATGGGCAACCCGGCCGCATGAATATCCCTGCTGCATGGGTGACCGAGCCGCATGATCTATCATGTTGCATGGCTTACTTGGTCGCACGGGTACCTCGAGCTGCATAGAAGATCTATGCTACATGCCGCATGTCTTATCCGGCCGTATAGAGGTTCTATGCCGCATGTGTATGTTTATTTATTTTTTCTTGATGATTCTGACCATCGTCCTTTAACTTGCAGTGATGTTGCCCACCGTACCCTCTGGTGAATTGGTCATTGGGCAAAATCTGCTGCCCTTGAATATGAACTTTGGAGATCTCGCTAGAGCCATCAGGAAGCAGCATGAAAAAGATCTCCTGCCTGAACGCCAACAGATAATCGCTGAGCAGATGTCTGCTAATCTGTTGCTTTTCAGTTGAGTCAGATTAACGCGGGGGAGATCCCTGCTAAGGATGGGAAGCATTTCTTTAAGAAGCCATACTTCCTGTTCGGAGACACGCTGGAGTCTTCTTAGGTGGGACAGATCAGGGAGAATTGGTCTTTCACCTTCCGTGGAACGGAGATGACATTTCCTTCCTCCGGTCGCCACTTGGCTTTGTCGGACCTGAAGGTGATGATGGGTCCGCGATATATGGACTGGGACTTGACCCCCGAGGGCTCCTCTGGGTAACGTCCGATGCGGGACCGGGCAGAGCAAGGGAAAATTTTATAGCGCAAAGAGTCACCCTCCTACTCCTTGCTTGGACTGAAGCTCGGCCTCATCAGCAGTGAACTGAGACCGAACCTAAGTATATATGCATCGGGCACCTTTCTCCATCAGGTTGCCAGGAAGGGCTCCTATACCACGGGACAGTTACGGGTTCTCAGCTGGACACACTATAGTGTCTCCTGGTGTCGCCTGACTCTGTGGATCCTGAGGAAGTATGAGCGGGAGCTCAAGGCAACCGACTTGTTCTTTACTGTGAGAGGTACGTGTTATGGACTGGAGATGAACCGGCCGCTGTTTGTCGCCCAGATGGAATTATATAACTGTCAGACGAGGACCTTCTTCACGCCCGGCGGCGAGATAGGACTGGCTTTGCACGAGATGCATGATGTCTCGAAACTTCCTTGGGGCGAGGAGTCCTACGAAGAATATACCCCGAGTAACGAAAAACTCGAAGAGTTGGAGGTGGAGAACTCGAAAATCCTGGCGGTGTACCAGGAATTGTTGTGCCATCATGGCATTTGTCAGCGGCTATCGAAAAAGAAAAAGTGCTCTGAGGGGTCTTCTCCCCATATCACCGCTTGGACTCGCTATCTTTTTTCGGATTTGAAAGATTCTAGTAGAGTTCATGTCCGGACGCCGTGAACTGAACAGGAAGTGGCCGACCTAATTCAGGCGCATCGGGAACTGGCTACTGTCGAGGTAGAGGAAGTCGAGGGTTCCACGGATGAAGAAGACGAACCCGCGGATGAGCTGGGTAATCTTGAAGAAGAAACTCATCTACTTTTACATGGATGTGCACAAGTTATCCACCAAAGCCGTGCTGGCGGGATATCTGATGCTTTGGTTGCGCAACTACGTCGTCCCGGATGGATCCGGGACTATAGATTGGATTAGTCGCCCTCTCATTCTTCCTGTTGTGAAGTTGACTTTTGGCCATAAGCTGGCCCTTCTACCGGCTATGGTATGCTCCATCCAACGGGGGCTCCGCAACTTCGCTCAGAAGTTCGAGGAACATCCGGACAAGGGGCATTTCAATCGGATCGAGCTCCCTTATCATTATTTGATGGGTTGGCTCCTTTTGCATCACGGGTCCCTGATGAGTCCTGGGACTAATGAGGACATGGTGGCGGCTGACGACGTGATCCGCAAATATCGGGGGATGAAGTGGAGATCTGACACAGTCCCCGCCGGTAGGAGGGAGCTCTCCTTTATGAATGACCGGAGTTTCTTTACGTCCGAGCCGTAGTTTACGGAAGAAGAGACATTGCTCATCAAGATACCGGAGTAGCGTCTCGGAACCTGTCTGAGAGGCTGTTTCGTTGGCTCCAAGCCATTCGTCCCTCATTTGGTGTACCAGAATCGAGGCGAGATTTTTGTGGAGACTTATCTGCCAAGCCGGTTTACTCGCCAGTTTGGTTATACTCAGCTCTTGTTGGGTCACCCGAGCACTTCCCTCGGGTACAGTGGCAGTTTGCTTGATGGGGTCTGAGATTGGAGCTATTACAGCGCCGTTGGCACTCGAGCCCGGTTTCAGTTGCCAAGGGCCGGGGTTGTGCCAAGGATGTTGTATACAGTGACGAAGTACTATTGCACGGCCAACGCCCTGCCGGCTGACTTCGTCCCGGAGAGGAGCTACCTCGAATGTACCATGCTAATGCCTCCGGAAGCGAAAGCACACCGGACGCCAAAGAAAGGCAGGAGTGTAGCCAGGCCTCTGCTTGTGGAACTGGACCCTTCGACAGAGGCTACTTCTCCTTCTGATGACCCTCCTCCTGCTAAAGCGTAAGGCAAAGGTCAAGACGCACCATGTCTGCAATTCAAAGAAGACGAAGGCTGAGGTGGCCCCTGAGACGGGACCTGTGGCGAGGTCGAAGGTCCCTGTGAAGGGGATCAGGAGCGAGGAGGTAAGGCCCTTTGCATCAGAGGTCTCTGAAGCAGATCCCTCTTTGGATGCCATAGCGGTACCCGTAGAACCCCTTAGTTTGATTCTTCCTGATCATCTCGATAAATATATTTTCTCTGGTTTGTTTGATCGTTTGCAGACGCAAGGGAGAAATGACCGTCCTCGATGGGCGACTGCTTTGGCAGTTTCTTACGCCGAATCCGAAGAGGAGACCACTCTGGAGTCCGACGTGGACGTTTTGGAACATGTACCCAAGACTTCGGGAGCCCAGGGGCTAGACGCAGCTTTGGGGGAGCCTTACACCCCTCTGGAGAACATCTCTGTGGATGACCTAGATGCCGTGGGGAAGGCTATGACGACGCTGGGCGAGCCACAACCTATGCCGCCTTCCTCTGGTATGTCATTTTGCCACTTCACGGGAGATCAGATTCTCTGGCTTTAACTCTCCATTCTGAGGGTAAAGCTAATCACCGGTTCTAGATCTGCAGGTGCTACCTCTCCCTTGCAAATAGTGGACGTGGCCTCAGAGGAAGACGTAGAAGAGGAAGGGGAGAGCGAAAATGTCCTAACCTCTCTATCGCTCTCCTGGAGGCGAGGAACATTCGGTCGTGCCCCCTATTGAGCTCGTGGTGGAGGAGGTTCCTGTTGTTACAGGTCCTTGTGTGGCGGCTGATCTTCCAACCATCGCCGCTGGGGGTTATGCTGCTGAAGCCTCTTCGGACCTGGGGTCGTAACATGCCGCGATGAGGTCATTCCCCTTCTTGAGATCGCTGGGTCACCTCCTGAAGCCATCACAATGTGGTCTAGGGATGGCGTACTGGAGGGAGCCGACGTGGTGAGGCACCCTGTTACTTCTGTTCCCAGTCTTGGTACTACTCTGACATCCGTGGCTCAGCTACCGGGTATCCAGGCTTTTCGTGCATCCATGAAAGATTGGCTCGCAGACGCGCTGGTTGCTCCTCTACTGCTGTTTCGCCTTCGAGTTTTTTAAACATCGTTTTGCCGCCTGTTGCACCTGCGGCCTCTTCTCAATCCCGTCGCCTTCGACTTCGGCTTCATTAGAAGAAATTGACGAGACCGTCAGGCTTTCCATCCGGAGCTTCCACATGTTCTTGAAGCAGGTGATCGAGGGCGTGTTGGAGCGTAACAAATCTTTCGCCTGGGCAAGGCACTTTGCTGAGTGCCAGGTCCACTATCTGAGAGGTATCCCTGGTTTTGAGCAGATGGCCGACTTTCTGGACCATAAACTGAGGTGGAGAAATGCCTAACAGAGCTGCAACAGTATCAACAGGCGGACATGGGGATGCTGATCTCCCATGAATATAACAAGTTATCAAAGAAGGTGGAGACGGAGAAGGCCTTCTTAGCTTCAGTCTATGGAATGGTTGCAGCGTGATATCCGAATCTTGAAGGAGAGGCGTGACCGGCTGGGTGATCTCAGAGAAGAGTGCCTTTCCCGGCAAAAGGACCTGACCGAGAAAATTAAACGGCTCCAGGTCGAGCTTGATGCGTAGAGAATAGGCTGCTGGAGGCCCAGCAGGAAGAGGAGGCCATCCGCACTGAGGCGAGCCAAATAGCGCAGAACACGGCTGGCATTAAAATTTTGGTGCAACAGCTAAAGGACAGACACGAGTCCTAGGCTTGCTACGAGGATCCCGAGGTTATGGCCCAAGAAGTTGAGCGCCGGGCTCGGAGGTGCCTAGATGGCCATATTGCTCGTCTCCATGAGCGGATAGCAGAGTTATACTCCGACTCATAGCACCAGTAGTTCTCCTTTGCTTCTTGCGTCTTCATTATGCCTTCGGGCTTAGGATCTTGATAATCCCCAGAAATGTAGTTTTGCTTTCAATCTTTGCGGAGAAAAATAAAAGTTATCCTATTTGTTTTGCAATTCATTTGTGTTAGCTTTAGGTATCGTACTAGAGGTAATATGAACGTAGTACAATACTGTAGCTTTTTAAGGATATCTTGCTGGAGGATCTTTGGTGGACCTATTACTTATTGCGCATGAGGGTGCAAGTAATAAGATCGAAAATAATCCCTATCAGAGGTAATGTGGACGAGATAGGTCTTGTGTGTAATGTCCCGCAACTGCACGGTGCGTTACGCTGAGTCGGATTGAATAAAACAAATGCTGGTTACATTTGAATTGTTGGATTTTGGAAAGAAGGATTGATTGAGTTGGTTTCATGTGCAGATGGCTAGCGGAGTTCGATGGAAATCAGGTGTTAATTCAGAACAGTACTGAGATAGCTGAATGGAAGCGATAATGTCGTCTTCCTTAGTCCGATCGGTCGGATGATTTGGAGAGCACGGCCTGCTCGTACGGTCATACCAGTTGAGTAGATCGTGCTTGCATCGGACCACGGGTTCAAGGGATTGGCCGTATCGGCAGGACAGGATGCCTAACGGGATCAAACATTGTGAGTGGGCTCTTTCCCTTCTCCTCTACTCCTTCATGCCTAATAATACGGAAAACACGTAAAGGCTTGAACACTTGGGCTGAAACTTGGGAATCACTACACTGAGGCGTGCATAGAGTGTACGTCGTTGGCTTGGATAGGATTGTGGCTTAAAATGATTTACGCATTGGATAGTTGGAGCTAGAGTTGGATTATTACATTTGAGGCGGTTGGTAGAATGATTGGGATTATGCTTGGACGGTTGGAATGATACATTGAGGCAATGGGAATATCGGGAATTCGAGCGAGCGAGCGTGCATCCGTGCACGAGTATCACTTGGGCGCTTTGTCTTGCAAAGTGAGCAGTTGTGGTTCGAAACCGAACAACTGCATCGGTGAGGGCGTGGTGCTACTGTTGGGGCATTGTGCCACGAAAGCGGCATTGTGCCACTGTTGGGGCATTGTGCCATGGGATTGCTTTGAGCATGGGTGTTGCACCAATTTGGAGTCTGTGTTGAGAAGAGGCATTGTGCCTATGGGCATAATGATATTTTGGTGCCTTGGGCTATATGTTGAGGTTTGGTTTTGGAATCCTTGGTTGGATATGTTGGAAGAATGATTATGGATGCTTTGGTTGGATATCGGTTGAACGAGTCTAGGATCGCTTGGTGGGGCGAGAATGTTCGATCCTCTCGTCATACCTACGTGACTGCATGTCACGGACAACTTGTGTGGCACAGGGTTTGGTTTCCTGGAACGGGATGAGGCACCGGGGCACCGGGACCGTTCTACCATGGAGGAAACAATGGGTATCACGTTTTTGGGCGTGGTGCTGGTAGTCCGATACCACCAGGAGGGAGTAGCTGCCCAGCCCTGGATCGGGTAGGACTGCCCTATTGATCTTGGTCCGATCAACGTCCTTTATGGCTTTGCCAGTGACTTCATATAGATAAGAGTTGGCTTGCTTTTCTTTTGTTGGTTTGGCTTCGTGTAGGCGCGGCCACCTTGCCTCGGCAAGAGTGTGCACTCGAGATTGGAATAGAAACTTTGGTTGAGGAAGGATATATTGAGGTTTGGCTGATGGTTCGATTGTTATCGTGCTAAACGATGGCTGAGTAGGACGGGTCGCATGCTAGAATCCTTCGGGTTGGATATATATTTGCTTGTCGATTGGTTTGAGTTGAATGCTTGCATGCGTAAACTGCTTTACAGCTTTCTTTAACATGTCATCCCTATGCCATGAAACGAATCTAGGATTCAACTAGAAAGATCACCATATAACTGTTTGCATTCACTTTTTACTTAGTGTCGGCTTAGACGAGTGGGTTACCCCGCTCACCAGTACGGCTGTGTACTGACCCACGTTTGTGGGCAATATTTCAGGTACGCAGGCGTAGTGGCGCTGCTTGGATATACGAGACATGATGTATGAACTGTAAGTACCTTTGTGGGCTAGAGAAAAGAGCAAGAGTTATTTCATCGCCTTCGTGGCATCGCCTTCGGGATATTTCATTTGGACCCTATCGAGAGCTTCGCTGCGTATTACTCTGATGTGTGCTTGGTACACAATACGACTTCCGCTGTAACTTGGTCGTTTCGATGATAACTTTGGTGTTTGACAACATCGCCTTGTACGAGCGCAACTCCAGGCTCGTACGGCATCACGTCCCGATGAGAACGATTGTCCTGCGGGAGAGCTGCAACGTGGTGATGCACGTTCAGCAGGGACATTTGAGCTTACGGGAGATTGGGACGTGACAGATTGGTATCAGAGCGCCTGGTTCATTTCTTCGGACTTGGTCATTCGTTTCATCACAAACTCTAAATCGCTTCCGCGTGTCGTTTAGCTCTTGACTCTACTCGGTGCCGCATTGGATGTTTCATGCAATAAGTCTATATATTGCTGGTTGTGGCTGCATGTTATTCTTGGTTGCGTTGCCTTGGTTGGTTTTTGTTAGATCGCTTAGCCTCGTTAGGCGTTGTTGCATTCGTGCAGCAAGTTGGGTGGCGTTGTTGTATTTGTGCAACAAGTTGAGAGCTTTCGTTGGGTTGGCTTGGCTTGTCATTTGGGGAGATTCTGATTGCCTCAATGGATCAGTTGGTTGGCATACTAGATTGGGTTATATGGCATGTTGTGAGTAAAAACATTCGATGAGAATGGATCGTTGCACGAGTTGCTCGTCTAGCGATTGTGTTGGATAGGAGTTGGAATTTTGGCTGTGGCGCATCGGTTGGGCAGGTTTGAGTTTGGCTCAAGAATATCAGAATAGTTGGCACGAGTTGCTCGTACAACAAATATGTGGAACCATTGGGTATTGGGTTGGACTACTTGGAAGACAATCGTTGCACGATTGCTTGTGTTGCGAAAGTATAAGACGGTTTGAAAATAGCTAAAAGCATTGAGAATGGAATATAGCACGAGTTGCATCGCGAGATTGATGGAAATAGTTGGATAATTCAGACATTGCCTGAATTTTGTGTCAGACTCGAATTGGGAAAGGCAGGATCACACATGAGGGATGGTTCAAACGGATTTTGGATAAGTGCAAGAAATCGTAATGCGAGTAGCTACTTGGTTCGGAGTGGTATATGAGATACCACATATTGAGCAAGGCATTAAAAATATTTTGGTTGGACATCAATGGGAATTGCCTGAACGGACTCGGGTAACGGGAATACAAGTTGGTTGGTGCACATCGGCTGAGTTGGAAAGAATGAAAATGAAGCAGGCGAATATTGAGTTGAGTATATCGAGAACGGACTAGTGCAAATGGAAGTATCGTTGGGCTTAAGTGATGGACGGGATCGGAACGAACAGTTGGGTTACGCTTGAGCAAAGCGATGGGTGAATCGAATGATAGCGAGCACGGACTACGATTTTGGGCGACACATTTGAGCTGTTGGTTCACGATATTGGTTTGGAGGGGCAATGCGATGGATTCACACAAACTTGAAGGATTTTGGATATTGCTGCTCGAGAAGTCGACTCAGGTTTAGCGGAAGTAGAATTTTGGGCAAGATGGTGCAACAAGCGTAGACGGATTCTCCGGAAGACGTGGACGGATTGTGGCAACAACGGAAGGAAAAGATTGTGGCGGACGGACTTTTAAAGATAGCTGAATGTGGGAGCAACGTCGGAACAAATCACTGTGCTGCTCGAGTAAGTTGGAAATGCAATATGGAACGCGACAAACGGATAAGAATTTGAGCAAGTCTTGAGTTTTGAGAATCATTGCAATTGGTAGTGCGAGTAGACGAACATGGCAATTCAAAAATTTGATGGATTCAGGACAGAACGACGGATTGATGGAAGACGGTTTCAACGAGCGCGGTGCTCGGATTCGGAAGTTCGCTCGGATGGAATGGTTGAATTTTGATTCGGATTTGCAGATGAGATATAGCATGGTTCATAGTAACTGTCCATCGTGATGACTTATAATTATCGAGCGTAGCTTCGGGACAGCTGACCCTAGCGACTTGTCCGCTGAATTGGATATGAATATGGTAGACCCATAGAACGACCCTTGAGGCGGCGTATTTGGAAATGCGTCGAGGGCAGATGTAAGTAATGTGTGTTGGAGATTTGGCTTATCGAGTGAGTGTTGGATTTGAGAGACCCTTGGGATAGTCTTCAGCTGAAGATGCAGCCGAAAGATCGGAGCGATGGTGGAAATAGCCTAGTCAACTGATCAGATTCAGAGTCGCAGATTTTTATCGATGGCATCGCCTCTGACTCATCGTGCCCTGGAAGGGAATAGCATTCATATGAATTAACGACTGTGAAACTAGCTCGTGAAGTTAAAGCAGCGGCTCGTTCAGATCAAATCTTTGCGAATACTGGAAGGGACAGACGTGCCTCAGATTTACAAGATGTCTCGGAACTTAGTCTGGGAAGCGTGCTCGTTCGGAAGGCAAAAGTGATATCCTATGCTTCGAGGCAGTGGAAGCAGCGCGAAGAACTATTCCATGCGCAACCTAGGAATTATGGCGAGTGTGTCCACATTGAAATCGTGACGACACTATCCCTTTGGCGTGGCGGCGAGATCTTCGTGGATCACACGAACCTCGATATAGATGTTCATCCAGTGAGGTATTGAGATGGCAGGAAAGGTGTTGGACTGAGCTGATCTAAACAAAGTTTGATATTTGGGTAAGTCGCCTAGCTTGGGTAGTATCGGTTGAGATGATCGTTCGGTGCATGAGATATATTTCGAGATGTTGCTAGTGCGAATTCAGAAATAGTTGGATGGATTGAGTTGGAACACGAACTGATTTAGTCGGTGGAAAATCATCATATTTGAGGATAGTGCTCAATCGAATATGTTGGAATGGAAATCATGATTTGGTTCGATTGGAAGGGAAGCAAATGGATGCCTCGAACATAAAGATACCCTTGTAACTTGTTCAAATTTGCTATCGCAAAGCTCGGCTGAAATGCATGTATTTTAGGGACGCCTTAAATATGTGTACGATCCAAAACTAAGCGATACGAGGAATTCGTATTGAGCTGCAAGGAGGATGTGGGAATTCGTAAAATTTGTACGAGCGTTCAGCAGAACGAGATGCTGAGTCAGGATAGTGAATATGAGAGTTGCATAAAGCTGATCTATGGAAATGGACAAGCAGCATGTGATAGGAATGAGTACCAGCACGGTTCGTGGACGAACCTGATTTCTAAGTGGTATATTATGTAACGCCCCGCAACCGCACGGTGCGTTATGCTGAGTCGGATTGAATAAAACAAATGCTGGTTACATTTGAATTGTTGGATTTTGGGAAGAAGGATTGATTGAGTTGGTTTCATGTGCAGATGGCTAGCGGAGTTCGATGGAAATCAGGTGTCCATTCAGAACAGTACTGAGATAGCTGGATGGAAGCGATAATATCGTCATCCTTAGTCCGATCGGTCGGATGATTTGGAGAGCACGGCCTGCTCGCACGGTCATACCAGTTGAGTAGATCGCGCTTGCATCGGACCACGGGTTCAAGGGATTGGCCGTATCGGCAGGACAGGATGCCTAACGGGATCAAACATTGTGAGTGGGCTCTTTCCCTTCTCCTCTACTCCTTCATGCCTAATAATATGAAAAACACGTAAAGGCTTGAACACTTGGGCTAAAACTTGGGAATCACTACACTGAGGCGTGCATAGAGTGTACGTCGTTGGCTTGGATAGGATTGTGGCTTGAAATAATTTACGCGTTGGATAGTTGGAGCTAGAGTTGGATTATTACATTTGAGGCGGTTGGTTGAATGATTGGGATTATGCTTGGACGGTTAGAATGATACATTGAGACAATGGGAATATCGGGAATTCGGGCGAGCGAGCGTGCATCCGTGCACGAGTATCACTTGGGCGCTTTGTCTTGCAAAGCGAGCAGTTGTAGTTCAAAACCGAACAACTGCATCGGCGAGGGCGTGGTGCCACTGTTGGGGCATTGTGCCACGAAAACGGCATTGTGCCACTGTTGGGGCATTATGCCATGGGATTGCTTTGAGCATGGATGTTGCACCAATTTGGAGTTTGTGTTGAGAAGAGGCATTGTGCCTATGGGCATAATGATATTTTGGTGCCTTGGGCTATATGTTGAGGTTTGGTTTTGGAATCCTTGGTTGGATATGTTGGAAGAATGGTTATGGATGCTTTGGTTGGATATCGGTTGAACGAGTCTAGGATCGCTTGGTGGGGTGAGAATGTTCGATCTTCTCGTCATACCTACGTGTCTGCATGTCACGGACAACTTGTGTGGCACAGGGTTTGGTTTCCTGGAACGGGATGAGGCACCGGGGCACCGGGACCGTTCTACCATGGAGGAAACAATGGGTATCACGTTTTTGGGCGTGGTGCTGGTAGTCCGATACCACCAGGAGGGAGTAGCTGCCCAGCCCTGGATCGGGTAGGACTGCCCTATTGATCTTGGTCCGATCAACGTCCTTTATGGCTTTGCCAGTGACTTCATATAGATAAGAGTTGGCTTGCTTTTCTTTTGTTGGTTTGGCTTCGTGTAGGTGCGGCCACCTTGCCTCGGCAAGAGTGTGCACTCGAGATTGGAATAGAAACTTTGGTTGAGGAAGGATATATTGAGGTTTGGCTGATGGTTCGATTGTTATCGTGCTAAACGATGGCTGAGTAGGACGGGTCGCATGCTAGAATCCTTCGGGATGGATATATATTTGCTTGTCGATTGGTTTGAGTTGAATGCTTGCATGCGTAAACTGCTTTACAGCTTTCCTTAACATGTCATCCCTATGCCATGAAACGAATCTAGGATTCAACTAGAAAGATTACCATATAACTGTTTGCATTCACTTTTTACTTAGTGTCGGCTTAGACAAATGTGGGTTACCCCGCTCACCAGTACGACTATGTACTGACCCACGTTTGTGGGCAATATTTCAGGTATGCAGGCGTAGTGGCGCTGCTTGGATATACGAGACATGATGTATGAATTGTAAGTACCTTTATAGGCTAGAGAAAAGAGCAAGAGTTATTTCATCGCCTTCGCGGCATTGCCTTCGGGGCATTTTATTTGGACCCTATCGAGAGCTTTACTGCGTATTACTCTGATGTGTGCTTGGTACACAATACAACTTCCGCTATAACTTGGTCGTTTCGATGATAACTTTGATGTTTGACAACATCGCCTTGTACGAGCACAACTCCAGGCTCGTATGGCATCACGTCCCGATGAGAACGATTGTCCTGCGGGAGAGCTGCAACGTGGTGATGCACGTTCAGCAGGGACATTTGAGCTTGCGGGAGATTGGGGCGTGACATTGTGGACCCATTACTTTTTGTGCATGTTAGCGCAAGTAATATATTTGGATCAAGCCCTGCCAGAGGTAATATAGACGTGGCAGTTTTTGTGGACTTAACACCGCTGGTGTTCCTTGGTGAGTACGGGTGATAAGTGGGGATGACAACCGATATCAGAGGTAATATGAACGTGATGATCGATAGCCAAGACCCGGGAGGTTTGCTCAGAGGTAATATGAACATGGCAAACTCAGCCGGAGAGAAATGTTAGGACGAAAGTTCAGAAGTAATATGGACGTGAACTGATGTCCGAGAAACTCGCTGAGAAGTGATTAGCTGAGTGTGGTCTATCCGGGAGTATGGATAGACCTGGGAATTGCTCCGTTGGGGAGATCGGTGGGACGATAGCTCAGAGGCAATATGAACATGGCCAGCATTTAACAAAATTGGTTTTTGAGTGGTCACTGCGGGAGTGTGCAAGTGGACCTGAGGAGTGCTCCGCTGGGAAGACTTTAAGGATCCATCATCCGTTGCGTATCCAGGACTCCTGGATACAGATGATGGCATTTACAGGAACTTGTAAAGAAGGGAAAAAAGTTGCACATAGGCACTTGCTGGGGATGAAGAACCAAGAGTGTAGAGATGTACATCTGGGTTGTCCCGCTAGGGATAAGGGGAGTACAAGTCTTGCTTAGACATAATACTTTTTTAGGAACTTGCCGTTGATAGGCATCAAAAGCAAGTCGCCATTGGGTTTCACTAGCCGGTAGGCGCCGTTGGAGAATACGGACTCCACGATGAACAGGCTCTCCCATTTAGGCTGGAATTTACCGGCCATCTTATGGGTCATAACCATCGGCCTTCTCAAGGTCAGGATGAGGTCTTCCACTTGGAAAGTTCTCTCCTTGACCCATCTGTTGAAGGCTCCCGAGAGGCGCTTGGTATAGCTCAATGCGCTGCTGAGCTAAGAGACGTTTCTCGTTGAGTGCTTCTAACTCTTGTAGCCGTTGGAGGAATTGTCGTCGACGGTTAATTGGTTGGAGAGGGCTACTCGGAGTGAAGGGATTTGGATATCGAACGGGAGGACCGCTTCGCTACCGTACACCAGAGAGAAGGCGTGTTGCCAGTAGCTGTTCGGACCATTGTACGGTAGGCCCAGAGACATTCACCCAGCTTCTCGTTCCAATCGCGCTTATCGGAAGGCACAAACTTTTTGAGTAGCTTTATGATGGTCTTGTTGAAGGCTTCTGCCAGACCATTTGCTGCCGGGTTATAGGCGGTTGACGCTACATTCTGAATCCAATTTTTGTCCCAAAACCGGTAGAGCGCGTGACTTGCAAACTGTGGACCGTTGTCGTGGACAATCCTTCGTGGCTAGCTGAAGCGGTATATGACGTGATGCTTGACGAAGCTATTCGCGTTCGATGTTTTTACTTCAGCGAGTGTAACAATTTCCGTCCATTTGGAGAAATAATCGGTTATAGCCAGGATGAACTGATGCCCTTTAGAAGGTGGACTGATTGGTCCGATAATGTCCATCCCCCACGCTTCAAACGGCCAAGATGCGACCGTTAGGTGCGAAAATTCTGAGGGCTGGTGGATAAAGTCTGCGTGGATTTGACACGTCTGGCATTTTCCCGCATAATCAATGGCCTCAGCTAGCATCGTCGGCCAGTAATAACCCATTCTCCGAAGACGGTCTTGTAGCTTTGGGCCGGGTTGGTGTGTGCCGCAGACGTCGTCGTGAGCTTCGCGGAGGGCCTGCTTCGCTTCTGTATTCGATAGGCATCGTAACAGAAGGCCATCGTAGGATCGACGATACAACATTTTGGTAGATGTATCGTAATATAACCGTAGGAAACGTCTTCTGATTGATGTGGCTTCCTTTGGGTTCTCGGGAAGAATTCCATAGACTGCGTAGTCAATGAATAGAAGCCTCCAGTCCTGAACGTCAGTGTGTACTTCCGTCGCGTAACTCAGACATAGGCAGAGGTTATTCTTTGGGCAGACCAGCTCTCGACCAATCACTGTGATTAGCTGATGTGATATGTCTGGAACTGCCAAGGAGACAACGAGACCGGCCAGGTCGACAACCTCGATATTCTGCATCTGAGGGACGTGCTCAATGAAGAATCCCTCGAAGGTTGAGATGATGCCAAGCGCAGCTTGGTGGTAAGGAATCGGGTCTTCGTGCCGGACTTCATACCCCGTACCTGACTGACTATTAATTTGGAGTCGCCATAGGCCTCCAGATACTCCACTCCTGCTTGTTTGGTGAGTTGGAGTCCAATGACCAAGGCGTTGTACTCTGCCACATTGTTGGAGCATGGGTTTGTGAGAGAGTAGGCCTGGTTGATGACCAGACCGTATAGGGAGATTAGCACTATCCCGACCCCCACAATGATGTCGTCCTTGGGCTCTGTTCTTGAAGCACCATCGAAAAACATTCGCCAAACAGCCTCGCATGAAGTTACATTTGAGTCCGCCACTTCGTCTGGAATCTCGTCGTAGAGTTTCAAGGTTTCTGGCGTCGGATGTGCTACTAGAAAGTCGGTTAGTGATTGACCCTTGACGATTTTCTGTGGGACAAATACCATGTCGTATGGAGACAGTAGTATCGCCCATGTAGATAGGCGGGAACTGAGCGTCCCTAGTTTAGTCATGAGAACTCTGAGCGGATTGACTCGCGAGATCACATGAATGATCTATCCGGTCACGTAATACCGAGTATTCTGGACAACAAATACTAGAGCAAGGCATTCCTTCTCGACGGGGGTGTACTTATGCTCCGCGCCAACAATCATCCGGCTGAGATAATAGATGGTATGCTCGTAGCCTGCATCACTATTCTAGGCTAATAGAGCACCGAGGGAGTGATCAATCGCGCGTACATAAAGCAGAAAATGGTTCCCCGAGACCGAGGCTACCAGTAATGGAGGGTTTGATAGGTATCTCTTGATGTCGTTGAATGCGCGTTGGCATTCTTCATTTCAAACAAAGGACACCTTTCTTCATGAGGTGGGTGAATGGCCGACAACACCCAGAGATGTTTGATATGAACCTCCTGATGTATGCCAGCCTCCCTTGAAGGCCGCAGAGCTCCCGGAGGTTCCTCGACGGGTTCATCTCGATGATTGCTTTAGTTTTGTCGGGGTCTATGTGAATACCCTGAGAAGTGATGATAAAGCCCAGGCATTTACCGCTGGAGACTCCCAGGAAGGATTTGGTAGGGTTCATCTTGAGCTGGTGATTACGCATGAGGTCGAACAGTCTTCAAGTTCCAGAGGTGATCACCTTTGGAGTGACTTTTGACGGCGATGTCATCGACGTAATACTCGACCGTCTTGCGTACATGCTCACGGAAGATGGTGCTTATAGCTCGCTGCTATGTAGCACCTGCGTTCTTTAGACCGAAGGGCATGACTGTATAGCAGTACACTCCTATCGGCGTTCGAAATGATGTATGCTTCCGATCTTCAGTGGACATCTTGATCTGATTGTAGCCTGAGAATCCGTCCATGAAGGACATGCGCTCAAAGCCGCAAGTGTTGTCGATCATTATGTCTGTGATCGGAAGAGGAAATTCGTCTTTGGGGCAGGCCGCATTTAGATCACGGAAGTCAATGCAGATCCGGATTATCTCGTTCTTTTTGACGACGGGCACGATGTTGATTACCCAGCCTGGATGTTGTTCTTCGCGGACGTTCATTATGTCTGGCCGGAACCGCCGTTGCTGCTGCTTGACATTCTTAGCGTTCGGCAAGATGTTGAGCTTGTGGACTGCGATTTGGGGGTCCAGTGCTGGCACGTCTTCGTAGCTACAGGCAAAGGCATCAATGTATTCCCTGACGAGCTGTAGCAGGGATTCCCGATCCTCATCAGTCAGACTTTTACTGATGAAGATAGGTTTGGGGGAGGATTCGTCGTCCAGAATGATTTGTACGACTTCATCCTCGGTAGGAGGTTCTCATTGTTCGAACCGTATCTCCCATTGTGCGTCTAGGCGTTGGGCCTACGGTTCTACTTCAAAGAGTTCCGGAAGATTCTCGTCTTCCTCAGGGTCAGCTAATACCATGTTGACAGATAATGTTTACTTGAGCATCTCCCCGATACTGAAGTCAGAGTCCGAAGCAGAAGATTGTGAAGAGTGAGTGCACATCGTCTTCTTCATCTGAACCCTCGGGGGTTGTAGGAGGCGTTACATACCCTAAGCAATGCTTTGTCTTATAGTAGTACTCGAATTTGCCTACAGAAGCAGGTAGATGCAGAGGCAGCCTTCGGCCTTTGCCATAGTTTAAGCCCTTAGTGGCCTTCAAATCGTACCCCATCTTCTGGATAAGGTGCTTGGCTTGAGAGCTATACCGGTGGAGTGACATTTTGCCAGTATCAGGCTCTAGATCTAGTTCTTCGGGAATGAAGGATCGAAGGCCTTTTACTTTGCCGAAGATGATGAGTCCGTCTCCCCTCTTTCTGGCTGGGACTTAGGAAGTGAGAGTTTTGGTTGGGGAGAACCCGGTTTACAACATGGATAGTAGTCACCTGTGTCTGCAGGTGCAGGCCCATACCGTGCTTCATTGAGTACAGTGTGCTTATGTGTGCAACTTCAGAGTAGTTTAAAGATAACCCTTTATTCATAAAGTAAGGTATATTTTCTCCAGGAATTACATCGTCGAGGGAAGGAACGTCTGCGTGAGCAGCAACATACTCCTCTAGCTCGTTCTTCCCGTGATCTACCCCAGTGCGAGCGACGTCTGGAGGTTTTCTGCACAACTTTACTACCAGAGGCTCAGACACAGTAAGAGGTAACGGAGTATCCTTCGGCGGTCGACTCGGCCTATGAAGGCGAATGACCAACGGTTCGGGTGTAATGGATGGTGCCGAATTTTCCTTTGGTGATCGGCTTGCCCTATGAAGGCGAATGACCAGAGGTTCGGGCGTGGTAGATGACGCCGAATCTTCCTTTTGTGATCGGCTTGGCCTATGAAGACGAACGACTAGGGGGTCGGGTGCCTTCCTGTGCAGTTTTACGACGAGGGGAGAAGTTGAGTCAGGAGCGCGCTCCTTTAGATGTACTCCCAAAGGTTCATCTGATGCTGTCCTAGCCTCTGCCTCATCGTCAGCATCATTGCCACCTTTATCTTGGTGGACTTGCTTGTATAAGAGTGCGTCGGAGTAGTAGGCCTCGATCCCCTTGAAAGGATCGACATCTGCGAACTTCGTCTTGACCGTGCCACGATCGTCCACGTACTTTAGACATTGGTGTAGGGTTGATGGCACGATAATGTATTCGTGTATCCATAGCTATTCCAACAGGACATTGTAGGATACATACACTTCTATGACGTAGCAAGTGACCTCAGTTTTCAAGTCGCCAATTTGACATTTCAGGCGGATCTTACCCAGAGGGTAGCTCCTTCCTGCGTTGAAGCCAGTGATGGCAGTATTGGTGGCTGCCAGGCGATGCATCGGAATGCCTAAGGTATGAAGCACTCCGTGGGATGATGCTAATTGACGAACCGGGATCGATGTGCATCCGGTCCACCTTGATGGCACCAATGTACCCTGTGTAGTATAGAGAACAATTATGCCGGTTGTTTTTTTAGCAACATGTCCTGTTGTGAAAACGTGATGTTGGGCACCGCCTCCGTCACATTGTTGCAGTAGGGGCATGCAGCAGGATCCTCTGCTGACGGCTTGACTTGCTGTAAACACCCAGATTTTGCAAGAATTTTAATTTGAGATTTTTTGCAATTTTCTGGAATTTTTTGTAATTCAAATCAGGGTTTTTAATTATTAAATAATTTTTATTTGTTAATAAATAATATTAAAATATCATAAAAATAATATTTTTGGGTGTAAAATGGAAAACTGGACTTAGGGTAATTTTTTGGAATTTATCGGGCCCCGGACCTATTTTTAATCACCTAAAAACTATTATATTTAATTTATTAATTAATTATTTATTACTTATTCATTTAATTATTATTTATTAAATTAATAACCCGGCCCAAACCCTAACCCGGCCCAACTCTCAGCCGGCCCAGCCCATCGAACCGGCCCGTTGGCCTAGCGGGTCGGGTCGGGTCCACCCGCACCCGACCCGCACCCGCTCACCCGTTTCCCCCACTCCTCATGCCCGAGTCTCCCGCCGCTTCCGCCGCCTGCGCCGCCCGCCGCTCCGCCCGGCCACGGCCCCGCCCAGCCCGCGCTCCTCGGCCACGTAGCCCCCGCCCCGCACTGGCCGCCGCCTCCCTCGGCCCCACGCCACCGCCTCCTTCCCTATTAAACCCCTCGAGACCCGTCCCCTCCGGCCAGAACCTCCCCCCCCGATCACCCTCTTCTCCGGCCACCTCGCCGAGACGCCGCCGCCGTTCCCCTCGCCGCCTCGCCGAGACGCCGTACCACCGCACCGCCCTGCCCAGCCGCCCCGAGCCGGCCGCCGTGCCTCCGCCCAGCCTCGCCCCTGCTTCCCCGCCCGCCTCCGGCCAACACAGCACCGCCCCAGCCTTCCTCCGGCCGGCTCTCCGGCCAAACTCCAGAAACCCTAACCCTAATTTCTCTCCTTCGTGTCGGACACGACACGGACACGAGAAATTCTAATTTCTCGAGCCCTGTTCAGGTACTCATATCTTTCTCCTCGCTGCCCCGTTTTCAATTCCGTAAATTGCGTTGCGAAGCCTGTATGACCCTCTCGGTGCTAAGACAAACCGCTCGGGGCATCGCGTCCTGTGGTGATCGCACACCGCGATCCAAAAACAGGAAAAACCAGACCCTGTTTCACCCCGGAAATGAGTACGCCCCGCCAAACGGGACAACTTGGTCGCGTGCGGTCTTCACAGATACGTGCGCACCGTCGATACGGACGTGTGAGAATTCACGAAAGCTGATTCGGGTGTGCGTGCACACCGGAATCAACGCGTATCCACGGACATCGTCCCGTATCCGACTTTTCTGCAATTAGCCCTAACTTTCTGTACACACGTCGGATCGAAACGAAACTTACGCCATCGGACTCGTAGCGATACGCTGGTCCTGTGGGTCAAGTTTGGTTCGATTCTGAGAACGTTGACGAAATCGCGTGTCGTGGGCCCCACAGGCCCCGCTCGACGGGCGATTTTGTGTTCGGCTCATCGGAATCCAAATCTGAAAGTTCCGTTGGGTTCGTATCAGCGTTCCTGACCTGTTGACACTAAGTTTGGTGAATTTGGAGACCTTTGACCCGGACACGTTTTCGGTGCAAAGCGGGCCCACCGGCGGACCCCGTTTTGACCCGAAACTGTCGTTTTTGCCCTTGTCTCCAAATTGGACCCAAGGACAGGCGTTTCTAGCTATTTGACATCTTCTGAGCGTGATGGTAATGTTTATTTCAGTATCTGGGCTCATCTTTGGATATTTCCCCCAAGTACAATTAATCGGATCCAAACAACAGGCAAGTACCTGCACTTCAAGTTTAATCTTCATATTGTGATAGTTAATTCCCTGCTCTACTAGTACCCTTGATGACTACACGTAGTGCTAGAATACTGGATTTCATGTCTTGGATACTGTATGTCATGTCTTACTTTTCATGTCGGGTGGGAGAATACTAGAAGGCATGTAGTTTACCTTTCTCCTATCATGTTTAATAGCTGTTGGTACGCGACTGTATCCTCAGCCAGATCTCGATTGTTCATGTTTAATAGCCGTCTATGACGGCCAGATTAGCCTTATAAACCCCTACATGCCAACTATGTATTCTAAAATAAACACAAGTTCACACAGATAGCTTCTGGTCTGGTTATAGTTCTTGCTGACTGTTGTAGTTTCATTTCCTGTCTCATTTATTTCCTGCTTTCTCATATTCCTGTTTATAGCATTAACTCTGAGATATTGATGTTCTTCTATGCAACTTTCTCAACATGATACTCAAGTTAATTGTCATGAATATTTAGTTTAATCTTGTTGTGCATTGTGTACTTTGCTCCTTTCCTGACTGGATCTGTTGTTTTAGGCGATGATGAGAACTTTGCCCCTACCTATTATGGCCCCTATGAGTTAGCAGGTGACACATATGAGGAGCCGGTTCCCACTCAGGAGACTACCTTTGAGGAGGAGTAGCCAGTTAGTTATTATTTTGTTTCCTTTCAGCACATACTCGGGTTTGTCCCCGATCTATCTTCTGGCTTTGTATTAACTATGGATCTGTTATCACAATTTGAAATTTATAAAAGTTAGCATTCCTATTTCCTGTTACTTTCCTTGTCTATTTATTGTGGATGAGATAGATTTAAAATTACCTGTGATGACGACCTAGACAGCGTACTACCGCCGACACTGCGGCGTAGGCTGGACGTGCCCACGCACTCGTGCCCGAATAACCGGGTGCAGGTCGTGACACGTTTTTGTGGTGGCCCATGCAGGTCCAACGACTAAATTGTTCGGTTTCAACTCAGGGACCGAACAGGCCTGCAATAAAGCTAGGATAAGTTTATAGGATCTCATCCACTTGCTTGAATCATTTTTGATATCTGTATCGTATTCGAACTAATATGAACTTGCATCTTGCCTTGATTCCTGTGCACCTCTTATTGGTTATTTTGGATACAGGGAAATGGACCCACAAGCCAGCAATGAGACTCATGTAGAAATACCACAAACCGTTGTGGTTACCCAAGAAGACGATGTGATACCAGTCGGTGAAGGCCAATCATCACAAGGCAGTCAAGCAAGTCAGCCTGCCTCAATAATCCGTCAAGATGGCGTTCCACCTTCGACACGGCATATTCCACCGATGCCTTCCTTCCCACCGGGACCGCCTATGGACGAACAGCAGATGTTCCGCATGTTCTACATAATGATGCAAGCCTATCAGAAGGTTCAACAAGAAACTCAGCAAAAACAAGCGGAGAACTTCATCGACAGAATTAGCTCGGAGTCACGGAAGCCGAGCAGTTCAAATGCAATTACATTCGATGAGGACGTTCTTACTGCAGCGTGACCTGTGGAGTATACCACAAGGATCGAGTCCAGCCGGAAGCGGCCGTCTGCGTCAGCACCAGACCAAGCACAACAGGAAAAAGCTGCAAAGCGACCACGGATGAATCCAACTCAAGGACAGAACCAACAAGCTCCCACTTGTGGCTATTGTCGAAAACAAGGTCATATTTGGCAGGATTGTAGAAAGAGACTAGGTGCCTGTCTATATTGTGGATCAACAGCACATCAAATGAAGGACTGTCCTGCTGCTCAAAGATGCACACTGCACAAAAGTTCCAGTTCAGGCCAGGCCCCAGCAGCGCAGCAGAGGGCACCACCTCAAGAACACGGACAAGCTTAGACGATGACCATGGAGAACGTGCAGACTCTTAGAGTAACTAATGCGCGTAAGTGATTCGTAGATACCATTTTCTAGTATTGTTTTAGCTTGTGCCTACTGGTTCGTGACCTCAGCCCCAACCTAGTAACTTTAAACTTGCTAATAACCTGGTATGCTTTTGTATTTGATAACTGTAGAGTTTGTAGAATCCTTTGTTACTGAGCTTATTGTAGGTTGTTTTGTGTGTTTAAATAATTTGTATCTTCTTTCATCACCATCTAGCGCACTTCATTTTGCTGTGCTTGACTTATGCTGCTATTTTATAGCCTAGTTTTGCAAGCTTATCCTTTTATCAAGCTTGTTCATGACACATGTATTAGTGGGTCGACACACTAATACAATTGTCTATTCAGAATCAATGTATTACGGTCTGATCAACCTTAGTGCATTTTGATTCGCCCTTCGCACTACTTTGCGTGGATTGAGATATAGTTGACTAGTATAACTGCCTCCTAGATATGTCCGAGCATATCGTATCGATTACATAACTGTATTAATACGAGCATGTGAATAGGAATTACCGAGATAGGATTCAATCCACCATCGCTTGACAACTCACACCTGAATACCTTAAAACGCCTTGACCCCGATATTTCTTTTCTATCACCCCACCCTTGAACTCTTCATTATTGATCTTCGTCTTCCCTTATTTCGGAAAGACGAAATCTCGTGCCTGGTATAAGTTAGTACATAGATAGTACTGGATATGCCACATAGGCCGATCACATACTTGAGGATTAACTTTCGTAATTGAGGACATATCATGATCGGCGTTGAAATTCGAGGATGGAATGACATAGGTAAACATATTAAGGAATATTTTTCGTAAGGTATATAGTCTTTTGTGATGAATGGGTAAACTCTAAGTTGGGTAGCAATGCATTTGTCAACTTGAGAGGAATGTCCTTGGATCGTGACCGAGTAAGGTCAGGTTGGAAGAAGCAAGCCATTATAATTTTGAAAATTTAAAGGAGTGACTAAGATGATTAATGAATTGATATCGAGGACCCAATAGTTGTACCTTAGTTACATGATTTAAATTTTGAATAATGAAGGTAAAATCATCAATTCGAATTTGGAAGATAAAACTATAGAATTTCAGACTTGAACATGGGTGGACTACATTTTTTCAAGTTGATGATTTGAATTACAAATTACGAATTGGTGGTTGGACTACCTAGTTGGATTATTGAGGAGATGAATAAAATTTAAAAATTTGAAGCATACCATCTTGAATGGGAATATTGTTGGACTCGAATCACTTCTAGAGGAAATTATGATAATTAAAATCGTGAGGCAAAGTCATGTACAAATCTTGAAAATGCTATATGGACTTAATCTAAAACCTGCCTGTGGGTAATTTGAGGAAGTAAGAAGTAATAACCATAAATTGAATTTCTGATTGGAACAGTAGTCACCTTAATCATGAAGTGGTTGCAATGGACATGATTAGGATTTAAATTTTCGCAAGGAGATTGCGATTGAGATACGTGAAGGATTATGGCTTAATTTTAAATTTCGAGGACGAAATTTTTATAAGTTGGGTAGATTGTAAACCCCCAGATTTTGCAAGAATTTTAATTTGGGATTTTTTGCAATTTTCTGGAATTTTCTGGGAATTTTCTGTAATTTAAATCAGGGTTTTTAATTATTAAATGATTTTTATTTGTTAATAAATAATATTAAAATATCATAAAAATAATATTTTTTGGTGTAAAATGGAAAACCGGACTTAGGGTAATTTTTCTGGAATTTATCGGGCCCCGGACCTATTTTTAATCACCTAAAAACTATTATATTTAATTTATTAATTAATTATTTATTACTTATTCATTTAATTATTATTTATTAAATTAATAACCCGGCCCAAACCATAACCCGGCCCAACTCTCAGCCGGCCCAGCCCATCGAACCGGCCCGTTGGCCTAGCGGGTCGGGTCGGGTCCACCCGCACCCGACCCGCACCCGCTCACCCGTTTCCCCCACTCCTCATGCCCGAGTCTCCCGCCGCTTCCGCCGCCTGCGCCGCCCGCCGCTCCGCCCGGCCACGGCCCCGCCCAGCCCGCGCTCCTCGGCCACGTAGCCCCCGCCCCGCGCTGGCCGCCGCCTCCCTCGGCCCCACGCCACCGCCTCCTTCCCTATTAAACCCCTCGAGACCCGCCCCCTCCGGCCAGAACCTCCCCCCCCGACCACCCTCTTCTCCGGCCACCTCGTCGAGACGCCGCCGCCGTTCCCCTCGCCGCCTCGCCAAGACGCCGCACCACCGCACCGCCCTGCCCAGCAGCACGGCCTCCCTCTTCTCCTCCTCTCTCCCCGATCCAGCGCCCCGCTCGGCCCAGCCGCCCCGAGCCGGCCGCCGTGCCTCCGCCGCGCCTCCGCCCAGCCTCGCCCCTGCTTCCCCGGCCGCCTCCGGCCAACACAGCACCGCCCCAGCCTTCCTTCGGCCGGCTCTCCGGCCAAACTCCAGAAACCCTAACCCTAATTTCTCTCCTTCGTGTCGGACACGACACGGACACGAGAAATTCCAATTTCTCGAGCCCTGTTCAGGTACTCATATCTTTCTCCTCGCTGCCCCCGTTTTCAATTCCGTAAATTGCGTTGCGAAGCCTGTATGACCCTCTCGGTGCTAAGACAAACCGCTCGGGGCATCGCGTCCTGTGGTGATCGCACACCGCGATCCAAAAACAGGAAAAACCATACCCTGTTTCACCCCGGAAATGAGTACGCCCCGCCAAACGGGACGACTTGGTCGCGTGCGGTCTTCACAGATACGTGCGCACCGTCGATACGGACGTGTGAGAATTCGCGGAAGCTGATTCGGGTGTGCGTGCACACCGAAATCAACGCGTATCCACGGACATCGCCCCGTATCTGACTTTTCTGCAATTAGTCCTAACTTTCTGTACACACGTCGGATCGAAACGAAACTTGCGCCATCGGACTCGTAGCGATACGCTGGTCCTGTGGGTCAAGTTTGGTTCGATTCTGAGAACGTTGACGAAATCGCGTGTCGTGGGCCCCACAGGCCCCGCTCGACGGGCAATTTTGTGTTCGGCTCATTGAAATCCAAATCTGGAAGTTCCGTTGCGTTCGTATCAGCGTTCCTGACCTGTTGACACTAAGTTTGGTGAATTTGGAGACCTTTGACCCGGACACGTTTTCGGTGCAAAGCGGGCCCACCGGCGGACCCCGTTTTGACCCGAAACTGTCGTTTTTGCCCTTGTCTCCAAATTGGACCCAAGGACACGCGTTTTTAGCTATTTGACATCTTCTGAGCGTGATGGTAATGTTTATTTCAGCATCTGGGCTCATCTTTGGATATTTCCCCCAAGTACAATTAATCGGATCCAAACAACAGGCAAGTACCTGCACTTCAAGTTTAATCTTCATATTGTGATAGTTAATTCCCTGCTCTACTAGTACCCTTGATGACTACACGTAGTGCTAGAATACTGGATTTCATGTCTTGGATACTGTATGTCATGTCTTGCTTTTCATGTCGGGTGGGAGAATACTAGAAGGCATGTAGTTTACCTTTCCCCTATCATGTTTAATAGTTGTTGGTACGCGACTGTACCCTCAGCCGGATCTCGATTGTTCATGTTTAATAGCCGTCTATGACGGCCGGATTAGCCTTATAAACCCCTACATGTCAACTATGTATTCTAAAATAAACACAAGTTCACACAGATAGCTTCTGGTCTGGTTATAGTTCTTGCTGACTGTTGTAGTTTCATTTCCTGTCTCATTTATTTCCTGCTTTCTCATATTCCTGTTTATAGCATTAACTCTG
Organism: Iris macrosiphon; assembly: GCA_036927795.1. Lineage (NCBI taxonomy): Eukaryota > Viridiplantae > Streptophyta > Magnoliopsida > Asparagales > Iridaceae > Iris > Iris macrosiphon. Next base: position 45,716,760 of record JAYESA010000010.1, read on the forward strand.
AGATATTGATGTTCTTTTATGCAACTTTCTTAACATGATACTCAAGTTAATTGTCATGAATATTTAGTTTAATCTTGTTGTGCATTGTGTACTTTGCTCCTTTCCTGACTGGATCCGTTGTTTTAGGCGATGATGAGAACTTTGCCCCTACCTATTATGGCCCCTATGAGTTAGCAGGTGACACATATGAGGAGCCGGTTCCCACTCAGGAGACTACCTTTGAGGAGGAGTAGCCAGTTAGTTATTATTTTGTTTCCTTTCAGCACATACTCGGGTTTGTCCCCGATCTATCTTCTGGCTTTGTATTAACTATGGATCTGTTATCACAATTTGAAATTTATAAAAGTTAGCATTCATATTTCCTGTTACTTTCCTTGTCTATTTATTGTGGATGAGATAGATTTAAAATTACCTGTGATGACGACCTAGACAGCGTACTACCGCCGACACTGCGGCGTAGGCTGGACGTGCCCACGCACTCGTGCCCGAATAACCGGGTGCGGGTCGTGACACTTGCGCCAGGTAGGCGTAGGCATTTTACAATGCCTCACTCAGAGCGTTCCGGATGTCTCTGGAGAGTCGGAGAAGCTCAAATAGTGATAACTTTGCCGGAGTATTGGCGAGTTGAGCCAAGACGTCAAAGTTGTAGGGCTTTTCCAGTCCCTGAGAAGTTTCTTTATGCAACGGCTTGTCGAAGCGTCCTTTTTGTTTGGACTTGTCCGCTGGTAGGGGTTGAGATGGACCCGGATCAGACACGACATGTGCAGTAGTTGGAGGTGCATTGACGTCGGAAGCTTTGTAATCTCGTTGGTAGGCAAGGTCCGACCTGGTTGCCCCTGTCCAGGCCTCCTCAGCGATGGGAGAAACCATGTGGCAGGACTTGATTTTTCGTGCTTTAGACTTGACGGCGGAAGGCGCTGCTTGCTGCATCAAGTCTGGGACAAGATCCGGGTGGACCCACATGATCTCGTCCCGAGGTGTAGTAAGAGGTATTAGCCCGGCTGGTTGGTCGCGAGCTGGTGGAAGATTGACTACCTCCATTGTTGCCCTCGGGATCGGGATGACTCCGTCACGGGCTTTCGTCGCGGGGAATTTACCGAACTTGAGGGACACCATGTTGGCGGCAACTGTCTTGTCGTCAAAGTCCAAGGTAAGGGCCTTGGTGTCAAGCAGGTGCTGGATGTACCGCTTAAGGGTGTAGCAGTCCTTCGCTGCATGATGGACGTAGCGACGGTAGTGGCAGTATTTTGGATTGTTCACCTCGACTGCCTCTACAGGGCGCTTGACGTCGGGGAGCCGAAGCTTGCCACCATTCATCAACACATCGAAGATGGGCATGACGTCATCTTCGAAGGAGTAAGTCTCCTGGAGTTTCGGAACCTCATTGCTCGGGCTTCTTGGTTAAGTTGGCCACTAGGGCCTGCTTCTCTTTTCCCTCGCAGTTGCAGTTGCCGCTGTGGCTATTGTTGGGACGTTTCCCCCTGTCATCTGCGACAGGGATGTGTATTCCCAGGAGCCAGGCGTCTTTAACCTTCTTTTCAGCGCCGACTGCGTTGATGATGAACGATGTCAAGTCTTTGAATTGGCTGTCGTCCATCATCCAGAGGCTGAATACCGGAAGTAGGTTCCTGTGGCACATGTCCATGAGTGTGGACTCAGGATTGCCTGGAGGCAACCTCAGTATTGCTTGGCGGAAACGCTCGATATAATATCGGGCGAGTTCCCTTTCCTCTTGGGTGACATGCATCAGGGAAGACATCGTCATGTCGCTTCCTCCGTCATAGAATCTTTTGAGGAAAATACTCTTGAAGTCGTCAAACGACGAGATGCGGTTATCTTGTAGGATGCAAAACCAGTCGAATGCTACCCCGGACAATGTTCCCACAAAGAGCTTGGTGAGGAGTGCGTCACTACGAGGTAGGTGTCCCGTTGCGGTCTCGAAATAGTTCATGTATTGACGGGGAGAAGTCCTTCCGTCGAATGAGTTTAGGTTGAAGGGCTTGTACTTTGGCGGGTATGGAACATCCCTCCACTCGCGGGGGTACAATTGTCGTATCCCGAGCTCGCAGAGTGAATTCCGGCTACCTGTAGAATCTAGGCGAGCCCGGAGTTCCCGAATTTCTCTCATTGCGTCTTTGGCTTCGTCTCCCGCGGAAGGGGCAGATGAACCGGGCAGAGGGTAATTTCCGCCTATGGGCAGAGCGGTTGCGTCAGAATCCGCATTTGTCCCCGGGTCCAAGCTTGCTTGTCCTGAGGCCCTTGGTGGCTGGGAGGCTACACTTGCCTTGATGTCTAGTACAGCTTGGGTCAAGGCTTGCATTGATTCGCTCATGGTCTGCATCATAGCCATGAGGGCCTCGAGGCACTGCCGATCACTAGGGCCTTCATGCTCATCCCCTGCCATGTATGACGTTCTTACATGAGGAGAGATGGATGGGACAATAAACGTAGCACTTTTTGCTTCGGATTCTTGCAACGAATAGTCGTCAGGGAAGGTTGGCAGTGTCGTGCCATGTTCGAACTCAGAGGGATTACTACCCCCAGCGTATGAGGTGGTGTCTTTTCTCTGAGGGTGGCTACCCCAGGGGCTTCAGCATCCATTCCTTGGGAATCCTCATCTCCTCGGAACGCCGGGTTGTCGTATAGGTCCGGGGGATTACTACCCCCAACTTGTGTAACCCCTAGGGGTTCTGAGGGAGAGCTACCCCCGGCAGATGATAGCTTCTTCCTCGAGCGGGTGCCCTGGAAAACTCCTTCCGCAGGTCCCGCTGCTGGTCCTCCTGGTAATCGCCTTCTCAATGCGCTGGTTGAGATTGACGGGCTGGAGGTGCTCGGCTTCCTTTCCCGCATGGTGGAGGGGTCCTTCTGAGTAGAGTAACATGAGGCGAATGATATCTCATCCTCCTCGGGTGTTTGCACCTGATCCTTGGATTATTGCCGGATAGGTGCCGTCGGGTGCAGTCGTTGGAATGCCGACTGCCTGCTTGTAGGTACTGCCACTTTGCTGCAGCAGCAGTTGATGATGATTTTGGCACAGTGATGTCCTGGGGAGGACGCTTCACATGCCGTAGCTGCCTCCCTCGCCTTGCGCTTGTGATTAATCACATTGCGCAAGTCGGGCGAGGGCTGACCCACCTTTGCACCCTTTTCGTGAGCACGGGTAGACCGAGCCACGGGTGCGTGGGTGTTGTTTTTGCTCCCTGATCTAAGGTTCGTACAAGAACGTTCCCCAGATCGTCAGTGGAAGACTTTAGAGACGGACCCTATCATTTGCCGCTGAGGACTGGACACATGAGTCGATCTTATACAACTTTCTATCAAGGGCCAGCATAACAGTTAGAGGTACCCTCCGACGGTCAGCCGAATGGACAGTTGCTTGAGCATGACGAGCTCGCACTGCCCGACTTCTTCGACTTGGCACCCGTAGGCGCGTAGTACGAAGAGTCCAAGTTTGGTTTTCACCATTCTCAGCATGGCGCATAGGGTCAACGCTGCGTGAGATTCGGTCGAAAACAGAGGTTCGACTGATGCCAGAGTCACATGCGGCCATCATCCTACGGCCGTCAACTGATGCCGCATAGTGAGTCTTATGCGGCCTCCTCCTTGGCCGCATAGAGTTTGCATCAGCGCCCGAACGTCTGGCATCGTAGTGGTTTTCTCTGCCATAGTTTGGGTGCCGAGCATTTTTTGTGTCAAGCGAGGATGCCTCATGGACAGCCTGAGGGGACGCCTGGCGAGCGCCTTCAGCAACAGAGGCGAGGAGCGCAAGCTTCGCAGTTGGGCGAGGCGCGGTGGCCTTTGTTGCCCACGTCCTGCGGGTCTTCGAGTTATGAGCACCCTTCTGGTTGGAAGAGGTTGTCCCATAGGCAATGGACGCATGGTGTGCGGTCCCTGCGGCTGGGAGAGAGACGGGGAGAGCAAGCTCCGCAGTTGGGTGAGGCACGGTGGCCTTTGCTACCCGTGTCCTGCGGGTCTTCTTGGGCTTTGCTTGCCTCGGAGAAGGACTCACGCTGTCCCCGGAGTGCATGTCCTCAAAGAGGTCCTGGACGGACAATCTAAGTACAATATTTTTGATTCTGGGGTGTAGCGATGGACAAGGAGTGCTATGACGTCTCCTTTACTCCGTGGACGATCCGATGCAAGATGAGGAGGCTTACGTTCTCTTCGCTCGTCTCGGTATGCTCTTTCTGTATTAGCCGAGGGTTGTATGCTTTCTCTCTGAAGCAGAAGAAAAAAAAGTCAGCCCTTAGAACGTTCAAGTTGCTCCTATTTATAGTCATCGTGCTGATGGGCTATGGGTGCCGCATATGCCTCTGTTTGGTGGCCGCATAAGACTCCTTCAACAGAATGAGGTTGCAACTGTCGCCGCATACCATGGACCGATTGCCACGTGATCTTGGTTGAGATATGTTGTTGAAGAGATCTCGGAGTTATTTTCAACCTGTTGTGTGCGTGACTTGGTCAGCTGGATACGTAGTCAGCACCAACTGTGAGAATATCTCCGCAGTTGTAACGGAAAGATCTTATAAGTTGGAGGCCGCATAGCAACTTGGCCGCATATTGTCGCGGTCGCATACAAGTTCTCGTTTGGCCTTTGGTCGTCTGGACGCTGACCGCATATTGGCGAGGCCGCATGTAAACTCTCGTCTGGCCTTGGTCGATGGACACTTTGGCCGCATGACGATGATGCCATATATGTAGGACACGTGGCATGGCACGTTTGTCGAAGCAACTGATGTAACTCGTCTTTTCCTGAGCCGTCGTCTTCACGAGTCTCGAAGTGTCTCAGAGTGATAAGTGGTGTGTCAGAGCTTCTGACAGACATCAGAATATGTATAAGGGGGTCCTTATGCGGCCTCCATGCTCTGTGGTCGTTCAGGCCGCATATAGTATACTATACGGCTTTTTCTGCGATTTGGTTGATCAAGCCGCATATGGCTCTCTGCGACTTGGTTGATCAGGCCGCATGTGGTTTCTCTGCGGCTTGATTGGGCCGCATATGGCTTTTCTGCGGCATGTTGAGGGTGCATGACCTTTATGCGGCCTGCATGATTTTTTATGCTTCTACACATATATATTAGTCTATACTACTATATAATCAGAAAAGTTTAACTTTACTGTAAAACATTTTTGTACAAATATATACCTCTGCATATGTTTACTAATTAAAATTCTTCATTAAAGTTAATAGGGGCTTCTAGATAATTACGAGAGTTGTCCTTTGGTCTTTCTAAAGAGTCTTAAAATAATATATATATAATAATATGATAATACTAGTATAATAATAAATTTAGAATGATTAAGGGATATGTATTTTAGTCTCCTAAGTAGTCTTTACAAAAATTAGAATAATTACAAGGCCAACTTTTAGTCTTCCTAATAATAATCTATCAAATACGGGCAACGCACGTACATATATACTAGTATATGGTAATACAAACCCATTTATATAGTCTCCACCATGAGAAGAATAAAAATCCAATAATTCTTCAAATACTTCTCCAAGCTCTATATTTAATTTCGTATTAGAGCAAAAATCCGTGAGGACTTTGTCTATTTTTTTTCAATTTGATTGTTTCTTAGATCAATTTCTGGTGGTCAAGAACTTCTTTCATAGATCAGAAAATATTGATTTGACCATTCGAGTGTTTTCTTCGACCCATTGAAATGTCTATTTAGTTGATTCCGCTGCAATTTTTCAATGGGTGATGCAAAAGAAGGCTCTTTAAGATCAATGAAGTCCAAAAGTTTGAGATCTTTGTCAACACCTCGAATTCAGGTTCTGAATCGTTTAAAGATACCAAGTTCAATGGTACTAATTTTCGGACATGGAAGAAGATCATGCCTGTCTATCCTCGTAGTATGCACAAGATAGGGCATATGACTGGAGCAATCACCGGATGAAGCTAATGAGGAAGCATACGTAAAATGAAAAAATGCTGATGGATATGTGATGACAGCCCTGATTAGAGCAATAACTAATAATTTGATGCAGATGGTGGAAGAGTGTGAGACTGCTGAGGCGATTTGGAAGATGCTAGGGGACTTGTATACCAATGAATCTAATTTTATACAAGTTCATGAGCTGATGTGCAATACTGCTAGCATGACACTGAGAGGGCAACCCGTGTTTGTGTTTTATACAAAGCTAAAAAATGTGTGGACTGAGATCGATCAGAAGCGTCCATGCAAGATCAAAAACCAGAAGGATATTACGTGGTACTAGAAAGGGAAGGAACTCGAGCGGGTTTATGTGTTCTTGAGAGGGATGGAAGCTAAACATAGTAGTACCAAAGGAGAGTTGCTCAGGATGACAGATCCTCCTAGCTTGATTATAGCTTTCACATACATATGCAAGGATGAGTCTCAGCAAGAGAGTTTGCAGAAGACAAACAGAAGTTTCAAGCTTAGTTATTCAAGCTAAGGCTCATGCGCCTCCTCAACAACAAAACTCAGCCTCATTATGCCAACAGGACTACCACCAGATTTTTTCAATAAACCTCATCGTTGTTCCTACTGCAATGGACTTACCATATCCGAAAAACTTGATGGAAGTTGAATGGGTATCCTAGTAAGCAAGGTTATCGTCCTAAATGAAAGACGATTGTTCAGTTAATACATGAGCTAGATTTCTACGGAGTAGCTGACCAGGATCATACTATAACAGGTATTGTTGCTCCAACTGCTTCAATAGCTGGTCGAGGTAAGATAGGTATTGCCTTATATATTTCTGGCTTTATTGGTTCTGATACTTGGAATATTGATTCGGGGTGCCTCAGATCATATGAATTATGACAAATATTATTTTACCAAATTGTCTCCTCCACTAGTGTCGTGTGTTATTAATGCTAATGGTGAAGCTTTTCCAGTACTAGGAACAGGGTCAATTCGTATTACCCCTACCTTAGAACTCCATAATGTTTATATGTTCCTGGTCTGTCTTACCATTTAATATCTGTTCCATAGTTGAATACTGAATCTTAGTACTCCGTAACATTTTATCCTATGTATGTTATTTTTTAGGATCTTCTAACCAGAGAGATAATCGGTCGGGGGTATCTGAGGGACATGTTGTTCCATCTGGATCATATATATGTAGGGGAGAAACCAGGAGCACAATCCCGAGATGCTTTGACTTTGTGTTCTGACAAGCTGAGTGAGATTTGGTTGTGGCATCGCTGTTTAGAACATCCATCATTTAGTGTCATAAAAAAATTCATGTCTACTTTGTTTATCGGTGTGGATGAGTCTTTCTTTCATTGTGAGACTTGTATTTTAGCAAAAAGTTATCATGCTACTTATTCTCCAAGTACTTCCAATAACAGTTTCATTTCTTTAAAGTTAATTCATTATGATATTTGGGGACCTTCTAAAGATCCTACTGTGTCAGGTATGAGATATTTTGTGTTGTTTATTGATAATTGTACAAAGTTGTCATGGGTAGTCCTTAAAACCAAAGATGAAATCTTTCAGTCTTTCAGGCTTTTCGTACATTTGTCCAAACATAATACAATAGCACCATTAAAGTTCTTCGTTCTGACAATAGGGGGGAATATGTGAATCATTTTTTCCGAATTTTTTTCCAAACACATGGAATTGTCAACCAAACTACTTGTCCACGAACACCAGAACAAAATGGGGTGTCTGAAAGAAAAAAATTGCCATCTTCTGGATATGGCTCGTTCCACTCTTTTTAGTGTTCATATGCCTAAGAATCTCTGAGGGGATGCTATACAAGCCTCCTCCCATCTTATCAATCATCTCCCATCTAGTGTTCTCCATAGTAAAATTTTGTTTGAGGTCCTTGCTTCTCATGTTTCCACTTTCCATACCACCATTCCATAATCTTCCTGTCCGTGTCTTTAGTTGTGTTGTTTTTGTCCATTACCTAAGAACTAGAGGTCTAAGTTGGATGAACGGACGATTAAGTATATTTTTGTTGGCCATGGTGGCTATCAAAAAGGATACAAATGCTTCATCCACAAACCCGGAAGTATTATGTCACTATGAATGCGACCTTCTATGAAGAAATGAACTATTTTTCATCCACTAACACTACTCATCAAGGAGAGATTTATAATTCAAAGAGTTGTATCAAGGTAATGAAGAAGTGCAGAATGAAGAAAGAATGCAGACAAAAGGTATTTTGACAAATCGTTTGGAAGTTCTCGACTCGTCGAACCAAGAAACAGAAGCTACAGACGAGAATATGATAATTGAGTCGAATCCAGTTACAGGCGAGAATAAAAAAAAATGAGACCAGTCAAATTGCTAGTCTCGAACAGTCGAATGTTGTTGAAGATACTACTGCCCCCTTATTGTTCACTCCTACCAATGATCCACAGCTCCGTGGTAGTAAAGAACGTCCATTTGAGATATGTACACACATTAATGCTAATAATAACGAGTCTAGGGTTTAAAAATATGTGTTGTCTAGCAGGTCTACTCGTGGTCAGCCATCCAAAAAGTGACTCATGCAAAGTCAAAATACCCGGTAGCCAACTATGTGTCTACCCAAGATTGTCCAAGTCATATGAATTATTTGTGAATCAAATATTTGTTGTATTGGTACCTAACAAAGTACATTATGCATTGGGATATTCGAAATGGTCAAGAACGATAAAGACATTGCGGAACCATAATACTTTCAAACTTGTACCTCTTCCTCCGGAAAAGAAAACAATTGGTTGTCGTTGGATGTTTACAGTGAAGCATAATACAGATGGGTCAGTGAACAGGTATAAGACATGGCTTGTTGCAAAGGGATTCGCTTAAACGTATGGTATAGACTATGATGAGACGTTTGCACCGGTTGCCAAGATGAACACTATCCGTGTCTTGCTATCGTTTGCGGCTAGTTTGAATTGGTCCTCCGCCAATTTGATGAGAAGAATACCTTTCTCTATAGCGAATTGAATAAAGAGGTATATCTGAGTCTTCCACCTGGATATGTAACTTCCCCTCCGATGAATTTGTGTGCAGATTGCATAAATCATTGTACGACTTTAAACAATCACCTCGTGCTTAGTTTGAGAGGTTTACACAACCCATGCACAGGTTCGGATATAACCAGAGTAATTCAATTCATACTCTGGTTCTCAAGCATCAACAAGGAAAGGTAACTATTGTGATTATCTATGTTGATGATATGGTGATTACTGGTAATGATACTGCAGAGATTGAAAAGCTATAGTTACAATTAGCTTCTGAGTTTGAGATGAAGGACTTGGTGTAACCTCCACTTTTCAAAATATTTAAAATTATAATTATTTAATTATTATTATCATGATTAATTAATATTTAAATAGTGATTAGTTAATTAATTCTAATTAGTATTTAGGTTAGAGTTAACCTTGGTTTAGGTTAATGGAAGATTGATGTTTAGGTTAGGATTAATCTTGGATTATGAAATATCTAGATATTTTTAATCCCACCTCTTCATAATTAATATCTACTGGAAACTTGTAAATACTCTTTCCACATCTTAAAACCAAATTTCAAGAGAATCTTATAGGAGAAGCTAACCTACACCTCACCCCCCCCCCCCCCCCCACACAGCCCGATCAAGTGGCCGGCCATATAAACCCCTCTACCCCTTCACTCCACTTCATTTCATTTCCTTCTCCACTTTTTCTTTCCCAAATTCCCACAACCCTAAACCAATATCATTCTTCTCCAAACTCCTCCAAAAGAAGAGCAAAAGCTTGAAAACTCAAGAAGGATTGCTAGAAAAAGTTTGGGGCTAGAAGTAAAGTTTGGACTTAGCTCTTGAGTCCAAAACTCATAGGTTGTACTTGTGAGCCATTCCCAAGAGGTAAACCCTTACTTTCCTTTAGATTTTATGGTGTAGAATTAATCTAAAATCCATAGAAAATTCACTAATAACTAGGCCTAACTTCTAATGTTAATAATTGGTTCTAATAGACTCCTAGGTAATAAATCTAGGTGTTTTAATTAATGATTTGTAACACTAATGGATTGATATCCACCAAGTGTTAGTGTTGTGTCCCCAAAGAATTTTGTGTCCCAATGAGGGTGTGTTTGTGCCCATATGTCCTAAATAGGATACCTAGCATCGAGTCAAAAGACTAATTAAAATGCATGGGTTAATATATAGTTCTTGCATAAACAAGGTTAATAAAGTATCTTGGTTTGGTATCCTAAATTGTGGGTGTATAAATATACACAAGGGTATTTAGATATATATATGAAGAGTAATACACAAATATATGTGTGTGTGTGTATATATATATATATATATATATATATATATATATATATATATATATATATACACACACACTAGTAAATTCACGTGCGTTGCAAGTAAAATAATTTTTTCCTTCTGAAATTAATATAAATTGTTTAAATATATTTAAATTAAGATTTATCATATTTTTTTATATTTTAATTAAAATTTGTTATATATTTGATTATATTTTAATTATAATTAGTTATGGATATATTTCTACTTTTCATAAATAGTCTTGAAAACGGTTAGCTACGTAATATTATCTAATTATAAACAAACATCTCTTCTAACTCGTGTGGTTAAGGTGAGAGGTATTCTCTTTGGTTGACTGAGTTCAAATTCTTGTAGTGTTATTTATAACAAATTTAAATTTTTTTCAACAAATTTTTTACGTAATATTAATTTTTTTAAAATAATTAATTGATGATATACATACGGCTTAGATGACTCACTTTTGAGCCATTTTGGAGCCTCATTATATTATGAAAGATATATATATATATGTGTGTGTGTGTGTGTGTGTGTGTGTGTGTGTGTGTTAAAGAAGGGGTGGGGGAGGAGTGCATGAAGCATTAGCATTAGCAGCAACAGTTGTAGCAGCAACAACATGCAGCAGCAACAGTTGCAGCAGCAGTAGCATTAGTGGCAGCAACAGTAGCAGTAGTGGCATCACCACTACCGCTTTATCTTGATCAAGGGTGAGTGCGTGTATATGTGAGTGAGTGTCAAGTGTGAGTGTTTAAGTGAATGAGATGTGTAGTGAATTTAGTGTCAAATATAGTTAGTGTGTTATGTATAAGATACAAGTGAGTATCTTAGAGTGGGTTAGATGTGTTGTGTATATTTGGGTATGATTCATGACAAGGTAAGTTGGGTATTGGTTAGATAAGTGTTATGGTAAATACCAAGGTATTGGAATACCAAGGTATTGAATTAGGAAACTGGAAGTGTTATATAATGTATAATAAATGTTATAATAACCTACAATATATATGAGTTATATATGCTACTTTGAACTATATAAACTAGATTTTAGTATAAAATACTTATTATATTAGGTATCACAAGTAGATAATATTAAACCTATTATAAACCTACCTAGATAAGTTACCACTAGAGTAGGTAATTGAACCTAGAAACCTAATAACTCAAGAGATAGAATAGACTTTGTTCCATTTCATCTATTGATACAATTTATTCATAAATAGGTTTCTTGAACTCGGATTTATTACCGTACACATATCATCAGCTCAGGACGACATGCGAGTACATTTCTGATTGTTTTCATTACTTGATAGTTTCAATACTTCATATTCTAGTTATGTTTTACTCTCACGCTTGATACATGGATTGGTATTTTATGGATTCTTAGTTTGAGTGGTGATTCTCATGTTGGTTATGTTTCAAGTGGGTCATATGGTGCAGGTTGGTCATGTTGTTGTTCATGATCACGTATCTCATGTCTATCTCGTTTGGTGATTTTTATGTTTCTAGAATCATTGTATCACGCCCTGAATCCATGAATATTAGTCGGGGAAGGAAGAAATACTAAGTAGATGTGTGATCAAATCCCGTCTTTCATGTTACTTTCATGTGAATAGCAAATCATGCAATTCACGTATGATTATACCAGACCCATTTCATGTAAATAGTCATCGACGGATGTGCCAGATTACCTTAGCCGATCACATGTTGAAAGTAGTATTTTAAATCACTTAGAGTGTTTACAGTCTTTCCTTTTGCCATTCGATACTTTGCTATTTATGATCATGGATTCTCGTGATTACTTGTTTAATCACATGTAGTCATGCCATGATTCTAATTTATTGTTCATCCTGTATTACATGTCTATTACTGTTTTATAGTCTCTACCATGTATTTGGAACTGCTTTCATTGATGTACTTTCGCTCCAATCCTAAAATTGATATGTTAAAAATTTTAGGAGATTATTTTGAGGACTGTAAGCCTGTTGATACTCTTATTTAGCATAATCATTGGGTAGCAGAGTACGCATATCAGGTTCTTATTGATCGAGTTCGTTATCAGAGGTTAGTTGGACAATTTATTTATTTAAGCTCATACAAGACCAGGTGTTGCATATGTCGTGAGTGTCATCAGTCAGTTTATGCATAATCCTAGTGAGAGCCATATGGATACTGTTGTGAGAATTTTGAGATATTTGAGAGATGTTTACTAAGCACAACAATGTTTTGGAGACTGGTTGTATCACCGATAGGAGATCAACATTTGGTTATTTCACCTTTGTCGGAGGTAATATGGTGACGTAGAAGAGTAAAAAACAGAATGTTGTGGCAAGGTCTTGTATTGACGCTGAGTACAGAGGCATGACTCATGAGATTTGTGAGCTTTTGTTTTTGAGAGATCTCTTAAGATTTGGGATTTAATTTTAAAAGTGCAGTGAAGTTGTATTGTGACAATAAAGCGGCTATTGAAATATCATAAAATCCAGTACAACATGATCGCATTAAGCATGTGGAGGTTGATCGTCATTTCATAAAAGAAAAGCTAGATGCGGGACTTATTAGCTTTTCTTTTGTTCCTATTGAAGAGCAGCTGACAGGTGTTCTTACAAAAAGTGTTTCTAAGTAAGTCTTTTATGACTTACTGGACAAGTTGGACATAGTCGATGTTTATGCTCCAACTTAAGGGAGAGTATTAGTGTGAGTCATGATAATATTTATATATGGTAGAATATATTGTGTTTAATACTTACCATTAAGAATACCATCATATATATTAGTACTTGTATATGTTAGGAATATATTGTATTTAGTAATTACCATATAAGAATACAATTATATATGATAATGCAAATCCTTTTATATAGTCTTCACCATGAGAAGAATAAACATCCAAAAATTTCTTCTCTCAAATACTTATCCAAGTTCTATATTTGACTCGGTATACTTTCTTTTATGATAAGTGAATGTATAGGATATTTTACCTCATCGTCAATATACAAGAATGATGTTAAAGGCACTACAGAAGATGATCAGGACACCACAATTTTTGCAGTCCTTTGCATAAGAGACGAGAAGATGGAGAAGTCTATCTAGGATTGTCAAAACTTTAACAGTCGTCTCTATATAATCTCTATATAAAGCACTGCCAAAATTTGTGGCACCCCTTCATTTTTACGGCCCTTTAACATCAACCGTATACAATTAGGATTGAGAAGTCATTCGAGTGAGAAAATTAAAAAATTTCCATCTGACGACTTACAAGATATTGGTAGTGCTATATTTAGGTCAATGCTTTCGGCAGTACATTTATTGTTAAGAGGCATCACAGTTTCTGCAGTCCCGTGCATATATAAGGCTATCAAAATTTTGTTTATGCTTAGGACTACAGAAAATTTTGGTAGTTCTGGTTTTTCAAGACTGCCAAAATTTTAATAGTATAGACAGGACTGCCAATATTCCCTCACAGTCCTAGTACTGCATAAACTGTGATAAAATTGTGATGTCCATTAATAATAAATGTAGCGTATTTAGCATTGGCCTATATTTAACATATGAAACAGATTATGGTTCCATGAGTTGAACCCTAGAAATAAAACTTAATAAAATAATATAATATAAAAACGGTTCAAAATAGCAGACCCAAAGAAAATTTGGGTCTAGACACATGAATACATAGTTGGTAGAAGGGATGAGTAGCAGTACCGGGGCACCAGCTGCGATTGGTAGATGGGTCCACATCTGCCAAGAACAGTAGGAACTTGATCCCCTCCGAGGACGACTTGAGTTGTTACTCCAGGACCGACTCGAAATTGGAAACATTTGCATCAAAAGTCTTCAGAGGCATTTTTTTTTTCCTTCTTTTTCTTTCGTGTTTGAGGAAATGATGAATGAAGAGAGGAGCAGTATTAGATGTGTATTTATGGACAGAGAGGAGCTGTGATGATGACACACGGAAAACTCTGCGGCAAAATTAAGCGTAGTTTTGCGTGGGATGGATTATTAATGTGGACCATAACAAATGGGTGGCCGTTCACTAAAATGACAAACAATTTTTCTTTTTTTAAAATTTCATGTGGTCCAGCCTAGGGGTTAGCAGATTGCGGTCTTTGCACCGCAAACCGACCCGAACCATCCATTTTTACAGTTCGAGTCGGTACTGTACCAAACGGGTCGAACGTCAGTTTTTTGAATGGAAAATAACGATTATTGGTTCTGGTCACAGGTTTGCTAAACGGTCCCCGACTCGAATCGATTTATATATACATACCCCCCCCCCCCCCCCCCCCCCCAACATTTCTACCATAATCCTAAGTATTTAAGTGAAAAATTGTGGAAACATTCTCTCTCCTCTATTTCTTTTCAGTTTTCTGTAGAGCCTGGACTCGGGAGCCCACACTCCACATCTGGCCATCCCCTTCCTCGGAGTCGTACCTCCTCCTCCCCTCTCCTGATCTCCTCCCCTCCACTTCCATTTCTGGAGTCCAGGAGTCCAGATCCCGAGTCCCTCCGTCTGCGATATGCCTCCTCTCTCTCGAATTAGTCGGGCCTCCTCCTCCCCTCAAGTTCTAGATCCCGAGTCCCCTCCGCCTCTCTCGAAGATTCGAAGACTTGATCTCGACTCTCGAGTCTCTTGACTCGTCTGCATCAGATCTGTCGCTCTGCTTCTTCGATCTATAGATCTGACCTAGATATGCCTGGACCTGACCTAGATCTTTGACACTACAAAAATACAGAGTTTTAGCTAAAGAATTTTTCGTCGCTAAAATGTCTATTTCCGTCACTAGTTTAATATAGCGACGAAAATGTGGCGTCATTAATTTAAGTGTCGCTGCAAGATTTTTGTCGCTAATCCGTCGACATGACGACGAATTTGCGACGAACTTAGCGACAAAATTTCAACGACGATTAGTGATGGAATATTTACGTTGCTTTATTTGGTGACGGATTAGCGACGGATTGGCGACGAAAACTGTGAGCCCATTTTTACCAAAATTTTCAGAAGCTTACCGACGAAATTTTCGTCGCTAATACGTCGCTAAAGACGACGGACATAGCGACGGATATAGCGACTATGTCTGATACCAATTTTTTTTATATTTTTTGGTATCAGACATATTTAGCGACGGATTTTCTGTTGCTGATCCGTAGCTAAAGCGTTGCATATCCGTCGTTGATCTAGAATTTTTCAGTTTTTCTTCGTTAATCCGTCGCTAAACATAAATATTTTTTTACATAATAGAATCACTTACTTTCTGCTCCTGTTAACATTATACAAAATTAAATCACTTATACACAAATACATCAAAACACGTCAAATACAAAGAAACACATCAAATACAATAGAAATTAAATATAAGTGCATAGCCATAATTTATCATACACTACCATAATCCAAACATATATAGTTATACACAAATACATCCAACAAACTGTCAAATTATCAAGAAAACAAAAATACACATCAAGTCGACGGTGGAGGCAGAGGCGACGACGGCTGTCGGGTAGCCATGTATTGTGCCATAATCGCAGCGATGATCTGTTGTAGATCCTCAGGAACGACATGTGGAGGAGCCAGAGGAGCCATTGGAGTAGCTGGAGTAGCAGAAGGAGCAGGAGCTGCAGGATCACGAGACTCTGTCAGTTGTCTAACATGCTTCTGTACCTCTAACAGAGTCGTCGTGATCTGCTCCAAACTCATAGCACCAGGAGGAATGGGCTCTGATGGAGCTGGAGGAGCCGTCGGAGGAGCTCTGGAAAGAACCGACGGTTGGGATGCCAACGATCCAGTCTCGTACACGCTGGCGTCTTTCCCTCTCCCAACAGCTTGTACCCACCGATCG
Source organism: Iris macrosiphon (assembly GCA_036927795.1). Taxonomy (NCBI): domain Eukaryota; kingdom Viridiplantae; phylum Streptophyta; class Magnoliopsida; order Asparagales; family Iridaceae; genus Iris; species Iris macrosiphon. The sequence goes on from JAYESA010000010.1 coordinate 45,732,837, forward strand.
TTTCTCTCAGTCAGTGTACTGCTCTTAGTCCCACCCTCCAACGTCTTATACGTCTCCTATATTTATTTATGTAAATAGGTTTATATATCGTAGGTTAGGATTAATCTTTTTATTGACTACAACTAAGGTTGGGTTTAGAGTTAAGTTTAGATATCGTATGTTAGGTTTAGAGTTAAGATATTTGAATATCATAGGTAACAATATTGAAGTTAAGGTTAGATTTTTAGGGTAAACAAATATAGTTAAATTATAAAAAAATATAATAAAATTTTGTTGACAAAATTTTATAAACACAACTTATGTATGCTTTTGCTGCTCGCTCATCTACGAGCTTTCCATCCTTCTTCCTTTTGTGCGTCCACTGAAAGATTACGGGAAAATTGACGGTCTTCGGGTCTCCCCGGCTCTGATAGCCTCATCGCGTTGTAAAAATTAAGTAATTAATTAATAAGAAAAAATAAGAATTACCAAAAATTGATCTAGCAAAAAATTATAATATTGACCATCCGTCGAAAATACTCGACGGTCGGAATGGATCCACCCGTGTGGAGACCACCTTTAGCACGGGACGCTCTTGCCTTCTCGCACTTGGCCTTATAGGCCGGAGCCTCCATCTTCTCCTTCATCTTCTCCCAGAATTCCTCTTTGATCCACTCCTTGCGAAGATCCCCTGAATGTGACGCTAGCACCTTCTGATCATTGATCATATCTCTGAACCTTTTGCTGGCGATGGCCTTGTAACACTTTTGAATTGCAGACTCTCTATGATCCATCCACTAGTACTTCTTCTGCAAATTCAAAAAATATTTTTTAGCATTTTAATCATAAAATTATATATTATTCTAAATAAAAATTTTATATACCCGCAACATATCCAACCAAATGAAGGGTCGATCCAACGGGATGTCACTGAAGTTGATATAAGGGCAATGAAAGTTCTCCCGTATGACGTCCCCCTGATTATTGTCAGCCTTGGTCGGGAAGAACTTGAAATAAGTAAACAATATACATTTAGAATAAAAAAAAATATGTAAATTGACAATAAGTACTTACGTCGCTCCATCGGCCCACAGCTCGTGTAAACTCCCTCACCCAAAATAGGTATTTGTGTATATTTTATATTATTATATTTATTATAGATGTTGAATTTATTTAGAGTATTATCTTAGTTAATTAGAAAATAATTTTTTTAGTATATTTACTTATATAAATATTTATTTAGAATTATTTTTAGGCTATTTTAGATTATTGGGATTTTTCCATAATTTTTAGTTAATTAAAAACTAGTAACACTAATTTTTGAGAACTTTAAAGAATTTATTTTATGTTCAAACTTAATTAAAAATATCTCAAAATTTATTCTAGGTTCTATATAATAAAATATATTTTCTAGAATTTTTTTGGGAATTTTTCGATTATTTTTAGCATTTATTTCGAGTTAATTATGAAAAACTGAATTAAAAACTAATTTCTGAAAAAGAAAACCCAAAAAGTAATTAATTCTGCCCAGTCAGCAAACAGGGGGACCACTTGTCAGCCTCCAGCAGTGAACAGTGCCGAGCCCGCCTGTCAGTGACCGCTGAGTGGGTGCGAGCCGAGCCGAGCCGACCTCGAGCCGAGCCGAGACCGAGTTCGACTCGGACTCAGCTGAGCCGAGCCGCATCGAACTGCGACCGTTCGATCTGGCGGGGCTGCACGGATGGCTGCCATGTGGCGCGCTGTGAGCCGCGGCTGCACTTTCTCTCTCCTATATATATATATATAATAGTTTAGATATTAATTTCTAGGGTTTTTCTTCAGCCGATTTTTGGAAAATTGTCATCTAGGGTTCCTTCATCTTCCAGAAGCCATTGCGCATAGCTCCGGACTCCAAACGAGGCCTAGTTTTTTTTGTTAGAACGATAATGAGGTTAGATTTCTGATTATATAAATTTTTTTCTAAATTTTTAGTATTAAATTCTGGAAAATTCGTAGAGCACAGCATGTCCGAAAATAGACGTATTTCGATATTTTCGTAATTTCGGGAGAACCCGGAATCAGAATCATGAACCGTTTAAAGTTTCGGAAAGCTAATGTCGACATATATTTTTCCTAGAATTTAATTCGAAGTATTTACATACTGTTAATTCTGTAGAACTTCTAGGTTAGAATTTAACTATCGGTGCACAATACAAAATTTGTATGTGCCATAATTTCCAAACGAATTTGAATTCGGACGAGCCGTAAATTCCAGCATAATTTTGACGCTGAAATCTACAGGAAATCATGCATGAAAATTGAGTTTGTGTCGATTGACTTTTCAGTCAATAGATCGTCTCGATTTGCGTGCCATGAGTCTCGAGTTGATAAAATTCAGTTTTTTTGGACAAAATTTAGGAATTAACATAAAAATCAGAATAATAAGATTAAAATAAGATTTTAGAGTAATTATTCCAGAATTAAATAAATTAAAATAAATTATCTTTTGACGTGATAAATTTGTAATACATAGGCTATTTGGACTGTGACTTGGACTCTGATTCATACCAGCAGCAGGATCCCAGGCAAGATACCTTACCAAATTATTTACAGTACTTTGCATGCTATTTATATATTTTTTTATTTATTTCATTTCTGTATAGTTCTTGCATGTGTAGTTTTTCTCCAGTCATTACTATGTATTAGATATGTTGACACACACATGGCACCTAGTATCATGGGAGGACAATCATTAGGCGTATGAGCTTTTAACCACTCTGGTAAACCGTAGTATATAGTTCGCACTACGGGCGTGTGTCGCGCTGGTCGCTACCCCAGAGGTATGTCGATTTCTGTAGAGTCGCGCTGGTCGCTACCCCAGAGGTATGTCGATTTTTGATGTTCTAGACGGGTGTGTGAGTTGTGAGGCTTAGATCAAGTAGACTACCCTTGCCCATACGTCGAAAAGTTGTCCTCATTTGCATTCATATAGATTGTCTTGTACAGCGTACTTATTTATTTTCAAATTATATGCATGTTTACTGTATTCAAGTTGGCTCATATTTTTTGTATCTTGTTACGTCCCTCTAAGGATCTGGTCCGCTGCCAGGTGTATCTGTTCTTGAGTATTTACAGGAGCGCAGATTTGGATGGTTGTATATGCTTAGTGGATGTCTTCTCTTCGAGCCGTGATCGATAGCTGGTATACTTATATTGGGTTTGATTGTGTTGTACTTATATTGTATTTAACTTTCCTATTCGAGTTGGTAGTGGATTTGTTTCCATCCAACTATCATCCTAGATACTTCTTATTGAGATCTAGTTTCATCGATACTGTTTATTTATTTCTATATGATTTTGGTGGATGAGATTTAGATTTTACCCTGTGACTTGTATTACAGTTATACCACTTGTGGATTTGATATTTATATTACAGCGTACGTGTGGATTTGGTTTCCATATATTGGAGTTGCCATATCCATGCGGCTGGCATGCTTACGTGTCCTAGTCCTACGTATTTTTGGGACTGGGGCGTGACATGTTTTTGTGGTGGCCCATGCAGGTCGAGAGTATATTGTCTCGGTTACGTTACTGTACCAAGCAAGCCTGCACCTAGGAATAGAGTATAGGATCTCATCCATATTTGACTATGACTCATCCTTCCTTCCAATCTGTTCTATTTGAATGGCCGTATCCTGCTTGATTCATGTACTTCCCTAATAGTTCTTTAAGTATAGCCTTCTCCTATAATATAGAAGTTCCTGTTGTTAGATGATAATTAGAGTAGCACACCTATTAAGAATACAACGAGAATATAGATACACCACTAAGTTTAGAATATCTAGTGAACCCTAGAATTCCTTATCTTTAGATTGGTATACCATTACCCCTTGATGTATTAAGAAGACTTGAGAGTAGTATAGACACTACTAGAGTTAGTTAGAAGTTTTACCATAATGTTTGACACCTAGTATCACATAGTCTTTTGATCTATTAATGGAGTGTGATTGAACAACATTAATTGCATTCTAGCAAAAAATGACAATGCTTATTCAGACGATAGAATTTAGATGTCCTTGCCCCTATTTGGTCGACTAGCGACTTAGACAAGGAGGTTGTATGATAACTGTAGGGATTGTAGAGTCTTTTATTATTATTGTTTAGTTGTTTTTGTTTTTGTGAACTTGAATTAAATTGTACCTCCTTTCATCATCATCTAGCGTACTTATATTTGTTGTACTACCTTGACTTATGCTGCTATTATAGCCTAGTTTTTGCAAGCTTATTCTTTATCGAGCTTGTTCATGACATATGTATTATTGGGGAGGCCCACAATAATATAATTCAGAATCAGTGTATTACGGTCTGATCAACCATAGTGCGCTTGATTCGCCCTTCGCAATAATATTTTACGTGGATTGAGATATATAGTTGACTAGTAGACACCTGTACTTGCCCTCTAGATATGTCTAAGCATATTGTATCCGTTACATAACTGTACCGATGCGAGCATGTGGATAGGCATTACCAAAATAGGACTTCAATCCACAACTGCTTTGACAATTCCTATTTGAATTCTTTAAACGCCTTGATCCCGATACTTCTATTCTATTACCTCGCCCTTGAACTCTTTATTATTGATCTCCGTCTTCCCTTATTTTGGAAAGACGAAACCTCGTGCTTGGTATAAGTTTAATACACAGAGAGTACTAGATATACCCCGTAGGCCGATCACATACTTGAGGATTATTCTTTTGTAATTAAGGACATATCATATATGATATAATCGGCGTTGAAGTTTTGAGGATTGGATGACATGAGTAAATAAATTAAGGAATATTTTTCTTAAAGTATATAGCCTTCTGTGATAGATGGATAAATTCTAAGTTGGGTAGCAGTGCATTGTCAACTTGAGAGAAATTTCTTTTAGATTGTGATCAAGTAAGATTAGATTGGAAGATTCAAGTCATTTTAATTTTGAGAAATTTTAAAAGAAGGATTAAGATAATGAGGATTTAACGAATTTTAAAATCTTGATATTGCGGACCAAATATTTATACTTTGAGCACATGATTTAAATTTTGAATATTGAAGGATGAATCATCGATTTAAATTTTGAGGATAAATATAGAATTTTAGACTTGAACAATTGGTTAATTAGATTTAAATTTTATAATTTGATGATTTGAATTAAAAGTTTAATTTTGATTGTTGGGTCACCTATTTGAAATATTGAGGATGTAAATTGAGTTTAAATATTTGAATAGTACAAAATTCTTAAGTTAAGAATAGGAATAAGATTTGATTAGAATTGTTTATTGTTCAAAGTCTAGAGGAGATTATGATAGTTGAAAATTATGATATAAATTTTGATGTGGGATGTCATATAGACTTGAGTAAGATTTGGATGTTGATTATTTAAAAATCGAGAAGAGATTACGACAGGTTAAATTTTGATTTAAACAGTGGTTATCTTAATTTTGAAGTGATCGCGATAGATTTGAATAGATTTTGTTATTTAAATTTTTGGAAGAGATTGCGATTGACGTACCTTATGTACGAATGTGAAGGATTTAACAAATTATGCCTTATTTTAATTTTGAGGACGAAATTGTTTTAAGTTGGGTAGATTGTAAACTCTCTCACCCAAAATAGGTATTTGTGTATATTTTATATTATTACATTTATTATAGATGTTGAATTTATTTAGAGTATTATCTTAGTTAATTAGAAAATAATTTTTTTAGTATATTTACTTATATAAATATTTATTTAGAATTATTTTAAGGCTATTTTAGATTATTGTGATTTTTCCATAATTTTTAGTTAATTAAAAACTAGTAACACTAATTTTTGAGGACTTTAAAGAATTTATTTTATGTTCAAACTTAAATAAAAATATCCCAAAATTTTATTTTAGGTTCTAAATAATAAAATATATTTTCTAGAATTTTTTGGGAATTTTTCGATTATTTTTAGCATTTATTTCGAGTTAATTATGAAAAACTGAATTAAAAACTAATTTCTGAAAAAGAAAACCCAAAAAGTAATTAATTCTGTCCAGTCAGCAAACAGGGGGCCCACCTGTCAGCCTCCAGCAGTGAACAGTGCCGGGCCCGCCTGTCAGTGACCGCTGAGTGGGTGCGAGCCGACCTCGAGCCGACCTCGAGCCGAGCCGAGACCGAGTTTGACTCGGACTCAGCTGAGCCGAGCCGCATCGAACTGCGACCGTTCGATCTGGGCGGGGCTGCACGGATGGCTGCCACATGGCGTGCTGTGAGCCGCGGCTGCACTTTCTCTCTCTTATATATATATATATATATATATAATAGTTTAGATATTAATTTCTAGGGTTTTTCTTCAGCCGATTTTTGGAGAATTGTCATCTAGGGTTCCTTCATCTTCCAGAAGCCATTGCGCATAGCTTCGGACTCCAAACGAGGCCTAGTTTTTTTTTAGAACGATAATAAGGTTAGCTTTCTGATTATATAAATTATTTTCTAAATTATTAGTATTAAATTCTGGAAAATTCGTAGAGCACAGCATGTCCGAAAATAGACGTATTTCGATATTTTCGCAATTTTGGGAGAACCCGGAATCAGAATCATGAACCGTTTAAAGTTTCGGAAAGCTAATATCGAGATCATCGACATATATTTTTTCCATAATTTAATTCGAAGTATTTACATACTGTTAATTCTGTAGAACTTCTAGGTTAGAATTTAACCATCGATGCACAATACAAAATTTGTATGTGCCATAATTCCCAAACGAATTTGAATTCGGACGAGCCGTAAATTTCAGCATATTTTTGACGCTGAAATCTACAGGAAATCATGCATGAAAATTGAGTTTATGTCGGTTGACTTTTCGGTCAACAGATCGCCTCGATTTGCGTGCCATGAGTCTCGAGTTGATAAAATTCAGTTTCTTTGGACAAAATTTAGGAATTAACATAAAAATCAGAATAATAAGATTAAAATAGGATTTTAGAGTAATTATTCCAGAATTAAATAAATTAAAATAAATTATCTTTTGACGTGATAAATTTGTAATACATAGGCTATTTGGACTGTGACTTGGACTCTGATTCATACCAGCAGCAGGACCCCAGGCAAGATACCTTACCAAATTATTTACAGTACTTTGCATGCTATTTATATTTCTTTTTATTTATTTTATTTCTGTATAGTTCTTGCATGTGTAGTTTTTTTCCAGTCATTACTATGTATTAGATATGTTGACACACACATGGCACCTAGTATCATGGGAGTACAATCATTAGGCGTATGGGCTTTTAACCAATATGGTAAACCATAGTATATAGTTCACACTACGGGGTGTGTCGCGCTGGTCGCTACCCCAGAGGTATGTCGATTTCTGTAGAGTCGCGCTGGTCGCTACCCCAGAGGTAAGTCGATTTCTGATGTTCTAGACGGGTGTGTGAGTTGTGAGGCTTAGATCGAGTAGACTACCCTTGCCCATACGTCGAAAAGTTATCCTCATTTGCATTCATATAGATTGTCTTGTACAGCGTACTTATTTATTTTCAAATTATATGCATGTTTACTTTATTCAAGTTGGCTCGTATTTTTTGTATCTTGTTACGTCCCTCTGAGGACCTGGTCCGCTGCCAGGTGTATCTGTTCTTGAGTATTTACAGGAGCGCAGATTTGGATGGTTGTATATGCTTAGTGGATGTCTTCTCTTCGAGCCGTGATCGATAGCTGGTATACTTATATTGGGTTTGATTGTGTTGTACTTATATTGTATTTACCTTTCCTATTCGAGTTGGTAGTGGATTTGTTTCCATCCAACTATCATCCTAGATACTTCTTATTGAGATCTAGTTTCATCAATACTGTTTATTTATTTCTATATGATTTTGGTGGATGAGATTTAGATTTTACCCTGTGACTTGTATTACAGTTATACCACTTGTGGATTTGATATTCATATTACAGCGTACGTGTGGATTTGGTTTCCATATATTGGAGTTGCCATATCCATGCGGCTGGCATGCTTACGTGTCCTAGTCCTACGTATTTTTGGGACTGGGGCGTGACATCTCGGGACGATCGATATTGACTGGCCGCTCTAGTAGAGTAGGGGGATCTGCAAATCCTGGACGACGGACATATACCCTGTGCTCCACTAGGAGGCTTGGATATGGATTTGCTCCGGTAGGAGCAACTAGTGGAGTATCTAGTGTACTAATAGTCACAGTAGTCGCAGGAGTAGTGGCAGGAGTAGAAGCCGAGGAAAGCCCGGGAGATGGAGTAGCGCCCCCTACCAATGAATGAGTATATGGCGGGAATAAACCATCCTCGACATCTATGAACTCGTCCTCTGATGGTCGTGTGCGACCTGCATCCGGAGTAGTTGGAGGATGCTGGGAAGACGATGTACAGCCATACAGAAGTCTGAAAGTTAACTTGGTATTTAAAAATTGTGCAGAGCGATGCCATCAAGATTATTTCGATGGAATCTTAATGCAGATTGTATTAAATAGCACATATTTTCCATTATATAAAGCGACTACTACACGGCTCAAAAGTGAGTTGTCTTAGCCGTTTGTAAATATTCAATTCAACCAATTAAATTAAAAAAAATAATTATGGTAGATAAATAAACCTTAAAATAACTTTCATCTTATCCGTCGAAACCCTTAATAAATACTCAACCAATTTAATTTAAAAAAATAACGGAAGATTAAAAAAAAATCTAACTTTTAAGGTCAGGTTCATCGAGAGTGACCGAATCCAAATTTTTTTGGATATTTTCTCCAACTACCCTCAAATTCTCTTCATCATCAGAAGATTGAGTGTCATCCTCCTCCTCAATATTAATCCCTCCGTTATTAACAGCTGAAGATGCCTTATTAACAACGGAAGATGTTTCTAGTTTTTGTAGACGCCCATATATAAGGATTTGTTCAAGTTGGACTGAACTAAGCAGACCATTCATCGAAGAAGGTTGACTTGAAAATTTTGATACCTGTTCTTCAAACCTGCGCTCATACGTGGAATGAATGTTTCATTTAAAGCTGGCATCCAATCTTCTACATCTTGGAATGAATGTTTCATTTAAAGTTGACATCCATTCTTCTACATCTTCTATATGCTTAGACATCTTCTTCATCACTACTAGTTGAAACAACAAACATTTTCTATAGTTGAAACAAGAAAACAATTCTATATATAACAAGAGAAAAATACAAAAAAGTGAGGAAGATGGAAAGACAAAAGTAGCTTGGGACTAACAAAGAAGTGACTACAAATTCCAATCGGTAATGATTTCTTAATAAGGTTTCCAAACTAACCTTAAAAATTGAAAGTTTATCGTGCTTCAATAAAAATACTCTTCTCACGTATCTGACTGATGATTATCGGTCCAAATATCTCCCATCTACGATATTATAATGGGGTTCATATTACCTACGGGAGAAAACTCAAACCTTAAATGAACTTCTTTCTTATCTATCCAAACCGTAAATAAATTACCAAACACTTTAATTAACAAATTAATAATTAAAAAATTCTAACTATCCGTGTACTTGTTTTTCTTACGTAGAAATATCTTAAAATTATTATAATTACCTGAACATATATTCAAATGTATATAAAGATATATATAATAAATCCAAATAAAAATATATTTAATATTCAAAATATATTTAAACTAATTTTTTATATCTAAACATATATCCACAGTTTTACAAACATACAAATTTATAACAAACTTTAATTTAAAATATTCAAATTAAATTTAAAATATTTTAATATAATTTAAATTGTATTAAAATTTTCTAATATCAATAAATTTTATAAATCTGATTTTTCAATATATATATATATATATATATATATATATATATATATATATATATATATATATATATATATATATATATATATAACAAATTTTAATTTATAAATATTTAAAATATTTTCAACAATATTAAAAAAAAATTACGTGCAACGCATGCGCATTTAATAATAATTTATTTAAGAATTCGTGGAGCAAATTGTCTTTAAATATAGATTAATGATGGAGCTAATTAATTTTTAAAAACATACAAAGTAACAGTATTTATCATAAAATACTTATCTTTCTTATTATTATATTTTATTTTAATCTTAAGAAATAACCAACTTCAACATAAATTAAATATGAGTTAATATGAGATCAAGGTTATATGTTAACCGTAATCAACCACCAAATATATATCATAATCCATAATTCTTTTTCCTTTAACGCGGTAAATATTTAATATTGAATGAAAGAATGATATTCAGATTAGCTTGACCCTACTTTAAGATTTTTCTCAATTGGATATTAGGTTCATGATATTCATTAAAAATCAAAATTATGATCCATTTACTTTTCTACATTAAAACCAATAAATATTATCGTTAGAAAACCAAAAATATTATTATTAAAAAAATTCATTAAGTAAACAGTTGGTCTATGCGGACGTTCGTGTCAAAAAGAGAGAGCAGAAACTTGACGTTCGTGTGAAAATAAAACAACAAGCAGCATGCATTCAAGTGTTACAAAAAAATGCAGACTTTCAAGAGTCAAATATGGATGAATCTAGGGTGTTTTGTGAAATTTTTATCAATTCATTCAAGTGTTACAAAAAAACCGCAGGCGTTCAAGAGTGAAACATGAGTTAATCTAGGGTAGTTTGTGAAATTTTTATCAACTTAAAGTTAAATTAAATATGAGTTAATAGTGTTCATTGAAAAATTTAAAGTTAAAAATGATCTACACTAGCAAGTTACCAACAGGTCAAAAGTGAAATATTGCATTAAATGTTGTTCACTCATCTAGTCATATTACAAGAAAATCCTTCTAATCTGAACTATTGGATCAAGAATGAATGGTTCAGATTTTGCATTTATCGGTAAATTTTTTTTGGACGTTTGTATTATATATATATATATATATATATTGGAAAAGGACACACAGATCCTTGGTAATTAATCTCTTCCATTTTTTCACTGGGACTCGAACACCCAATCATCTGGGACGTATGCCTCTCCACTAATCACTAGACTAGAGGATATATATATATATATATATATATATATATATATATATATATATAGAGAGAGAGAGAGAGAGAGAGAAGAGAGAGAGAGAGAGAGAGGTATATATATATATATATATATATATATATATATATATATATAGAGAGAGAGAGAGAGAGAGAGAGAGAGAGAGAGAGAGAGTATATATATATATATATATATATATATATAGAGAGAGAGAGAGAGAGAGAGAGAGAGAGAGAGGTAATTATTTATGATCGTTCCCACTGAAATTCGAACACTGTCCACTCAGATCTTATGCCTGCACGCAAACCACTTAAACTAGAGATCATTGAATATATTACCTTTTTTGTACAAAAGAATATATAAAAATATAGCTACTTGTAAGTTTTTTTTGTCATTTTTGTCGTTTTTATTGATTTTTGGTCATTTTTGTTCATTTTTTGTCTTTTTGTCGTTTTTGTTTATTTTTGTTGTTTTGGTTGCTTTTTGTTCCCTTTTTTTTTCCATTTTTTATTGTTTTTTTCGTTGATCGTTTTTGTCATTTTTGATTTATTTTTGTTCTTTTTAGACATTTTTATATTATTTTATCGTTTTTGTTCCTTTTTGTCGTTTTGGGTCGATTTTTATTCTTTTTTGCTCCTTCTTGATTGTTTTTGGTCATTTTTTTGTCATTTCTTCTTTTTTTTTTTGGTTTTTTACCTATTTTTGTCATTTTGTGTCGATTTTTTTTTTTGCACGTTTTTATTGTTTTTGGTCCTTTTTATCACTTTTCTCGTTTTTTGCCATTTTTGTTCCTTTTTATCGTTTTTTTATTGAATTACTTTTAAAATTTATGTTGTATTTAAAAAAAAAATTGAGAAAAAAAAAGATAAAAATGACAAAAAAAAAAGTGAAAAATGAAAAAAAAAATTTGAGCAAAAAAAAATAAAAAAACATGAAAAAGAACAAAAATTGACCCCAAAAAATATATTAAAAATGATAAAAAGACAAAAAACGACAAATTTTTTTAAAAAATCGATCAAAACGACAAAAAAAACGAACAAAATCGAAAAAAGACAAAAAGACCAAAAAGACAAAAAAGATAAAAAAAAGTTCAAAAAAATGATAAAAACGAAAAATAAGAACAAAACACGAGCAAAAACGAAAAAAAAGACAAAAAGATCAAAAACTACAGAAAATGTACAAAAATTGACCAAAACCAACAAGAAATGATAAAAAAAGGAAAAAAACGACCTCAAACGACAAAAAAAGAGAAAAAAAATAAAAATAAAAAAAATGACAAAAAAGAGCAAACACGACAAAAAAAGATAAAAAAAACGAACAAAAAAAAACGAACAAAAAAAAAGTACCCAAAAAAACCAACAAAAAAAAATGATTAAAAACGATAAAAACAAGTAAAAAAAATAAACCCGTCAAAAAAGACAAAAATGAAAAAAAGCAAAACGGAACAAAAACCAACAAAAAAAAAATCAAAAACGACAAAAAATAACACAAAATCACAAAAACGATAAAAACGAAAAAAAATGAACAAAACGACAAAAAACGGAAAAAAAACGAACAAAAAACGTCAAAAAAAAAATCAAAAAATATATCAAAAGTAACAAAAAAAGACAAAATATAAGCAAACACGACCAAAAATGATAAAAAAAACGACCAAAAACGAAAAAAACGATAAAAAGCGAAAAAAATTAAAAAATCAACAAAACACCAATCCAAAAAAAGAAAAAAAAAAGATTAAAATCGATAAAATTGCCAAGAAAACTTTTATAATGTCTACAAATTTTAAAGCGAGTTACTAAAATTATTCTTAATTTATAAGAAAAAACTATAAATTTTATTTTTTTAAAACTGTAATAAATTGCGAGTAGTTTTGGTAACCCATCTTTAAAATCCGAAAATATTGTAAAAATTTCTTTTTTGCAATTTCCTTTACTTACAAAGGTTATAAACCCTTCTTCCATAAGAGACCCTTGCACACTGGAAATCACACCATGATTCTGCCGGAGGCAACCTGCTCAACATTGCTTGCTTATAGTGACCGAGCTACTCAGTGTGAAGACAATTGCCCGTTGCATCAATAATTGTAAGGATGTCAAAGCCATAAATCTACCATAAGAAGTTGGTCCATATAGAAACTAGCACACAAATCTGCACACCTTGAGATCTAACACACAAATAACCAACTTAAAAGAAAAAACTTCATTAATAATTCTAATTCATAATAACTTGAGATTTATCCCACCGTCACAGCTACAAGCTATGTCCCAAGCATTATTTGAAGTTTCCACTAGGAGTTTATGACAGATCAAATATTAGACTAAAAGTGCACCAATCTTTTTTTCAACATGGGCTTCATGATCCTCCAAGCGACCTGCAATAGCCCCATTTTCCCATCGAATGAGTGTCGGAACACCTGTAAGCTTGAACCTGGGATCAATCCTCCAGGGATGGCTAGGAGTCCTCCATGTTGGCCTATCTCCAACATAAGCTCTTACCAGTGCAATGTCTTTGTCAGATGCTGATAGCTTTTCATATATCACAGGCTCAGCTCTGACACAATCTGAAAATTGTAGCACAAGGGAAGACAAAATATAAGCAAACACGACAAAAAATGATAAAAAAACGACCATATAGCAGCACTACATACTTCTATATTTGTTTAAATATAGAGAAAAGGCACAAGGGATTATGAAGTTGAAGAGGGAGAGAGAGAGAGAGAGAGAGAGAGAGAGAGTAATGATTCTTGCTATGGATTACAAGCAAAATGTTACTCCTTTCGTGATCTCTGCAAGTATGACACAGCTAACAGGCAGAAATGCATACATTATCCTTGCCAATGCTTCTGGCGCAAAGAATTCTGTGTTCTGTAGTTCTATATCACTGCATGCCAAAAACACGACACCCGGTAGCTAGAATGCAAACGTATAAACCTTGTCAATTGAATCCATACTTGTTTGAACAATCCTTGCATATCCATTGAACCAAGGAAACACGACTACCAAAAATTTGTGTCATATCCGTGTCACAGTGCCGGACACACATACATCACATGAATCATACTTTCTAGAACTGTACAATGTCGTGCGGTATGTTTGCGCAACATAAATGAAGTTTGAAACTTTATATTGAACACCGGATACAATCCTTGTACATATAGGATAGAAGAAAAAAAATATATACGACAGAAATTTCTAGAAGTCAATCCCAACCTTGTGCCTGTGGTTCAGGTCATAATTGAATCACTGTACATTTCTATTGACAAATCTATGCAAGGACTGTATGTATGGCCAGGGCCAAATTAATACTATAAAGATTACAACAGAATTTCTTGTCACAAGGAAACCTAGCTACATTATGAAGGTGGACATTCTCATATGCATCGGAAGATACTATCAGATACTCGTAACTTATCTGTGTTGTGGTGATTTAGAGGTCTAAAAGGAAATATGATTGATGTTGGAGGCAGTATATTAATGTAAGTCATTGTAATATTTGTATATAGTAGAAATATATTGTATTTAGTACTTACCATATAAGAATACCTTCATATATGAAAGTACTTGTATATGGTAGGAATATACCGTATTTAGTAATTACCATATAAGAATACATTTCTCAGCTTTATCGTGAAACTTTTCTTTCTAAATATACACTTGCATATGTTTACTAATTAATAGTGGCAGTTAGGTAATTACGGGAGCTGTCTTTTGGTCTTCCTAAATAATCTTGCATATATGTATAAAATAATATATATAATATACAATAATAAATTTAGAATAATTAAGGAAGTTGGCTTTTAGTCTTCCTAAGTAGTTTTAATAAAGATTAAAATAATTACAACATCTTTCCTTTAGTCTTTCTAATAATAATATATGAAATACGTGCGTGCATATTGTTCGCCATTAAATCCGAAAGTTCTAAAAAGAGCTTGATTTAATCAACAAACAGAAGAAAGTACAAAGAGGTCCTGGACGGACAATCTAACTAAAATATTTTTTATTCTGGGGTGTGGCGATGGACAAGGAGTGCTATGGCGTCTCCTTTACTCCGTGGACGATCCGATGCAGGGTGAGGAAGCTTGCGTTCCCTATTCGCTCGTCTCGGTATGCTCTCTCTGTATTGGCCAGGGGTGGTATGCTCTCTCTGAAGCAGAAGAAAAAAAAAGTCAGCCCTTAGAACGTTCAAGTTGCTCCTATTTATAGCTATCGTGCTGATGGGCTATGGGTGCCGCATATGCCTCTGTTTGGTGGCCGCATAAGGCTCATTCAACATAATGCAATTGCAACTGTCGCCACATGCCATGGGCTGATTGCCACGTGATCTTGGTTGAGATATGCTGTTGAAGAGATATCGGGGTTGTTTTTATTAACCCGTTGTGTGTGTGACTTGGTCAGCTGGACACGTAGTCAGCATCAACTGTGCGAAGATTTCTGCAGTTGTAACGGGAAGATCTTGTAAGTTGGAGGCCGCATATTGTTAGGGTCGCATACGAGTTCTCGTTTGGCCTTTGGTCGTCTGGACGCTCTGGCCGCATGTTGGCGAGGCCGCATGTAAAGTCTCGTTTGGCCTTAGTCGATGGACACTTGTAAACCCCCTGAATTTTTTAATTTATTAAATCTTGGATTTTTCCCAATTTTCTGGAATTTTCTGAGAATTTCCTGTAATTAAAATCAAGGTTTTCAATTAATAAATAATTTTTAATTGGCAATAAATAATATTAAAATATCATGAAAATAATGTTTTTGGGTGTAAAATGAAAAACTGGACTTAGGGTAATTTTTCTGGACCTCAGACCTATTTCTAAATGCCTGAAAACTATTTAATTAATTAATTAATTAATTATCTATTTATTTATTTATTTATTATTTATTTTATTTTTTATTTTATTTTCTTTTCTCCTTGGGCCGGCCCGGCCCAATGGACCGGCCCGTTAGTCTCCGGCCCAGCCCGCCCTTACCGGGTCGGGTCGGGCTCACCCGAACCCGACCCGCCGCCAACCCGACCCGCCACTGACCGGTTCCCCCACGACTCCGTCCCCATTTTTCCCGGCGACGACTCCGGCCACGTCGCCGGAGTCCGCGTCAGCCCCGCGCCCCGCGCGGCACGACCTCCCCCGATCCGCCATTGCCGGCCACCTCGGCCTCCTCGGCTCCCCTATTTATATCTCCTCCCTCCTCCTCCTTTTTCCCCTAACCTAACCCTAAATCCACTTCTCCGGCCACCCTCCAGCCGGCGAGCCACCACCCACTCACCTCGACCGCCCGCCGCTGCCGCCCTCCTCTGCTCCTCCTCCTCCGCCGCCTCAGGCACCGCCAGCAGCCGAGGTCGACCCGCAGCAGCCCGGACACGCGAGCAGCCGACTCCGGCCGCCCCCCCTCCCCGCGCGCCGCCGTCCACCGGCTCCGCCCAGCCCCGGCGAACCTTCCCCGGCCCTCTCCGGCGCCCCTCTGGCCGGCCCCTGCCGTCTACGGCCATCCGCAGAACCGAAACCCTAATTCCCCGATTTCCTCGTGTCGTGTCGGACACGACACGGACACAAAAATCCCTGTTTCTCGAGCCGGTTCAGGTACTCGTATCTTGCACCCTGTATCTCCGTTTTCGATTCTGTAAATTTCTACGCGAAGCCTGTATGACCCTCTCGGTGCCCGGACAAACCGTTCGGGGCATCGCGTCCTGTGGTGATCGCACACCGCGATCCAAAAACAGGAAAAACCAGACCCTGTTTCACCCCGGAACTGAGTGCGTCCCGCCAAACGGGACGACTTGGTCGCGTGCGGTCTTCACAGATACGTGCGCGTCGTCGATACGGACGTGTGAGATTTCGTGGAAGCTGATTCGGGTGTGCGTGCACACCGGAATCAACGCGTATCCGCGGACATCGCCCCGTATCCGACTTTTCTACAATTCGCCCTAACTTCTTGTACACTCCTCAGATCGAGACGAAACTTGCGCCATCGGACTCGTAGCGATACGCTGGTCCTGTGGATCAAGTTTGGTTCGATTCTGAGAACGTTGACGAAATCGCGTGTCGTGGGCCCCACAGGCCCCGCTCGACGGGCGATTTTGTGTTCGGCTCATCGGAATCCAAATCTGGAAGTTCCATTGGGTTCGTATCAGCGTTCCTGACCTGTTGACACTAAGTTTGGTGAATTTGGAGACCTTTGACCCGGACACATTTTTCGGTGCAAAGCGGGCCCACCGACGGATCCCGTTTTGACCCGAAACTGCCGTTTTTTCCCTTGTCTCCAAATTGGACCCAAGTACAGGCGTTTCTAGCTATTTGACATCTTCTGAGCATGATGGTAATGTCTATTTCAGCTTTTGGACTCATCTCCGGAATTTTTTCCCCAAGAGCCAATATTAATCAGATCCAAACAACAGGCAAGTACCTGCACCTCAAGTTAATCTTTATATATATGATAATTAATTCCCTGCCTTACATGTACCCTTGATGATTACACCTAGTATTAGAAATGCTGGATTTCATGTCTTGAATATTTGAGTTCCTGTCTTGTTTTTCATGTCGGGTGGGAGAATACCTAGAAGGCATGTAGTTTACCTTTCCCCTTGTCATGTTTAATAGCTGTTGGTACACGACTGTACCTCAGCCGGATCTCGATTTCCCCTGTTTAATAGCCGTTTATGACGGCCGGATTTGCCTTATAAACCCCTACATGCCAACTATGTATTCTAAAAACAAACACAAGTTCACACAGATAGTTTCTGGTCTCGTTACATATATCTTGCTGACTGTTGTAGTTTTATTTCCTGTCTCATTTATTTCTGCTTTCTCATATCCCTGTTTACAGCTTTAACTTTGAGATAATGATGTTCTGTTATGCAGTTTCTCAACCTGATATTCAATATTTAATTGTCATAAATATTTAGTTTAACCTTGTTGTGCACTGTGTACTTTGCTCCTTTCCTGACTGGATCTGTTGATTTAGGCGATGATGAGGATCTTACCCCTACTTATTATGGTCCCTATGAGGGGACTGATGATACCTATGAAGAGCCAGAACCCACCCAGGAGACCCCTGCTGCAGAGTAGCTAGTAGTAGCTATCTTTTATTCTGTTTCTTATCCTATTAATCGGGTTTGTCCCCGATTTCATTCTGATTTTCTGTACTAAACATTTGAATCTGTTGTCACATTTATTTCAATTGCAAATCTTAAGTTTCTGTTCTCATTATAATCTTGCCTATGTTAATTATGAATGAGCTAGTTTAGTAAATATGGATTTGACCTAGACAGCGTACTACCGCAGTACTACCGCCGACTCTGCGGCGTAGGCTGGACGTACCCACGCACTCGTGCCCGAATTTCCGGGTGCGGGTCGTGACAACACTTTGGCCGCACGGCGAAGATGCCACATACGTAGGATACGTGGCATGGCACGTTTGTCTAAGCAACTGATGTGACTTGTTGTCTTTTCCTGAGCCGTCGTCTTCACGAGTCTCGAAGCGTCTCAGAGTGATGTGTCATAGCTTCTGACAAACATCGGAATCTGTGTAAGGGGGTCCTTATGCGGCCTCCCTGCTCTGTGGTCGTTCAGGCCGCATATAGTATACTATGCGACTTTTTCTGCGATTTGGTTGATCAGGCCGCATATGGCTCTCTGCGACTTGGTTGATCAGGCCGCATATGGCTCTCTGCGACTTGGTTGATCAGGCCGCATGTGACTTTTCTGTGGCATGTTGAGGGGGCATGACCTTTATGCGGCCTGCATGATTTTTCATGCTTCTACAAGACCCCCTTCAAAGTTTCCAAAATGACAAGTTTGGAATACTTTGAAAAAAAAGCATGGACGAGCGCTATTGGCCGCATATGCAGGACATGCCGCATAGTCGAGTTGCCGCATAGTTGTCTCTGAAAGGCTGTCCGATCATTAAATAAGGAGATTTGCTTTGATACTTGCGCGGATCTCTTGGGATTCTGCGTCGTCATTGGATAAAGTGGCTCAACTAACGAGAAGTCACCGCCAACCGTTGCCGTTGCGTGGATCGAGGCGGATTGCGGATCGGGATTCGAATAGCCGTCGTCGTTATCCGTTGCCGCATAGTCCCCCCTATATATATATGGGGGGAGAGAGAGAGAGAGAGAGGGATCGTTGCTGCCAAGAAGGCCCCCAAGGGCAAGGCCACGGCCAAGGGGAAGGGCCGTGCTGTCGAGGCTGCCCACTCCCTGTTTCCCGACGATGTTCAGCCGTCGATTAAGGGTAAGTTCGCCGGAGAAGACGAAGTTGAAGACTTGAACACAGAGACATATGCACGGTTGGACGCATGAATTCGTCTATGCGCCAACTTCTCATTGTCGCATGGGCAGCCCAGCTGCATGGACAACCCGGCCGCATGAATATCCCTGCTGCATGGGTGACCGAGCCGCATGACCTATCATGCCGCATGGCTTACTTGGTCGCACGGGTGACTCGAGCTGCATAGAAGATCTATGCTACATGCCGCATGTCTTACCCAGCCGCATAGAGGTTCTATGCCGCATGCGTATGTTTATTTATTTTTTCTTGATGATTCTGACCATGTTCCTTTAACTTGCAGTGATGTTGCCTACCATACCCTCCGGTGAATTAGTCCTTGGGCAAAACCTGCTGCCCTTGAATATGAACTTTGGAGATCTCGCTGGAGCCATCCGGAAGCAGCTTGAAAAATCTCCTGTCTGAACGCCAACAGACGATCGCTGAGCAGACGTCTACTTTTCTGTTGAGTCAGATGAACGCGGGGGAGATCCCTACTAAGGATGAGAAGCATTTCTTTAAGAAGCCATACTTCTTGTTCGGAGACGCGCTGGAGTCTTCTTAGGTGGGGCAGATCAGGAAGAACTGGTCTTTCACCTTCCGTGGAACGGAGATGACATTTCCTTCCTTCGGCCGTCACTTGGCTTTGTCGGACCTGAAGATGATGATGGGTCCGCAGTATATGGACTGCGACTTGACCCCCGAGCCGAGGGGGGCTCCTCTGGGTAACGTCTGATGGGAGACCGGGCAGAGCAAGGGAAAATTTTATAGCGCAAAGGAGTCACCCTCCTACTACTTGCTTGGACTGAAGTCCGACCTCATCAGCAGTGAACTGAGACCGAACCTAAGTATATACGCATCGGGCACCTTTCTCCATCAGGTTGCCAGGAAGGGCTCCTATCCCACGGGACAGTTGCGGGTTCTCAGCTGGACACACTATAGTGTCTCCTGGTGTAGCCTGACTCTGTGGATCCTGAGGAAGTATGAGCAGGAGCTCAAGGCCACTGACTTGTTCTTTACTGTGAGGGGTACGTGTTATGGACTGGAGATGAACCTGCCCCTATTCGTCGTCCTGATGGAATTATATAACTGTCAGACAAGGACCTTCTTCACGTCCGACGGCGAGATGGGACTAGCTTTGCACAAGATGCATGCTGTCTCGAAACTTCCTTGGGGCGAGGAGTCATACGAAGAATATACCTCGAGTAACGAAAAACTCGGAGAGTTGGAGGCGGAGAACCCGAAAATCCTGGCGGTGTACCAGGAATTGTTGTGCCATCATGGCATTTGTCAGCGGCTATTGAAAAAGAAAAAGTGCTCTTAGGGGTCTTCTCCCCATATCACCGCTTGGACTCGCTATATTTTTCCGGATTTGAAAGATTCTACTAGAGTTCACGTCCGGGCGCCGTGAACTGAACAAGAAGTGGCCGACCTAATTCAGGCGCATCGGGAACTGGCTACTGCCGAGGTAGAGGAAGTCGAGGGTTCCACGGATGAAGACGAACCCGCGGATGAGCTGGGTAATCTTGAAGAAGAAACTCAACTACTTTTACATGGATATGCACAAGTTATCCGCCAAAGCCGTGCTGGCGGGATATCTGATGCTTTGGTTGCACAACTGTGTCGTCCCGGACGGATCCGGGACTATAGATAGGATCAGTCGCCCTCACATTCTTCCTGCCGTGAAGTTGACTTTCGGCCATAAGCTGGCCCTTTTACCGGCTATGGTATGCTGTATCCAACGGGGCTCCGCAACTTCGCTCAGAAGTTCGAGGAACATCCGAACAAGGGACATTTCAATCGAATTGAGCTCCCTTATCATTACTTGATGGGTTGGCTCCTCCTGCATCACGGGTCCCTGATGAGTCCAGGGACTAACGAGGACATGGTGGCGACTGACGACGTGATCCGCAAATATCGGGGGATGAAGTGGAGATCCGACAGTCCCCGCCGGTAGGAGGGAGCTCTCCTTTATGAATGACCGGAGTTTCTTTACGTCCGAGCCGTAGTTTACGGAAGAAGAGAGAGACATTGCTCATCAAGATACCGGAGGAGCATCTCGGAACCTGTCTGAGAGGCTGTTTCGTTGGCTCCAAGCCATTCGTCCCTCATTTGGTGTACCAGAATCGAGGCAAGATTTTGTAGACTTATCTATCAAGCTAGTTTACTCGCCAGTTTGGTTATACTCAACTCTTGTTGGGTCACCCGAGCGCTTCCCTCGGGTACAGTGGCAGTTTGCTTGATGGGGTCCGAGATTGGAGCTATTACAGCGCCGCTGGCACTCGAGCCCGGTTTCAGTTGCCAAGGGCCGGGGTTGTGCCAAGGATGCTGTATACAGCGACGAAGTACTATTGCACGACCAACGTCCTGCCGGCTGACTTCGTCCCGGAGAGAAGCTACCTCGAAGGTACCATGCTAATGCCTCCGGAAGCGAAAGCGCACCGGACGCCAAAGAAAGGCAGAAGTGTAGCCAAGCCTCTGCTTGTGGAACTGGACCCTTCGACAGAGGAGGCTACTTCTCCTTCTGATGACCCTCCTCCTGTTAAGCATAAGGCAAAGGTCAAGACGCATTATGTCCGCTATTCAAAGAAGACGAAGGCTGAGGTGGCCCTTGAGACGAGACCTGTGGCGAGAACGAAGCTCCCTGTGAAGGGGATCAGGAGCGAGGAGGTAAGGCCCTTTGCATCGAAGGTCTCTGAAGCATATCCCTCTTTGAATGCCATAGCGGTACCCGTAGAACCCCTTAGTTTGATTCTTCCTGATCATCTCGATAAATATCTTTTCTCTGGTTTGTTTGATCGTTTGCAGACGCAAGGGAGAAAGGACCGTCCTCGACGGGCGGCTGCTTTGACGGTTTCTTACGTCGAATCCAAAGAGGAGACCACTCCGGAGTCCGACGTGGACGTTTTGGAACATGTACCCAAGACTTCGGGAGCCCATGGGATAGACGCGGCTTTGGGGGAGCCTTACACCCCTCTGGAGAACATCTCTGTGGATGACCTAGATGCCGTAGGGAAGGCTATGACGACGCTGGGCGAGCCACAACTTATGTCGCCTTCCTCTGGTATGTCATTTTGCCACTTCACGGGAGATTAGATTCTCTGGCTTTAACTCTCCATTCTGAGGGTAAAGCTAATCACCGGTTGTTCTAGATCTGTAGGTGCTACCTCTCCCTTGCAAATAGTGGACGTGGCCCTCTGAGGAAGGCGTAGAAGAGGAAGGGGGTAGCGAGCTTGTTAGGAAAAGGTCCTAACCTCTCCATCGCTCTCCTGGAGGCGAGGAACATTCGGTCGTGCCCCCGATTGAGCCCCTAGTGGAGGAGGTTCCTGTTGTTACAGGTCCTTGTGCGGCGGCTGATCTTCCAACCGCGTCGCTGGGGGTTCTGCTGCCGAAGCCTCTTCGGACACTGGGGTCGTAAGATGCCGCGATGAGGTCATTCCCCTTCTTGAGATCGCTGGGTCACCTCCTGAAGCCATCGCGCCGCGGTCTAGGGATGGCGTACTGAGGGAGCCGATGTGGTGAGGCATCCCGTTACTTCTGTTCCCAATCTTGGTACTACTCCGGCATCCGTGGCTCAGCTACCGGGTATCCAGGCTCTTCGTGCATCCATGAAAGATTGGCTCGCAAACGCGCTGGTTGCTCTTCCACTGCTGTTTCGCCAGAGTTTTTTAAATATCGTTTTGCTGCATGTTGCACCTGCGGCTTCTTCTCAATCCCGCCACCTTTGACTCCAGCTTCATTGGAAGAAATTGACGAGACCGTCAGGCTTTCCATCCGTAGCTTCCACATGTTCTTGAAGCAGGTGATCGAGAGCGTGTTGGAGTGTAACAAATCTTTCGTCTGGACAAGACACTTTGCTGAGGGCCAGATCCACTCTCTGAGGGGTATCCCTGGTTTTAAGCAGATGGCCGACTTTCTGGGCCATAAACTGAGGTGGAGAAATGCCTAACAGAGTTGCGACAGTATCAGCAGACGGACATAGGGATGCTGATCTCCCATGAATATAACAATTTCTCAAAGAAGGTGGAGACGGAGAAGGCCTTCTTTGCTTCAGTCTATGGAGTGGTTGCAGCGTGATCTCCGAATCTTGAAGGAGATGCGTGACCGACTGGACGATCTCAGAGAAGAGTGCCTTTCCCGGCAAAAGGACCTGACCGAGCAAATTAGACTGCTCCAGGTGAGCTTGATGCAGTAGAGAATAGGCTGCGGGAGGCCCAGCAGGAAGAGGAGGCCATCCACACTGAGGCGAACAAAATAGCGCAGAACACGGCTGGCGTTGAGATTCTGGTGCAACAGCTAAAGGACAGCCACGAGTCCTAGGCTTGCTACGAGGATCCCGAGATTATGGCCCAAGAAGTTGAGCGCCGGGCTCGAAGGTGCCTGGATGGCCATATTGCTTGTCTCCATGAACGGATAGCAGAGTTATACTCCGACTCATAGCACCAGTAGTTCTCCTTTGTTTCTTGCGTCTTCATTTTGCCTTCGGACTTAGGATCTTGATAATCCCCCGAAATGTAGTTTTGCTTTCAATCTCTTTGCAGAGAAAAATAAAAGTTATCCTATTTGTTTTGCAATTCATTTGTGTTAGCTTTAGGTATCGTACTAGAGGTAATATGAACGTAGTACAATACTATAGCTTTTTAAGGATATCCCACTGGAGGATCTTTGGTGGACCTATTACTTACTGCGCATGAGGGTGCAAGTAATAAGTTCGAAAACAATTCCTATCAGAGGTAATGTGGACGAGATAGGTCTTGTGGACCCATTACTTTTTGCGCATGTTAGCACAAGTAATAGATTTGGATCAAGCCCTGCCAGAGGTAATATAGACGTGGCAGTTTTTGTGGACTTAACACCACTGATGTACCTTGGTGAGTACGGATGATAAGTGGGGATGACAACCGATATCAGAGATAATATGGACGTAATGATCGATAGCCAAGACCTGGGAGGTTTGCTCATAGGTAATATGGACATGGCAAATTAAGCCGGAGAGATGTTAGGACGATAGTTCAGAGGTAATATGGACGTGAACTGATGTCCGAGAAACTTGCTGAGTGATTAGCTAAGCGTGGTCTATCCGGGAGTATGGATAGACCTGGAAATTGCTCCGCTGGGGAGATCGGTAGGACGATAGCTCAGAGGCAATATGAACATGGCCAACGTCTAACGAAATTAGTTTTTGAGTGGTCACTGCGGGAGTGTGCAAGTTGACCTGAGGAGTGCTCCACTGGGGAGACTTTAAGGATCCATCATCCGTTGCGTATCCAGGACTCCTGGATACAAATGATGGATTTTACAGGAACTTGTAAAAAAGGGAAAAAAGTTGCACATAGGCACTTGTTGGGGATGAAGAACCAAGAGTGTAGAGATGTACATCTGGGTTGTCTCGCTGGGGATAAGGGGAGTACAAGTCTAGCTTAGACAGTACTTTTTTAGGAACTTGTCGTTGATAGGCATCAAAAGCAAGTCGCCATTGGATTTCACTAGCCGGTAGGCGCCGTTGGAGAATACGGACTCCACGATGAACAGGCCCTCCCATTTAGGCTGGAATTTGCCGGCCGTCTTGTGGGTCATGACCATCGGCCTTCTCACGGTCAGGACGAGGTCTCCCACTTGGAAAGTTCTCTCCTTGACCCGTCTGTTGAAGGCTCCCAAGAGGCGCTTGATATAGCTCAATGCGCTGCTGAGCTAAGAGACGTTTCTCGTTGAGTGCTTCTAACTCTTGTAGCCGTTGGAGGTGATTGTCGTCGACGGTTAATTGGTGGGAGAGGGCTACTCGGAGTAAAGGGATTTGGATATCGAGCGGGAGGACCGCTTCGCTACCGTACACCAGAGAGAAGGCGTGTTGCCAGTAGCTGTTTGGACCATTGTGCGGTAGGCTCAGAGACATTCACCCAGCTTCTCGTTCCACTCGCGCTTATTGGAAGACACGAACTTTTTGAGTAGCTTTATGATGGTCTTGTTGAAGGCTTCTGCCAGACCATTGCTGTCGGGTTATAGGCGGTTGACGCTACAATCTAAATCCGATTTTTGTCGCAAAACCGGTAGAACGCGTGACTTGCGAATTGTGGACCGTTGTCGTAGACGATCCTTCGTGGCAAGCTGAAGCGGTATATGACGTGCTGCTTGACGAAGCTATTCACGTTCGATGGTTTTACTTCAGCGAGTGGAACAACTTTCGCCCATTTGGAGAAGTAATCGATTATAGCCGATGCCCTTTAGAAGGTTGACTGATTGGTCCGATAATGTCCACCCTCCACGCTTCAAACGGCCAAGATGCGACCGTTAAGTGCAGAAATTCCGAGGGTTGGTGGATGAAGTCTGCGTGGATTTGACACGTCTGGCATTTCCCCGCATAATCAATGGCCTCATCTAGCATCGTCGGCCAGTAATAATCCATTCTCCGAAGACGGTCCTGTAGCTTTGGGCCTGATTGGTGTGCGCTGCAGACGCCGTTGTGAGCTTCGCGGAGGGCCTGTTTCGCTTCTGTATTCGATAGGCATCGTAACAGAAGGCCATCGTAGAATCGACGATACAATATTTTGGTAGCTATATCGTAATAGAACCGGAGGAAACGTCTTCTGATTGATGTGGCTTCCTTTGGGTTCTCGGAGAGAATTCCATAGACCGCGTAGTCAATGAATGGAAGCCTCAAGTCCTGAACGTCAGTGCGTACTTCCGTCGCGTAACTCAGACATAGGCAGAGGTTATTCTTTGGGCAGACCAGCTCTCGACCAATCACTATGATTAGCTGATGTGTGTAGTCTGGAACTGCCAAGGAGACAGAGAGACCAGCCAGGGCGTCAGCCTCGACGTTCTGCAGCTGAGGGACGTGCTCAATGAAGAATCCCTCGAAGGTTGAGATGATGCCAAGCGCAGCTTGGTGGTAAGGAATCGGGTCTTCGTGCCGGACTTCGTACTCACCCCAGACCTGACTGACTATTAATTTAGAGTCGCCGTAGGCCTCCAGATACTCCACTCCTGCTTGTTTGGCGAGTTGGAGTCCAATGACCAAGGCGTTGTACTCTACCACATTGTTGGAGCATGGGTTTGTGAGAAAGTAGGCATGGTTGATGACCAGACCGTATGGAAAGATTAGCACTATCCCGACCCCTGCAATGAAATCGCCCTTGGGTCCTGTTCTTGAAGCACCGTCGAAGAACATTCGCCAAACAGCCTCGCATGAAGTTACATTTGAGTCCGCCACTTCGTCTGGAATCTCGTCGTAGATTTTCAAGGTTTTTGGCGTCGGATGTGCTGCTAGGAAGTCAGCCAGTGCTTGACCCTTGACGATTTTGTGGGACAAATACCATGTCGTATGGAGACAGTAGTATCGCCCATGTAGCTAGGCGGGAACTGAGCGTCCCTGGTTTAGTCATGAGAACTCTGAGCGGATTGACTCGCGAGATCACATGAATGGTCTATCCGATCACGTAATGCCGAGTATTCTGGACAGCAAATACTAGAGCAAGACATTCCTTCTCGACGGGGGGTGTACTTATGCTCCGTGCCAACCATCATCCGACTGAGATAATAGATGGTCTGTTCGTAGCCTGCATCACTATTCTGGGCTAATAGAATACTGAGGGAGTGATCCATCGTGCGTACATAAAGCAGAAAAGGGTTCCCCGAGACCGAGACTACCAGTAATGGAGGGTTTGATAGGTATCTCTTGATGTCGTTGAACGCGCGTTGGCATTCTTCATTCCAAACAATGATACCTTTCTTCATGAGCTGGATGAATGGCCGACAACGCCCAAAGATGTTTGATATGAACTTTCTGATGTATGCCAGCCTCCCTTGAAGGCCGTAGAGCTCCCGAAGGTTCCTCGACGGGTTCATCTCGATGATTGCGTTAATTTTGTCGGGGTCTATGTGAATACCTTGAGAAGTGATGATAAAGCCCAGGAATTTGCTGCTGGAGACTCTCAGGAAGGATTTGGTAGGGTTCATCTTGAGCTTGTGCATACGCATGAGGTCGAACACAGTCTTCAAGTTCCTGATGTAATCACCTTTGGAGTGACTTTTGACGGCGATGTCATCGACGTAACACTCGACCGTCTTGCGTAGATTCTCACGGAAGATGGTGCTCATAGCTCGCTGGTATGTAGCACCTGCGTTCTTCAGACCGAAGGGCATGACTGTGTAGCAGTACACTCATATCGGCGTTCGAAACGATGTATGCTTCCGATCTTCAGGGGACATCTTGATCTGATTGTAGCCTGAGAATCCGTCCATGAAGGACATGCGCTCCAAGCCGTAAGTGTTGTCGATCATTATGTCTGTGATCGGAATAAAAAATTCGTCTTTGGGGCAGGCCACGTTTAGATCACGGAAGTCGATGCAGATCCGGATCATCCTGTTCTTTTTGACGACGGATACGATGTTGGCTACCCAGTCTGGATGTTGTTCTTCGCGGACGTTCATTATGTCTGGCCGGAACCGCCGTTGCTGCTGCTTGACATGCTTAGCGCTCGGCAAGATGTTGAGTTTGTGGACCGCGATTTGGGGGTCCAGTCCTGGCACGTCTTCGTAGCTCCAGGCGAAGACATCAATGTATTCCCTGACGAGCTGTAGCAGGGATTCCGATCCTCATCAGTCAGACTTTTGCTGATGAAGATAGGTTTGGGAAATGATTCGTCGTCCAGATTGATTTGTACGACTTCGTCCTCGGTAGGAGGTTCTCATTGTTCGAACCGCATCTCCCATTGTGCGTCTAGGAGTTGGGCCTACGGTTCTACTTCAAAGAGTTCCGGAAGATTCTCGTCTTCCTCAGGGTCAGCTGACACCATGTTGATAGATAATGTTTGCTTGAGCATCTCCCCGATACTGATGTCAAAGAGTCCGAAGAAGATTGCGAAGAGTGAGAGTGTACATCGTCTCCTTTATCTGAACCCTCGGGGGTTGTATGAGGCGTTACATACCCTAAGCAATGCTTTGTTTTATGGTAGCAGTCCTCAAATTTGCCTGCAGAAGCAGGTAGACGCAGAGGCAGCCTTCGGCCTTTGCCATAGTTTAAGCCCTTAGTGGCCTTCAGATCATACTCCATCTTATGGATAAGGTGCTTGGCTTGAGAGCTATACCGGTGGAGTGACATTTTGCCGGTATCGGGCTCTAGATCTAGTTCTTCGGGGACGAAGGATCGAAGGCCTTTTACTCTGCCGAAGATGATGAGTCTGTCTCCCCTCTTTCTGGCTGGGACTTAGGAAGTGAGAGTTTTGGCTAGGGAGAACCCGGTTTACAGCATGGGTGGTAGTCACCTGTGTCTGCAGGTGCAGACCCAGACCGTGCTCCATTGAGTACAGTGTGCTTATGTGTGCAACTTCAGAGTAGTTCAAAGATAACCCTTTATTCATAAAGTAAGGTATCTTTTTTCCAGGAATTACATCGTCGAGGGAAGGAACGTCTGCGTGAGCAGCAACGTACTCCTCTAGCTCATCCTTCCCGTGATCTACCCCCAGTGCGAGCGACGACTGGAGGTTTTCTGCACAACTTTACTACCAGAGGCTCAGACGCGGTAAGAGGTAACGAAGCATCCTTCGGAGGTCGACTCGGCCTATAAAGGCGAATGACCAGCGGTTCGGGTGTAATGGCTGGTGCCGAATTTTCTTTTGGTGATCGGCTTCGCCTATGAAGGCGAACGACCAGCTGTTCGGGCGTGGTAGATGACGCCGGATCTTCCTTTGGTGATCAGCTTGGCTTATGAAGACGAACGACCAGGGGGTCGGGTGCCTTCCTGCGCAGTTTTACGACGAGAGGAGAAGTTGAATCAGGAGCGCGCGCCTTTAGATGTACTCCCAAAGGTTCATCTGATGCTGTCCCAGCCTCTGCCTCATCGTCAACATCATTGCCACCTTCATCTTGGTGGACTTGCTTGTATAAGAGTACGTCAGAGTAATAGGCCTCGATCCCCTTGAAAGGATCGACATTTGCGAACTCCGTCTTGACCGTGCCACGATCGTCCACGTACTTTAGACATTGGTGTAGGGTTGATGTCACGATAATGTATTCGTGTATCCATAGCCGTTCCAGCAGGACATTGTAGGATACGTCCACTTCTATGACGTAGCAAGTGACCTCGGTTTTAAAGTCGCCAATTTGACATTTCAGACGGATCTTGTCCAGAGGGTAGCTCCTTCCTGCGTTGAAGCCAGTGATGGCAGTATTGGTGGCTGCCAGGCGATGCATCGGAATGCCTAAGGTCTGAAGCACTCCGTGGGATGATGCTGATTGACGAACCAGGATCGATGTGCATCCGGTCCACCTTGATGGCACCAATGTACCCTGTGTAGTACAGAGGATGATCATGCCAGTTGTTTTTTTAGCAACATGTTCTGTTGTGAAAACGTGATGTTGGGCACCGCCTCCGTCACATTGTTGCAGTGGGGGCATGCAGCAGAATCCTCTACTGACGGCTTGACTTGTACCAGGTAGGCGTCGGCATTTTACAATGCCTCACTCAGAGCGTTTCGGGTGTCTCTGGAGAGTCGGAGAAGCTCAAATAGTGACAACTTTGCCGGAGTATTGGCGAGTTGAGCCAAGACGTCAAAGTTGTAGGACTTTTCCAGTCCCTGAGCTGTTTCTTTACGCAACGGCTTGTCGAAGCGTCCTTTTTGTTTGGACTTGTCCGCTGGTGGGGGTTGAGATGGACCTGGATCAGACACGACATGTGCAGTAGTTGGAGCTGTATTGACGTCGGGAGCTTCGTAATCTCGCTGGTAGGCAAGGTTCGACCTGGTTACCCCTGCCCAGGCCTCCTCAGCGATGGGAGAAACCATGTGGCAGGACTTT
Source organism: Iris macrosiphon (assembly GCA_036927795.1). Lineage (NCBI taxonomy): Eukaryota > Viridiplantae > Streptophyta > Magnoliopsida > Asparagales > Iridaceae > Iris > Iris macrosiphon. Next base: position 45,762,900 of record JAYESA010000010.1, read on the forward strand.
ATTTTTCGTGCTTTAGACTTGACGACGGAAGGCGCTGCTTGCTGCATCAAGTCTGGGACAAGATCCGGGTGGACCCACATAATCTCGTCCCGAGGTGTAGTAAGAGGTATCAACCCGGCTGCTTGGTCGCGAGCTGGTGGAAGATTGACTACCTCCATTGTTGCCCTCGGGATCGGAATGACTCCGTCCTGGGCTTCCGTCGCGGGAAAGTTACCGAACTGGAGGAACACCATGTTGGCGGCAACTGTCTTGTCGTCAAAGTCCAAGGTAAGGGCCTTGGTGTCAAGTAGGTGTTGGATGTACCGCTTAAGGGTGTAGCAGTCCTTCGTTGCATGATGGACGTAGCGATGGTAGTGGCAGTATTTTGGATTGTTCATCTCGACTGCCTCTACAGGGCGCTTGACGTCGGGGAGCCGAAGCTTGCCACCCTCCATCAACACATCGAAGATGGGCATGGCATCGTCATCTTCGAAGGAGTAAGTCTCCTGGGGTTTTGGAATCTCAGCCGACTTTTGCTCGGGCTTCTTGGTTAAGTTGGCCACTAGGGCCTGCTTCTCTTTTCCCTCGCAGTTGCTGTTGCCGCTGTTGCTATTGTTGGGACGTTTCCCCCTGTCATCTGCGACAGGGATGTGTATTCCCAGGAGCCGGGCGTCTTTAACCTTCTTTTCAGCGCCGACTGCGTTAACGATGAACGATGTCCAGTCTTTGAATTGACTGTCGCCCATCATCCAGAGGCTAAATGCCGGAAGTAGGTTCCTGCGGCACATGTCCATGAGTGTGGACTCAGGATTGCCTGGAGGCAACCTCAGTGTTGCTTGGCGGAAACGTTCGATACAATTTCGGGCGAGTTCTCTTTCCTCTTGGGTGACATCCATCAGGGAAGACATTGTTATGTCGCTTCCTCCGTCATAGAATCTTTTGAGAAAAATACTCTTGAAGTCGTCAAACGACGAGATACAGTTATCTTGTAGGTTGCAAAACCAGTCGAATGCTACCCCGGACAATGTTCCCACAAAGAGCTTGGTGAGGAGTGCGTCACTACGAGGTAGGTGTCCCGTTGCAGTCTCGAAATAGTTCATGTATTGACGGGAAGAAGTCCTTCCGTCGAATATCCCTCCACTCGCGGGGGTACTATTGTCGTATCCCGAGCTCGCGGAGTAAATCCCGGCTACCCATAGAATCTAGGCGAGCCCGAAGTTCCCGGATTTCTCTCATTGCGTCTTTGGCTTCGTCTCCTGCGGAAGGGGCAGATGAACCGGGCAGAGGATAATTTCTGCCTATGGGCGGAGCGGTTGCGTCAGAATCCACATTTGTCCCCGGGTCCAAGCTTGCTTGTCCTGAGGCCCTTGGTGGCTGGGAGGCTACACTTGCCTTGATGTCTAGTACAGCTTGGGTCAAGGCTTGCATTGATTCGCTCATGGTCTGCATCATAGCCTCGAGGGCCTCGAGGCACTGCCGTTCACTAGGGCCTTCATGCTCATCCCCTGCCATGTATGACGTTCTTACATGAGGAGAGATGGACGGGCAGTAGACGTAGCACTTTCCGCCTCGAATTCTTGCAACGAATAGTCGTCAGGAAAGGTTGGCAGTATCGTGCCATGTTCGGACTCAGAGGGATTACTACCCCCAGCGTAGGAGGTGGTGTCTTTTCTCCGAGGGTGGCTACCCCCAGGGGCTTCAGCATTCGTTCCTTGTGAATCCTCATCTCCTCGGAACGCCGGATTGTCGTATAGGTTCGGGGGATTACTACCCCAGCTTGTGTAACCCCTAGGGGTTCTGAGGGAGAGCTGCCCCCGGCAGCTGATAGCTTCTTCCTCGAGCGGGTGCCCTGTAAAACTCCTTCTGCAGGTCCCGCTGCTGGTCCTCCTGGTAATCGCCTTCTCAATGCGCTGGTTGAGATTGACGGGCTGGAGGTGTTGGGCTTCCTTCCCCGCATGGTGGAGGGGTCCTTCTGAGTAGAGTAACATGAGGCGAATGATATCTCATCCTCCTCGGGTGTTTGCACCTGATCCTTGGATTGTTGCCGGATATGTGTTGTCGGGTGCAGTCGTTGGAATGCCGACTGCCTGCTTGTAGGCACTGCCACTTTGCGGCAGCAACAATTGATGATTTTGGCACATTGATGTCCTGGGGAGGACGCTTCACATGCCGTAGCTGCCTCCCTCGTCTTGCGCTTGTGATTAATCACACTGCGCAAGTCGGGCGAGGACTGACCCACCTTTGCACCCTTTTCGTGAGCACGGGTAGACCGAGCCACGGGTGCGTGGGTGTTGTTTTTGCCCCCTGAACTAGGGTTCGTACAAGAACGTTCCCCAGATCGTCAGTGGAAGACTTTAGAGACGGACCTTATCCATTTGCCGCTGAGGAATGGACACATGGGTCGGTCTTATACAGCTTTCTATCAGGGGCCCGCATAACAGTTAGAGGTACCCTCCGACGGTCAGCCGAATGGACAGTTGCTTGAGCATGACGAGCTCGCATTGCCCCAGACTTCTTCGACTTGGCACCCGTAGGCGCGTAGTACGAAGAGTCCAAGTTTGGGTTTTCACCATTCTTAGCATGGCGCATAGGGTCAGCGCTGCATGAGATTCCGTAGAAAACAGAGGTTTGACTGCTGCCAGAGTCGCATGCGGCCATCAGCCTACGACCGTTAACTGATGCCGCATAGTGAGTCTTATGCGGCCTCCTCCTTGGCCGCATAGAGTTTGCATCAGCACCCGAACGTATGGCATCGTAGTGTTTTTCTCTGCCATAGTTTGGGTACCGAGCGTTTTCTGTGTCAGGCGAGGATGACGCATGGACAGCCTGAGGGGACGCCTGGTGAGCGCCTTCAGCAACAGAGGCGAGGAGCGCAAGCTCCGCAGTTGGGCGAGGCGCGGTGGCCTTTGTTGCCCATGTCCTGCGGGTCTTCGAGTGATGAGCACCCTTCTGGTTGGAAGAGGCTGTCGCATATGCAATGGACGCATGGTGTGCGGTCCCTGCGGCTAGGAGAGAGACGGGGAGAGCAAGCTCCGCAGTTGGCCGAGGTGCGGTGGCCTTTGCTACCCGTGTCCTGCGGGTCTTCTTGGGCTTTGCTTGCCTCGGAGAAGGACTCGCGCTGTCCCCGGAGTGCATGTCCTTGAAGGCCTGCTGATCGAAGCGAACCACCAGCATCCTTTGAGTGGACCCGAGTTTGGCTGAGTCGGATTGTGCCACAGCTTTCTCATCAGTGGAGAAAGACGTCCCCAGCAGAGTCGACATCTTGTTTGCCATTAAATTTGAAAGTTCTAAAAAGAGCTTGATTTAATCAACAAACGAAAGAAAGTACAAAGAGGTCCTGGACGGACAATCTAAGTACAATATTTTTTATTCTGGGATGTGGCGAGGGACAAGGAGTGCTATGGCGTCTCCTTTACTCCGTGGACGATCCGATGCAGGATAAGGAGGCTTACGTTCTCTCTTCGCTCGTCTCGGTATGCTCTCTCTCTGTATTAGCCGAGTGTGGTATGCTCTCTCTGAAGCAGAAGAAAAAAAAGTCAGTCCTTAGAACGTTCAAGTTGCTCCTATTTATAGTCATCGTGCTGATGGACTATGGGTGCCGCATATGCCTCTGTTTGGTGGCCGCATAAGGCTCCTTCAATAGAATGCGGTTGCAACTGTCGCCGCATACCATGGGACGATTGCCACGTGATCTTGGTTGAGATATGTTGTTGAAGAGATCTTGGGGTTGTTTTCAACCTGTTGTGTGCGTGACTTGGTCAGCTAGACACGTAGTCAACACCAACTGTGCAAAGATCTTTGCAGTTGTAACGAAAAGATCTTATAAGTTGGAGGCCACATAGCAACTTGGCCGCATATTGTCGTGGTCGCATACGGGTCCAAAAATTCGAGGTATTGACAAAGATCTCAAACTTTTGGACTTCATTGAGACTGCTGAGGCGATTTGGAAGATGCTAGGGGACTTGTATACTAATGAATCTAATTTTATACAAGTTCATAAGCTGATGTGCAATACTGCTAGCATGACACTGAGAGGGCAACCCGTGTTTGTGTTTTATACAAAGCTAAAAAATGTGTGGACTGAGATCGATCAGAAGCGTCCATGCAAGATCAAAAACCAGAAGGATATTACGTGGTACTAGAAAGGGAAGGAACTCGAGTGAGTTCATGAGAGGGATGGATGCTAAACATAGCAGTACCAAATGAGAGTTGCTCAGGATGACAGATCCTCCTAGCTTGACTATAGCTTTCACATACATACGCAAGGATGAGTCTCAGCAAGAGAGTTTGCAGAAGACAAAAAAAAGTTTCAAGCTTAGTTATTCAAGCTAAGGCTCATGCGCCTCCTCAACAACAAAACTCAGCCTCATTATGCCAACATGGCTACCATCAGATTTTTTCAATAAACCTCGTCGTTGTTCCTACTGTAATGGACTTACCATATCCGAAAAACTTGATGGAAGTTGAATGGGTACCCTAGTAAGCAAGGTTATCGTCCTAAATGAAAGACGACTGTTCGGTTAATACATGAGCTAGATTTCTACGGAGCAGCTGACCAGGATCATACTATAACAGGTATTGCTGCTCCAACTGCTTCAATAGCTGGCCGAGGTAAGATAGGTATGGCCTTACATATTTCTAGCTTTATTGGTTCTGATAGTTGGAATATTGATTCGGGTGCCTCAGATCATATGGCTTATGACAAATATTATTTTATCAAATTGTCTCCTCCACTAGTGTCGTGTGTTACTAATGCTAATGGTGAAGCTTTTCCAGTACTAGGAACAGGGTCAATTCGTATTACCCCTACCTTAGAACTCCATAATGTGGTCTGTCTTACCATTTAATATCTGTTCCACAGTTGAATACTGAATCTTAGTACTCCATCACATTTTATCCTATGTATGTTATTCTTTAGGATCTTCTAACCAGAGAGATAATCGGTTGGCGGTATCTGAGGGACATGTTGTTCCATCTGGATCATATGTATGTAAGGGAGAAACCAGGAGCACAATCCCGAGATGCTTTGACTTTTTTCTGACAAGCTGAGTGAGATTTGGTTGTGGCATCGCCGTTTAGAACATCCATCATTTAGTGTCATAAAAAAAATTTCATGTCTACTTTGTTTATCGGTGTGGATGAGTCTTTGTTTCATTGAAAGACTTGTATTTTAGCAAAAAGTTATCATGCTACTTATTCTCCAAGTACTTCCAATAACAGTTTCATTTCTTTTAAGTTAATTCATTATGATATTTGGGGACCTTCTAAAGATCCTACTGTGTCAGGTATGAGATATTTTGTGTTGTTTATTGATAATTGTACAAAGTTGTCATGGGTAGTCCTTAAAACCAAAGATGAAATCTTTCAGTCTTTCAGGCTTTTCGTACATCTGTCCAAACATAATACAATAGCACCATTAAAGTTCTTCGTTCTGACAATAGGGGGAAATATGTGAATCATTTTTTCTAAAAATTTTTCCAAACACATGGGATTGTCAACCAAACTACTTGTCCACGAACACTAGAACAAAATGGGGTGTCTGAAAGAAAAAAATTGCCATCTTCTGGATATGGCACGTTCCACTCTTTTTAGTGTTCATATTCTTAAGTATCTCTGAGGGGATGCTATACAAGCCTCCTTCCATCTTATCAATCATCTCCCATCTAGTGTTCTCCATAGTAAAATTTTGTTTGAGGTCCTTGCTTCTCATGTTTCCATACCACCATTACATAATCTTCCTATCCGTGTCTTTAGTTGTGTTGTTTTTGTCCATTACCTAAGAACCAGAGGTCTAAGTTGGATGAACGGACGATTAAGTATATTTTTGTTGGCTATGGTGGCTATCAAAAAGGGTACAAATGCTTCCATCCACAAACCCGGAAGTATTGTCACTATGAATGCGACCTTCTATGAAGACATGAACTATTTTTCATCCACTGACACTACTCATCAAGGAAAGATTTATAATTCAAAGAGTTGTATCATGGTAATGAAGAAGTGCAGAAAGAAGAAAGAAGAAAGAATGCAGACAAAAGGTATTTTGACAAATCGTTTGGAAGTTCTCGACTCGTCGAACCAAGACACATAAGCTACAGACGAGAATATGATAATAGAGTCGAATCCAGTTACAGGCGAGAATAAAAAAAATGAGACGAGAGGCAAATTGCTAGTCTCGAACAGTCGAATGTTGTTGAAGATACTACTGCCCCCTTATTGTTCACTCCTACCAATGATCCACAGCTCCGTGGTAGTGAAGAACGTCCATTTGAGATATGCACACACATTGATGCTAATAATAACGAGTCTAGGGTTTAAAAATATGTGTTGTCTAGCAGGTCTACTCGTGGTCAGCCATCCAAAAAGTGACTCATGCAAAGGCAAAATACCCGGTAGCCAACTATGTGTCTACCCAAGATTGTCCAAGTCATATGAATTATTTGTGAATCAAATATTTGTTGTATCGGTACCTAACAAAGTACATTATGCATTGGGATATTCGAAATGGTCAAGTACGATGAAGACATTGCGGAAGAATAATACTTTGAAACTTGTACCTCTTCCTCCGGGAAAGAAAACAATTGCTTGTCGTTGGATGTTTATAGTGAAGCATAATACAGATGGGTCAGTGAACATGTATAAGACATGGCTTGTTGCAAAGGGATTCGCTTAAACGTATGGTATAGACTATGATGAGACGTTTGCACCGGTTGCCAAGATGAACACTATCCGTGTCTTGCTATCGTTTGCTACTAGTTTGAATTGGTCCTCCGCCAGTTTGATGAGAATAATACCTTTCTCTATAGCGAATTGAATAAAGAGGTATATCTGAGTCTTCCACCTGGATATATAACTTCCCCTCCAGTGAATTTGTGTGCATTGCATAAATCATTGTACGACTTTAAACAATCACCTCGTGCTTAGTTTGAGAGGTTTACACAACCCATGCGCAGGTTCGGATATAACCAGAGTAATTCAATTCGTACTCTGGTTCTCAAGAATCAACAAGGAAAGGTAACTATTCTGATTATCTATGTTGATGATATGGTGATTACTGGTAATGATACTGCAGAGATTGAAAAGCTATAGTTACAATTAGCTTCTGAGTTTGAGATGGACTTGGTGTAACCTCCACTTTTCAAAATATTTAAAATTATTATTATTTAATTATTATTATCATGATTAATTAATATTTAAATAGTGATTAGTTAATTAATTCTAATTAGTATTTAGGTTAAAGTTAACCTTGGTTTAGGTTAATGGAAGATTGATGTTTAGGTTAGGGTTAATCTTGGATTATGAAATATCTAGATATTTTTAATCCCACCTCTTCATAATTAATATCTACGGATAAACTTGTAAATACCCTTTCCACATCTTAAAACCAAATTTCAAGAGAATCTTATAGGAGAAGCTAACCTACACCTCACCCCCCCCCCCCCCCCCCCCACACCCCGATCAAGTGGCCGGCCATATAAACCCCTCTACTCCTTCACTTCACTTCACTCCACTTCATTTCCTTCACCACTTTTTCTTTCCCAAATTCCCACAACCCTAAACCAATATTATTCTTCTCCAAACTCCTCCAAAAGAAGAGCAAAAGCTTGGAAACTCAAGAAGGATTGCTAGAGAAAGTTTGAGGCTAGAAGTAAAGTTTGGACTTAGCTCTTGAGTCCAAAACTCATAGGTTCTACTTGGGAGCCATTCCCAAGAGGTAAATCCTTACTTTCCTTTAGATTTTATAGTGTATAATTATTCTAAAACTCATAGAAAATTCACTAATAACTATGCCTAACTTCTAATGTTAATAATTGGTTCTAATAGACTCCTAGGTAATAAATCTAGGTGTTTTAATTAATAATTTGTAATACTAATGGATTGATATCCACCAAGTGTTACTGTCCCCAAGGGATTTTGTGTCCCAATGAGGACGTGTTTGTGTCCATGTGTCCTAAATAGGATACCTAGCGTCGTGTCAAAAGGCTACTTAAAATGCATGGGTTAATATAGAGTTCTTGCATAAATAAGGTTAATAAAGTATCTTGGTTTGGTATCCTAAATTGTGGGTGTATAAATATACACAAGGGTATTTAGATATATATATGAAGAGTAATATATATGTGTGTGTGTATATATATATATATATATATATATATATATATATATATATATATATATACACACGCTAGTAAATTCACGTGCGTTGCACGTAAAATAATTTTTTCCTCCTGAAATTAATATAAATTGTTTAAATATATTTAAATTAAGATTTATAATATATATTTTTATATTTTAATTAAAATTTGTTATATATTTGATTATATTTTAATTATAATTAGTTATGGATATATTTCTACTTTTCATAAATAGTCTTGAAAACGGTTAGCTACGTAATATTATCTTAATTATAAACAAACATCTCTTCTAACTCGTGTGGTTAAGGTGAGAGGTATTCTCTTTGGTTGGCTGAATTCGAATTCTTGTAGTGTTATTTATAACAAATTTAAAATTTTTCAACAATTTTTTACGTAATATTAATTTTTTTAAAATAATCAATTGATGATATACATACGACTTAGACGACTCACTTTTGAGCCGTTTTGGAGCCTCATTACATTATGGAAGATATATATATATATGTGTGTGTGTGTGTGTGTTAAAGAAGGGGTGGGGGAGGAGTGCAGGAAGCATTAGCAGCAGCAGCAACATGCAGCAGCAACAATTACAGCAGCAACAGTTGCAGGAACAGTAGCATTAGTGGCAGCAACAGTAGCAGTAGCAAGCAGCAGTAGTGGCATCACCACTACCTCTTTATCTTGATCAATGGTGAGTGCGTGTATGTGTGAGTGTTTAAGTGAATGAGATGTGTAGTGAGTTTAGTGTCAAGTATAGTTAGTGTGTTATGTATAAGATACAAGTGAGTATCCTAGAGTGGGTTAGATGTGTTGTGTATATTTGGTATGATTCATGACAAGGTAAGTTGGGTATTGGTTAGATAAGTGTTATGGTAAATACCAAGGTATTGGAATACCAAGGTATTGAATTAGGAAACTGAAAGTGTTATATAATGTATAATAAATGTTATAATAACCTACAATATATATATGAGTTATATATGCTACTTTGATCTATATAAACCTAAGCAGTCAAAAACGGTTATATATCGGTTATATAACCGATATATAATGGTATCGGTCTTGGACCGATATTTTTTTGCAGAAATATCGGTAAAATATCGGAACCGATATTATCGGCCGATATGACCGATATTTTTCGAAATATCGGTTTACAAAAAAATCGATTTCTCACGGTTTTGGTTTTGCTACAGAAAAACCGATATTAAATGATATGAGATTCTAGTTTTGCTACAGAAAAATCGATATTGAATGATATGATATTCACATCAATGGAGAATGGAGATTACATCTTCTGCCATCAAAATCTCCATACATCAAACTTATTCAGAGATGTAGTTCCTCAAGTGATCTCCTTTATTTTAGATCTCTTGGATTTCTCGACGATATATATACTTTCTGCATATTTTATAATAGAAAACTATTAAGTGTATTGTTCATATATAAAAATTGTGTTAAAAATACAAACCGATATTTACCGTTATAAAACCGATATATCGGTGATATATTTATAACTCTACTGGACCGTTATCATAAAAAACCCGTTATTAACTGCATAGATATAAACTATATTTTAGTATAAAATACTTGTTATATTAGGTATCACAAGTAGATAATATTAAACCTATTATAAACCTACTTAGATAAGTTACCACTAGAGTAGGTAATTGAACCTAGAAACCTAATAACTCAAGAGATATAATAGATTTTGTTTCATTTCACTTATTGATACAATTTATTCATAAATAGGTTTCTTGAACTCGAATTTATTACCGGACACATATCACCAGCTCAGGACGGTATGCGAGTACATTTTCTGATTGTTTTCATTACTTGATAGTTTCAATACTTCATGTTCTAGTTATGTTTTACTCTCTCACGCTTGATACACGGATTGGTATTTTATGGATTCTTAGTTTGAGTGGTGATTCTCATGTTGGTTATTTTTCAAGTGGGTCATGTGGTGCAGGTTGGTCATGTTGTTGTTTATGATCACGTATCTCATGTCTATCTCGTTTGGTGATTTTTATGTTTCTAGAATCATTGTATCACACCTTGAATCCATGAATATTAGTCGGAGAAGGGAGAAATACTAAGTAGATGTGCGATAAAAGCCCGTCTTTCATTTTACTTTCATGTGAATAGTAAATCATGCAATTCACATATGATTATACCAGACCCATTTCATGTAAATAGTCATCGACGGATGTGCTAGATTACCTTAGCCGATCACATGTTGAAAGTAGTATTTTAAATCACTTAGAGTGTTTATAGTCTTTCTTTTGTCATTCCGATACTTTGCTATTTATGATCATGGATTCTCGTGATTACTTGTTTTATCACATGTAGTCATGCCATGATTCTAATTTACTGTCCATCCTGTATTACATGTCTATTACTGTTTTATAGTCTCTACCATATATTTGGAACTGTTTTCATTGATGTACTTTCGCTCCAATCCTGAAATTGATATGTTGAAAATTTTAGGAGACGATTTTGAGGACTGTAAGCCTGTTGATACTCTTATTAAGCATAATCATTGCCTAGCAGAGTACGCATATCAGGTTCTTATTGATCGAGTTCGTTATCAGAGGTTAGTTGGGCAATTAATTTATTTAAGCTCATACAAGACCAGGTGTTGCATATGCCGTGAGTGTTATCAGTCAGTTTATGCATAATCCTAGTGAGAGCCATATGGATACTGTTGTGAGAATTTTGAGATATTTGAGAGATGTTTACTAAGCACAACAATGTTTTGGAGACTGGTTGTATCACCGATAGGAGATCAACATTTGGTTATTTCACCTTTGTCGGAGGTAATATGGTGACATAGAAGAGTAAAAAACAGAATGTTGTGGCAAGGTCCTGTATTGACGCTGAGTACAGAGGCATGACTCATGAGATTTGTGAGCTTTTGTGGTTGAGAGATCTCTTACGAGATTTGGGATTTAATTTTAAAAGTGCAGTGAAGTTGTATTGTGACAATAAAGCGGCTATTGAAATATCACAAAATCCAGTGCAACATGATCGCATTAAGCATGTGGAGGTTGATCGTCATTTCATAAAAGAAAAGCTAGATGCGGGACTTATTAGCTTTTCTTTTGTTCCTATTGAAGAGCAGCTGACAGATGTTCTTACAAAAAGTGTTTCTAAGTAAGTCTTTTATGACTTACTGGACAAGTTGGACATAGTCGATGTTTATGCTCCAACTTAAGGGAGAGTATTAGTGTGAGTCATGATAATATTTATATATGGTAGAATATATTGTGTTTAATACTTACCATATAAGAATACCATCATATATATTAGTACTTGTATATGTTAGGAATATATTGTATTTAGTAATTACCATATAAGAATACAATTATATATGATAATACAAATCCTTTTATATAGCCTTCACCATGAGAAGAATAAACATCCAAAAATTTCTTCTCTCAAATACTTATCCAAGTTCTATATTTGACTCGGTATACTTTCTTTTATGATAAGTGAATGTATAGGATATTTTGCCTCATCGTCAATATACAAGACTGATGTTAAAGGCACTACAGAAGATGATCAGGACACCACAATTTTTGCAGTCCTTTGCATAAGAGACGGAGAAGATGGAGAAGTCTATCTAGGATTGTCAAAACTCAAAACTTTAACAGTCGTCTCTATATAATCTCTATATAAAGCACTGCCAAAATTTGTGGCACCCCTTCATTTTTTAGGGTGCCTTTAACATCAGCCGTATACAATTAGGATTGAGAAGTCATTCGAGTGAGAAAATTAAAAAATTTCCATCTGACGACTTACAAGATATTGGTAGTGCTATATTTAGATCAATGCTTTCGGCAGTACATTTATTGTTAAGAGGCATCACAGTTTCTGCAGTCCTGTGCATATATAAGGCTATCAAAATTTTGTTTATGCTTAGGACTACAGAAAATTTTGGTAGTCCTGGTTTTTCAAGACTGCCAAAATTTTAATAGTATAGACAGGACTGTCAATATTCCCTCACAGTCCTAGTATTGCATAAACTGTGATAAAATTGTGATGTCCATTAATAATAAATGTAGTGTATTTAGCATTGGCCTATATTTAACATATGAAACAGATTATGGTTCCATGAGTTGAACCCTAGAAATAAAACTTAATAAAATAATATAATATAAAAAAGGTTCAAAATAGCAGACCCAAAGAAAATTTGGGTCTAGACACATGAATACATAGTTGAGAGATGAAAAAGGGGGGGGGGGGGGGGGGGGGGGGGGGGGGGGGAAGGGATGAGTAGCAGTACCGGGGCACCAGCTGCGATTGGTAGATGGGTCCACATCTGCCAAGAACAGTAGGAACTTGATCCCCTCCGAGGACGACTTGAGTTGTTCCTCCAGGACCGACTCGAAATTGGAAACATTTGCATCAAAAGTCTTCAGAGGCATTTTTTTTTTTTTCCTTCTTTTTCTTTCGTGTTTGAGGAAATGATGAATGAAGAGAGGAGCAGTATTAGATGTGTATTTATGGACAGAGAGGAGCTGTGAGGATGACACACGGAAAACTCTGCGGCAAAATTAAGCGTAGTTTTGCGTGGGATGGATTATTAATGTGGACCATAACAAATGGGTAGCCGTTCACTAAAATGACATAAACAAATTTTCTTTTTTGAAAATTTCCTGTGGTCCAGCCTAGGGGTTAGCAGATTGCGGTCTTTGCACCGCAAACCGATCCGAACCATCCGTTTTTATGGTTCGAGTCGGTACTGTACCAAACGGGTTGAACGTCGGTTTTTTGAATGGAAAATAACGATTATTGGTTCGGGTCACAGGTTTGCTAAACGGTCCCCGACTCGAATCGAAAACCGATTTTATATATACATACCTACCAACACCTCCCCCACATTTCTACCATAATCCTAAGTATGTGGAAACATTCTCTCTCCTCTATTTCTTTTCAGTTTTTTGTAAAGCCTGGACTCGGGAGCCCACACTCCACATCTGGCCATCCCCTTCCTCGGAGTCGTACCTCCTCCTCCCCTCTCCTGATCTCCTCCCCTCCACTTCCATTTCTGGAATCCAGGAGTCCAGATCTCGAGTCCCTCCGTCTGCGGTCAGCCTCCTCTCTCTCGAATGAGTCGGGCCTCCTCCTCCCCTCAAGTTCTAGATCCTGAGTCCCCTCCGCCTCTCTCGAAGATTCGAAGACTTGATCTCGACTCTCGAGTCTCTTGACTCGTCTGCATCAGATCTGTCGCTCTGCTTCTTCGATCTATAGATCTGACCTAGATATGCCTAGACCTGACCTAGATCTTTGACACTACAAAAATACAGAGTTTTAGCGAAAGAATTTTCCGTCGCTAAAATGCCTATTTCCGTCACTAGTTTAATATAGCGACGAATTAGCGACGAAAATGTGGTGTCACTAATTTAAGTGTCGCTGCCAGATTTTTGTCTCTAATTCGTCGACATGACGACGAATTTGCGATGAACTTAGCGACAAAATTTCAACGACGATTAGTGATGGAATATTTACGTCGCTTTATTTGGTGACGGATTAGCGACGAAAACTGTGAGCCCATTTTTACCAAAATTTTCAGAAGCTTACCGACGAAATTTTCGTCGCTAATCCATCGCTAAAGACGACGGACATAGCGACGGATATAGCGACTATGTCTGATACCAAATTTTTTATATTTTTTGGTATCAGACATATTTATCGACGGATTTTTCGTTGCTAATCCGTAGCTAAAGTGTTATCCATCGTTGATCTGGAATTTTTCAGTTTTTCTTCGCTAATCCGTCGCTAAACATAAATATTTTTTTTACAGAATAGAATCACTTACTTTCTGCTCCTGTTAACATTATACAAAATTAAATCACTTATACACAAATACATCCAAATACGTCAAATACAAAGAAACACATCAAATACAATAGAAATTAAATATAAGTGCATAGCCATAATTTATCATACACTACCATAATCCAAACATATATATTTATACACAAATACATCAAACAAACTGTCAAATTATCAAGAAAACAAAAATACACATCAAGTCGACGGTGGACGCAGAGGCGACGACGGCTGTCGGGTAGCCATGTACTGCGCCATAATCGTAGCGATGATCTGTTGTAGATCCTCAGGAACGACATGCGGAGGAGCCGGAGGAGCCATCGGAGGAGCTGGAGTAGCTGGAGTAGCAGAAGGAGCAGGAGCTGCAGGAGCTGCAGGATCACGAGACTCTGTCAATTGTCTAACCTGCTTCTGTACCTCTAACAGAGTCGTCGTGATCTGCTCTAAACTCATAGCACCAGGAGGAACGGGCTATGATGGAGCTGTCGGAGGAGCTCTGAAAAGAACCGACGGTTGGGATGCCAACGATCCAGTCTCGTACACGCTGCCGTCTTTCCCTCTTCCGACAACTTGTACCCACCGATCGTTTCTCTCAGTCACTATACTGCTCTTAGTCCCACCCTCAACCGTCTCATACGTCTCCTATATTTATTTATGTAAATAGGTTTATATATCGTAGGTTAGGATTAATCTTTTTATTGACTACAACTAAGGTTGGGTTTTGTAAACTCCCTCGACCAGATTTCAGTAATTTAGGATTAATTTTAGCTAATTAGAATTTCTGTAACTTTTTAAAAATTTATTTTGTTTACATATCCTATTGATTGTGCACCTGTACTTCACATAATTAATTAGAGCATTACACTAGCTGTATTTCCCAAACAAAATTCACATACCTGCCCTAGACTTGTTAAACTATTTTTCTGATTTTTGTGCAACTCCCAGATGCTTAATTTTGAGCTTCGTTTGAGACGCACAAGTATCGTTACAAAAGTCTGTATTTAATTCCTATTTTAATTCTTTCTCCTTGCCCATCTCTGTATTCCTAGAGATTGAGGACCAACAGGCACCTGTTTTACCCAGACAAAAATACGATAATATTCTTCTCTAAATATACTACAATTAGTATATTGACACCGTAGTAAAATTATGGCCCTACCTGCCTCTAAATAATTAGAGAACACCGTGCGCAATATTTATTAAATAATAAATACGATGACCCGTATCACCAAGAAACCAGGCCCTACCTCTGCCCAGACTCACCCCCCCCACCCCCCAGGACCCTCCCACAGCTTTTCCCTCTCAATTCTGAGCATTTTAGTATTTTCTGAAAACAGGGTAATTTATCAGACAAATTGCGTAATTACGCAAAATACCTATTTTAGGACCTATTTGCAAATTAGGAAATTTTAGGGGTTTTTCTGCAAAATTCCCTGTGAGGTGTCACCCCCCTATTGGCTGGTAAATATGGACCGTCCACGTGTTATGTGGGACCCACTTAAATATCTGAAAATATCAGATAAATATCTAAAAAACTAAAATACCCTAAATAACCCTAGAGTTCTAACTATTTACAACTCTGTCATTGAGTTAAAACCCTATAAATACAGCCCTTCCCCCCCCCCATTCCGACCACACACCACCACCATCACGGCCAACCTCCGCCCACCGGACCACCGCCGAACCCGTCGCCTCTTCCTTCCCCTTCCCTCCGACCACCTCCACCCCCCTCCGGCCACCGCCTCCGCCGCCCTGAACCGCTGCAGCATCATCCCGACCACCACCCCCACAACCGACTTCACCACCCGACCACCCCCAGCGCCACCCTCCGCCACCTTGAACCACCGCCACCACCACCACCCACTTCGCCTCGCCATCCCCCGTCGAACCAACCCACCACCACCGCCCCACGACGCCTCCAGCCGCCGCCCTCACCTCCACAGCGCCCCGACCCCTCTCCCCAACTGCACCACCACCCCCATCCCGACCGCCTTCAGCCACCACCACCACCACCCCTGACCTCCACCACCACCACCAGTCTGCTCGCCACCCTCCCCTCCGACGAACCCCCCGCCTGCACCACCCCCTCCGCCACCGCCACGGCCGCAGCAGCCCCCGCAAGCCACCACCACTGCTGCTGCTGTTAACTGCTGCTGCTGTTGCAGGCGACCCTCCGGCCAGCCGCCGTCGACTCCGTCGCCGTCCTCCCGCCGGTGACTCGCCGTGGGCCCCCCCTGACACCCTGTCAGGTATAAATACCCTATTATATACATAAATACCTATATATTATATATGCATGTATATATGTATGTATATATGTATATATGTATATATATATGTAAATATTTATATATATTATTATATATATCTGTTAATATATATTAATATATGTATTTAATATTATATAAATAATATTATTATGAATACTGTATATACAGCATATTTATATGTATTTACATTTTTGTTTATTATTTATTTATTATGTATATATATAGATATATCTATAATATATATATATATATATATATCTATGTATATATTATATATTATTATTATTGCTATTATTACTGTTAAATACAGTATATATATATATATATATATACAGTGTATATATATATATATATATATATATATATATATATATATATATATATATATATATATATATATATATATATATATATATATATATATATATATATATATATATATATATATATATATATATATATATATATATATATATATATATATATATATATATATATATATTATGATATTATATATTGTAAATATGTATATTTACATTTCTGCATTTTTATTTTTTTTATTTTTTTTATTTATATATATATATATATATATATATATATATATATATATATATATATATATATATATATATATATATATATATATATATATATATATATATGTATTATATTTAATTATACATATAATACTATATATATAATATAAATACAGTATACTATATACATAAATACTGTGTATATATATACACATATTATTTATTTATGTATTTTTATTTCCTGTTATTTAATTATTATATATATATGTAATATATATATATATATATAATTTCTTTTTCTTCTTTATATATATATATATATATATATATATATATATATATATATATATATATATATATATATATATATATATATATATATATATATGGATATCTATGTATATATATTTTTAATTATATAAACTATATATATATATAAATATATACTTAAATACTGTATATTACACAATATATATATATATATATTATGTATTCATGCACCTTTCAAATTCTGTTTTTTTTATTTATTTTATTATTTATGTAATATGTATGTAAGTATATATATATGTATATATATATACTTATATATATGTATTCTTTATATATACATATGTATATAAATTTTTATATATATATAAAAATTATTATTATTATGATCACTTTATACATTATGAATATATATATATTAAAAATATATATATATTGTATTAACACATATATATTTTCTTTTCTTTCTTATAAGTATATATATATATATATATATATATATATATATATATATATATATATATATATATATATATATATATATATATATATATATATATATATATATATATATATTTATGCTTAGCCTTTATTATTTATATACCTATATAATTATGTGTATATATATGTCAAACTTTCATTTTATTATATGTATAAATATACTACATGTATATGCATATATTTAATTTCTTACACTTTTTTTTTATCTATATAAAATATGAATATGTATATATATCTATATATATCTATATATGTATATATTACTTATATATGTATATATATATTATTTGTATATATATATTATTAATATAAACGTATCTTTTTCCTGCACTTTTCTTTCCTTTATGTAACCCTATATATATACATATATATATACCTATCTTATATATGTTATATATAAATACATACTATGTATATTATATCTATAAGCATAAGTATACTATATATATATATATATGAACCCTATATATGACTATATATATTAAATATATATATTTATCTAAATATATATATACTATTATATATTGTACTCTTTTATTTAATTGATATTTATAAGACCTGTAATGTCTTAAACAGAAAATATCTCCAGCACAGTCAGTGACCCCCTGTCACAAGGACCTTCAGTCTTGACAGTGGGATCAGGTTTCCTATACAATCAAAAAGTAGGCAAGTATACCTTGCCAAGTTACTGTCTAAATTCAAATACTGTTATATGCTATGTTTTTTCCGAATTCCATATAACTGTGAGTACCTGAGATTGCCTCAGGTACCGTCAACAGATACGTTGACTTGTAGCATAACTAACTTAGTCTTTTCAAACCTACCAACATTTGAGAGGATATCCTCATATCCTCCTAAACCCTATCACGGGAACACGCAACATGGTTGCAATGCATATTGGGATGTGAGCTGCGTATTTGATTAGCTACCAGTACGTGTGACACGCATCACGGATTAGTATATTGTCAGGAAAACTCAGGAAAAGTACGACTTGGCATTTAGTTACATTGGGCGGGAAAGATAACTAGTAGACGTGTGGGACACCCCCTCCATGAGTCTTTATCCTTCGTATCTTTCTCCTCGGAGAAGGTCGATTGCAGAGCTACCCGTGTGTCCGGGGGCATATGACACATATACTAGCCAGTCAACACGATTGGTGAATTAAGTCAGCATATGTCAAACCTACACATTCCCATGCGTACTACAAGGTCTTTACTTGCATTTCACTTAGATGTTTAGCACCCTGTATTTATTTATTTATTCAGTATTTCATACATGGCATATTATTTTCCTGTATCTTGTTACGTCCCACTGAGGACCTGGTTCCCTTCCAGATTTAGACGAGGCCTACTACCCCACGGTGTATGGTCCAGGACAGGAGACTAGGCATGCCACCGAGGAAGAACTAGAGGAGACACCATCAGAATCTACCTGATTCTAGGAGATGCTCTCTTGGCGATGGAGATATTTTGTTAGATAGACGATGCTCAGTCTATCTTGTTTTCTGTATTATTATTATATTTTGACAGTGGGTTGTTCCCACAAGATGTGTAATATGACATTATCAGACTCAGCATTATATATATTCAGCACTATTTTCTGACATTTTCTGTGGATGAGATAGACTTGCCTGTACTAGACTTGTAGTATACTAGGACAGCGTAGCACGTTCCTTTGGGTCCATCAAAATGGATTAAACCCTTAGTGAGGTATCAGCTGGCTAATGCCACTTAGCCTAGTTCCTTACATTTTGGGACTGGGGCGTGACATGGTTTTAAGTGGTGGCCCATGCAGGTCTAGTCTATTGCTAGTGGTATGATGACATGCCCAGCAAGCCTGCAATAGGATAGAAATACTAGGTCTCATCCACACTAACTTCATAATTTTTTATTTTTTTTGCATCTTGCTTGATTATAAATTATTAATTCCTTGTGGTTTTGTTTTTTTCTAATTATTCTATTTTCTTCAGAAAAATGGACATACCCGGAGGACATACGATTGATGGGGCTGACCCAGCAACAGACCCCTCGCCCGATGTCCAGGGAATCCCATCCACCCCGAGGGACCCATCCCCGAGAAGGATGTTGGTCTACCCAATGACTCCATACCTTCCTCAGAATCCTGCCCAGACAGGAACACCAGCCCAGCATGAAGGGCAAACCTCCCAAGCGGAGACACCACTGCCTCCACCTCCCGCCTTCCCTGCCTAGATGCCTCAGCTTGAGGGACAAACACAGATGTTCCAGTTCCTCCAGGCTATGATGCAAACTCAGTGGCAGCAGACTGAAGCCCTGAGACAATCTCAGTGGCAACAAACTGAGGCCTTGAGACAGACATTGATGGCGGCCTTGGAAAGAATGACTGCCCCAGCACCAGCACCTGTCCAACCAATGGGCACAGTCAAGGGCTTCCGCCAGATGAACCCGAAAATCTTTAAGGGCAGCGAATCCTCAGAGGAGACCTCAGATTGGATCTCCAATACAGAAATGCTGCTAGAAGGCTCGCAACTTACCCCCGACCTATGGATGACCGCCGTAAGAGCTCAACTCTTAGGCAATGCCCATCACTGGTGGGAATCCATAGAGCGCAGCGTCGGCAAGGATCAAACTTGGGAACAATTTTTGGAACACTTCAATGCCAAGTACTTCCCTGCAATAGTCCAAAATGCCTTATACTCCCAGTTTCTGCATTTGGAACAGGGAAACATGACTGTTGACGCCTACGACGCAGAGTTCAGCAGATTAAGTCGATTCGGTACCATCTTGATACCGAATGAACTAGAGAAGGCCAAAAAATTCCACCACGGCCTCACCTGCGAGCTTCAGAGGTATACGACATCACAGTCAAGGATCTCCTACGAGGAGGTTCTTGCAGAAGCAAGGGTGCAAGAAGCTATTGGCCGAGGAGCGAGACGCTCAAATCCAACCTTTCCGGCCAAAAACTAGCAAGGGGCAGGAGGCCCTATCCGTCACCCACAAAATCAGACGCAGCAGACGACAGGGCCCTACCAGAAGAAGGAACTCCCGACTTGTCACTTTTGTGGCAAGAAGGGGCATTATATCAATGACTGTAGAAAGAAGAAGGGACTCTGCCTAATATGTGGAGCTAGCCAACATATGGCTAAAGACTGTCCACAACGCAAAATTGGAGCCCCGGGCCAGAAGACGCAGACCTCAACTGGAGGTACACATCCTTCGTCATCTGGAGGATATCATAAGGGACCACCTCTGGCCACTCAGGAGAGCCAGTTCAAGGCCAGACAACAATCCGGAGGACAAAGGCATGGACAAGCCTTTGCTTTAGCTGCAGTTGCCGAAGAACCTGAAGGAGAAACCATCGCAGGTACCATTTTAGTTGCATCATTACCTGCAACCGTATTATTTGATTCTGGCGCAACCCTGTCATTCATATCTAGTAGTTTCGTAGCCATGCACAAACTAATCACTTTCCCGCTACCCAAGTGCTGGAAAATTCTTACTGGAGGAGGTATTGTTCCAGTTACCAACATTATTGAAATATGTTCAATAGTTGTTTGTAGTAGAGAGCTAAGAGCGCAATTTTTGGTACTTCCAATGCCAAATTTCGACGTCGTCTTAGGCATGGACTGGTTAATCCAGAACAATGCTATCCTAGACTGCCGAAAAGGTAGTATCACCTTTAGACCACCAGGACACCCGGAGTTCGAATACGTACGAGGTACCATCGAACAAGGAGTAGGCCAGACTCCTAGAACTTACATGGCGATGGAGATAGAACCCCCAGCACTCATTGCAGAATTCGAAGACGTATTTCCAGAGGAATTGCCAGGCCTACCGCCTGACAGAGAAGTAGAGTTCACTATTGAGCTGATACCCGGAGCTGCACCGGTATCCTCAAATGTGTACCGACTGGCGAAGAAGGAGCTTGACGAGCTGAAGCTGCAACTTGAAGAACTGTAAATCAAGAGATTTGTTCGTCCTAGTGCATCACCCTGGGGAGCACCAGTGTTGTTTGTACCCAAGAAGGACGGAATATATCGAATGTGTATTGATTACAGAGCCCTCAACGCTCTGACAATCAAAAACAAGTACCCCTTGCCGCGAATTGATGATCTGTTCGACCAACTGACGGGAGCTATGGTATTCTCAAAAATAGACTTAAGATCTGGCTATCATCAGGTCAAAGTACGGAGAGAAGACATTTCAAAGACAGCATTCAGGACTCGCTATGGTCATTACGAGTTCCTGGTGATGCCTTTTGGACTGACTAATGCACCAGCCGTATTCATGAACCTAATGAACAGAGTCTTCCACCAATATCTGGACCAGTTTGTGGTAGTCTTCATCGACGACATCTTGGTGTATTCAAAAAGCCACGAGGAGCACGAAGAGCACTTAAGACTAGTGCTAGAGACGCTGAGACGTGAGAGCCTTTATGCTAAACTAAGCAAGTGTGAGTTCTTCCTTGATCGTGTCGCTTTTCTGGGACACGTGATCACAGGAGAAGGCATCTCGGTGGACCCAGCAAAGATCTCATCTGTCGAGACGTGGCCAACCCCTACCAATGTCTCAGAGGTGAGAAGCTTTCTAGGACTTGCCGGATATTACCGGAGGTTCGTAGAAAACTTTGCAAGAATCGCAGAGCCAATTACCTGTCTTACCCGCAAGGACCAGGAGTTCATCTGGTCTGAGGAATGCCAGACAGCTTTTGATGAGTTAAAGAAGCGTCTGACTACTGCCCCCATCTTGACCATACCATCTGGATCCGGAGGTTTCGTCATCTATAGCGATGCATCCGGAAAAGGATTGGGTTGTGTCTTAATGCAACATAGGAAGGTTGTAGCTTATGCCTCAAGACAATTGAGGACTCATGAGAAGAACTACCCCACTCACGACTTGGAGCTTGCCGCCGTCATCTTCGCCCTGAAGCTATGGAGACATTATCTATATGGCGAACGAGTAGAGATATTCACCGATCACAAGAGCCTGAAATATGTCTACACTCAGAAGGACCTGAACCTAAGACAAAGACGATGGCTCGAAGTGATGACAGACTTCGAGATCGATCTGCAGTACCATCCAGGAAAGGCTAATGTAGTGGCTGATGCACTAAGCAGAAGACCATCGACATTCTTTATGATCACCCAACCAGGTCTGCTGAAAGATCTAGAAAAGTTGGGAATAACGGTCATTATGCCAGGAATTGACGGTCAATTATCAAACTACCAGCTACAATCAACATTGGTCGAAAGAATCAAAGCTGCTTTACCAGCAGATGCAAGATTTCAGAGGCTTCGACAAAGAACAGAGGCTGGAATCCAGACAGGATGCCGCATACACGAAGATGGGACTCTAAGATGTGGAGAACGTCTTTATGTTCCAAATGGAGAACTTCGTGAGGAGCTGATGTCAGAAGCTCACAGCTCAACATACTCTATACATCCTGGAGGCACAAAGATGTACAGAGATCTGCGGCAATACTACTGGTGGCATGGAATGAAGCGAGAGATAGCACGCTTTGTAGCAAAGTGCCTGGTGTGTCAGCAAGTCAAGGCTGAGCATCAGAGATCTGCCGGTCTACTTCAACCCCTCCCAATACCCGAGTGGAAATGGGAATACATTACGATGGACTTTGTTACGGGCTTCCCAAGAAGTCCCAGTGGTCGTAATGCTGTATGGGTGATCGTAGATAGACTCACAAAGGCTGCTCATTTCCTACCTTTCAGAGTCGGACAGTCTACCGAAGTCTTGGCGGACATGTACATGAAAGAGATAGTACGACTGCATGGAGTACCAGTCAGTATAGTATCTGACAGAGATACGAGGTTTACATCTTACTTTTGGCGAAGTATGCAAGAAAGTCTTGGTACCCGCCTTAAGTTCAGCACCTCGTACCACCCGCAGACAGATGGCCAATCAGGGCGCACCATCCAGACACTTGAAGATATGCTGAGAGCCTGCATACTTGATTTCAGCGGATCATGGGAAGATCATTTGCACCTGGTAGAATTTTCCTACAACAATATCTATCAAGCGAGCATCCAAATGGCTCCCTTTGAGGCATTGTATAGCAGGAAATGTCGTTCCCCAGTATGCTGGAGCGATGTTGACGAAAGACAGATCTTGGGACCAGAACTGGTTGTTCGTACGGTGGAGAAGGTAAAGAAGATACAAGGACACCTACGAGCTGCACAAGACAGACAGAAGCACTGGGCCAACGTTCATCGACGACCTCTAGAGTTCCGAGTGCGAGAGCATGTGTTCTTAAAAATCTCACCCACCCGAGGTACTATCAGATTTGGAGGAAGAGGAAAGCTGAGTCCAAGGTACATTGGACCCTTCGATGTACTAAAACGCATCAGAGAAGTTGCCTACAAGCTAGCCCTACCCCAGACCTTGGAAGGAGTACATAACGTCTTCCACGTATCTCAGCTGAGGAGGTACATTCTAGACCCAAGTCATGTACTGGACCATTCGGAAATCACCGTCGGCCCAAGCCTATCGTACCAGGAGGAACCTGTAGAGATCTTAGACCGTAGCGAGAAGGTATTGCGAGGCCAGACTATCCCGCTAGTTCGTGTTGCATGGAGACATCATGCACCAGGTGAATCAACCTGGGAACGAGAGGAGGATATTCGACAGCGTTTCCCCCATCTATTTCCAAACCAGGGTATGTCCTAATATTTTAAAACAATCTTTCTTTTTCATTATATGTCTGTTTTTTATTTCGAGGACGAAATATTCTAAGGAGGGTAGATTGTAAACTCCCTCGACCAGATTTTAGTAATTTAGGATTAATTTTAGCTAATTAGAATTTCTGTAACTTTTTAAAAATTTATTTTGTTTACATATCCTATTGATTGTGCACCTGTACTTCACATAATTAATTAGAGCATTACACTAGCTGTATTTCCCAAACAAAATTCACATACCTGCCCTAGACTTGTTAAACTATTTTCCTGATTTTTGTGCAACTCCCAGATGCTTAATTTTGAGCTTCGTTTGAGACGCACAAGTATCGTTACAAAAGTCTGTATTTAATTCCTATTTTAATTCTTGCTCCTTGCCCATCTCTGTACCCCTAGAGATTGAGGACCAACGGGCACCTGTTTTACCCAGACAAAAATACGATAATATTCTTCTCTAAATATACTACAATTAGTATATTGACACCGTAGTAAAATTATGGCCCTACCTGCCTCTAAATAATTAGAGAACACCGTGCGCAGTATTTATTAAATAATAAATACGATGACCCGTATCACCAAGAAACCAGGCCCTACCCCTGCCCAGACTCACCCCCCACCCCCCAGGACCCTCCCACAGCTTTTCCCTCTCAATTCTGAGCATTTTAGTATTTTCTGGGAACAGGGTAATTTATCAGACAAATTGCGTAATTACGCAAAATACCTATTTTAGGACCTATTTGCAAATTAGGAAATTTCAGGGGTTTTTTGCAAAATTCCCTGTGAGGTGTCACCCCCCTATTGGCTGGTAAATATGGACCGTCCATGTGTCATGTGGGACCCACTTAAATATCTGAAAATATCAGATAAATATCTAAAAAACCAAAATACCCTAAATAACCCTAGAGTTCTAACTATTTACAACTCTGCCATTAAGTTAAAACCCTATAAATACAGCCCTTCCCCCCCATTCCGACCACACACCACCACCATCACGGCCAACCTCCGCCCACCGGACCACCGCCGAACCCGTCGCCTCTTCCTTCCCCTTCCCTCCGACCACTTCCACCCCCCTCCGGCCACCGCCTCCGCCGCCCTGAACCGCTGCAGCATCATCCCGACCACCACCCCCACAACCGACTTCACCACCCGACCACCCCCAGCGCCACCCTCCGCCACCTTGAACCACCGCCACCACCACCACCCACTTCGCCTCGCCATCCCCCGTCGAACCAACCCACCACCACCGCCCCACGACGCCTCCAGCCGCCGCCCTCACCTCCACAGCGCCCCGACCCCTCTCCCCGACTGCACCACCACCCCCATCCCGACCGCCTTCAGCCACCACCACCACCCCTGACCTCCACCACCACCACCAGTCTGCTCGCCACCCTCCCCTCCGACGAACCCCCCGCCTGCACCACCCCCTCCGCCACCGCCACGGCCGCAGCAGCCCCCGCAAGCCACCACCACTGCTGCTGCTGTTAACTGCTACTGCTGTTGCAGGCGACCCTCCGGCCAGCCGCCGTCGACTCCGCCGCCGTCCTCCCGCCGGCGACTCGCCGTGGGCCCCCCTGACACCCTGTCAGGTATAAATACCCTATTATATACATAAATACCTATATATTATATATGCATGTATATATGTATGTATGTATATATGTATATATGTATATATATGTAAATATTTATATATATTATTATATATATCTGTTAATATATATTAATATATGTATTTAATATTATATAAATAATATTATTATGAATACTGTATATACAGCATATTTATATGTATTTATATTTCTGTTTATTATTTATTTACTATGTATATATATAGATATATCTATAATATATATATATATCAATGTATATATTATATATTATTATTATTGCTATTATTACTGTTAAATACAGTATATATATATATATATATATATATATATATATATATATATATACAGTGTATATATATATATATTATGATATTATATATTGTAAATATGTATATTTACATTTTTGCATTTTTATTTTATTTATTTTATTTTATTTTATTTATATATATATATATATATATATATATATATATATATATATATATATATATATATATATATATATATATATATATATATATATATATGTATATATATATATATATATATATATATATATATATATATATATATATATATATATATATATATATATATGTATATATATATATGTATTATATTTAATTATACACATAATACTATATATATAATACAAATACAGTATACTATATACATAAATACTGTGTATATATATACACATATTATTTATTTATGTATTTTTATTTCCTATTATTTAATTATTATATATATATATATATATATATATATATATATATATAATTTCTTTTTCTTCTTTATATATATATATATATATATATATATATATATATATATATATATATATATATATATATATATATATATATATATGGATATCTATGTATATATATTTTTAATTATATAAACTATATATATATAAATATATACTTAAATACTGTATATTACACAATATATATATATTATGTATTCATGCACCTTTTAAATTCTATTTTTTTTAAATTTATTTTATTATTTATGTAATATGTATGTAATTATATATATATGTATATATATACTTATATATATGTATTCTTTATATATACATATGTATATAAATTTTTATATATATATAAAAATTATTATTATTATGATCACTATATACATTATGAATATATATATATATATATTAAAAATATATATATATTGTATTAACACATATATATTTTCTTTTCTTTCTTATAAGTATATATATATATATATATATATATATATATATATATATATATATATATATATATATATATATATATATATATTTATGCTTAGCCTTTATTATTTATATACCTATATAATTATGTGTATATATATATGTCAAACTTTCATTTTATTATATGTATAAATATACTACATGTATATGCATATATTTAATTTCTTACACTTTTTTTTATCTATATAAAATATGAATATGTATATATATCTATATATATCTATATATGTATATATTACTTATATATGTATATATATATTATTTGTATATATATATATATTATTAATATAAACGTCTCTTTTTCCTCTACTTTTCTTTCCTTTATGTAACCCTATATATATATATATATATATATATATATATACCTATCTTATATATGTTATATATAAATACATACTATGTATACTATATCTATAAGCATAAGTATACTATATATATATATGAACCCTATATATGACTATATATATTAAATATATATATTTATCTAAATATATATATACTATTATATATTGTACTCTTTTATTTAATTGATATTTACAAGACATGTAATGTCTTAAACAGAAAATATCTCCAGCACAGTCAGTGACCCCCTGTCACAAGGACCTTCAGTCTTGACAGTGGGATCAGGTTTCCTATACAATCAGGAAGTAGGCAAGTATACCTTGCCAAGTTACTGTCTAAATTCAAATACTGTTATATGCTATATTTTTTCTGAATGTCATATAACTGTGAGTACCTGAGATTGCCTCAGGTACCGTCAACAGATACGTTGACTTGTAGCATAACTAACTTAGTCTTTTCAGATCTACCAACATCTGAGAGGATATCCTCATATCCTCCTAAACCCTATCACGGGAACACGCAACATGGTTGTAATGCATATTGGGATATGAGCTGCGTATTTAATTAGCTACCAGTACGTGTGACACGCATCACGGATTAGTATATTGTCAGGAAAACTCAGGAAAAGTACGACTTGGCATTTAGTTACATTGGGCGGGAAAGATAACTAGTAGACGTGTGGGACACCCCCTCCATGAGTCTTTATCCTTCGTATCTTTCTCCTCGGAGAAGGTCGATTGCAGAGCTACCCGTGTGTCCGGGGGCATATGACACATATACTAGCCAGTCAACACGATTGGTGAATTAAGTCAGCATATGTCAAACCTACACATTCCCATGCGTACTACAAGGTCTTTACTTGCATTTCACTTAGATGTTTAGCACCCTGTATTTATTTATTTATTCAGTATTTCATACATGGCATATTATTTTCCTGTATCTTGTTACGTCCCACTGAGGACCTGGTTCCCTTCCAGATTTAGACGAGGCCTACTACCCCACGGTGTATGGTCCAGGACAGGAGACTAGGCATGCCACCGAGGAAGAACTAGAGGAGACACCATCAGAATCTACCTGATTCTAGGAGATGCTCTCTTGGCGATGGAGATATTTTGTTAGATAGACGATGCTCAGTCTATCTTGTTTTTTGTATTATTATTATATTTTGACAGTGGGTTGTTCCCACAAGATGTGTAATATGACATTATCAGACTCAGCATTATATATATTCAGCACTATTTTCTGATATTTTTTGTGGATGAGATAGACTTGCCTGTACTAGACTTGTAGTATACTAGGACAGCGTAGCACGTTCCTTTGGGTCCATCAAAATAGATTAAACCCTTAGTGAGGTGTCAGCTGGCTAATGCCACGTAGCCTAGTTCCTTACATTTTGGGACTGGGGCATGACAGGTTTAGAGTTAAGTTTAGATATCGTATGTTAGGTTTAGAGTTAAGATTTTTGGATATCATAGGTAACAATATTGAAGTTAAGGTTAGATTTTTAGGGTAAACAAATATAGTTAAATTATAAAAAGAATATAATAAAATTTTGTTGACAAAATTTTATAAACACAACTTACGTATGCTTTTGCTGCTTGCTCATCTATGAGCTTTCCATCCTTCTTCCTTTTGTGTGTCCACTGGAAGATTACGTGGAAGTCGACGGTCTTCGGGTCTCCCCGGCTCTAATAGCCTCATCGCATTGTAAAAATTAAGTAATTAATAAGAAAAAAATAAGAATTACCAAAAATCGATCTAGCAAAATTATAATATTGACCATCCGTCGAAAATACTCGACGGTCGGAATGGATCCACCCGTGTGGAGACCACCCTTAGCACGGGACGCTCTTGCCTTCTCGCACTTGGCCTTATAGGCCGGGGCCTCCATCTTCTCCTTCATCTTCTCCCAGAATTCCTCCTTGATCCACTCATTGCGAAGATCCCCTGAATGTGACGCCAGCGCCTTCTGATCATTGATCATATCTCTGAACCTTTTGCTGGCGATGGTCTTGTAACACTTTTGAATCGCAGACTCTCTATGATCCATCCACTAGTGCTTCTTCTGCAAATTCAAAAAATATTTTTTAGCATTTTAATCATAAAATTATATATTATTCTAAATAAAAATTTTATACATACCCGCAACATATCCAACCAAATGAAGGGTCGATCCAACGGGATGTCACTGAAGTTGATATAAGGGCAATGAAAGTTCTCCCGCATGACGTCCCCCAGATTATTGTCAGCCTTGGTCGGGAAGAACCTAAAATAAGTAAACAATATACAATTAGAATAAAAAGGAATAAATAAATATGTGAATTGATAATAAGTACTTATGTCGCTCTATCGGCCCACAGCTCGGGACGATCGATATTGACTGGCCGCTCTAGTAGAGTAGGGGGATCTGCAAATCCTGGACGACGGACATATACCCTGTGCTCCACTAGGAGGCCTGGATATGGATTTGCTCCGGTAGGAGCAACTAGTGGAGTATCTAGTGTACTAATAGCCGCAGTAGTCGCAGGAGTAGTGGCAGAGGTAGAAGCCGAGGAAAGCCCGGGAGATGGAGTAGCGCCCCTACCAATGAATGAGTATATGGCGGGAATAAACCATCCTCGACATCTATGAACTCGTCCTCTGATGGTCGTGTGCGACCTACATCCGGAGCAGCTGGAGGATGCTGGGAAGACGATCCTCTATGAACCTGTCGTCGTGATTGTCCTCGTCCCGCCATAGGTAAATTTGACAATAAATAATAGATGGTGTTATGAAATAAATAAAAATAGTGACATCAAGATATCATAAAGTAATAGATAGTGTGGTAAAATAAATAAATACTAGTGTGATGATAAAATAAATAATAACCGTGTCATTAAATAAATAAATAATCTAAGCTAATACATATGTGTGTACGTACTAATCTTCTTCATCTTTCGAATCATTTTTTGAATCGTCTTCATTTTCATCTTCTTTATTTTTATTTTCACTATCACCTTCATCTTCCAATTCTTGTTTCTCGTTCGATACCTCCATATCAGAGTCCTCCTCTATATGAGGTAAATCTTCTATGTCAATCTCTTTATTAACTCTATCATCATCTATGGTAACATCAACCTCCTTACCATCAACATCGGCCAAGCTCATATATGTAGGTTGAGGCATAAACACCTCATCCTCCTGGTATGCTAGATCCCTAACATTATATGTATTTCTAGATTTAGTTTTGCATACACCCCACCAATCCTTATTATTGCGCCGTTGACTATGATAGCTCGTATAATACACATGAACCGTTTGACTAGCCAACACGAATGGTTCGAAACCTACATATCTTTTTTCATAATTTATATCAACAAACCCAAACTGCTTATCAATTTTTTATCGTTGCTTGGGTGTTGTGTCGAATCAATCACATTTAAACAACATAATTTTTATCTCATAAGAGTATTCCAGCTCCACGATATCTCTTAGTACACCGTAATAGTCAAAATTTGAATCCTCATAGACTGAATCCCTCACACATACTCCAGAATTCTTTGTATAATTAGCCTCCTCATCGACAAATGATTGATTAATGGGCTTATCAGTGGTTCTAAATTTGAAGCCATTGATGGTGTATCCATTCTAACATATTGTCCTCTTTCTTGTTCCGATAGCTAATGCTCGAAGTCGTTCATTCTGTAACTCTGTACCAGGACAAAAAACCTGAAATATCAAGTATCATATAAATATTAGACAAAGATTGGTCAGAATGCTAAATTTAGAATGCTTAATGTTTAGGATCCGTACATAATTATAGAACCACGATAAAAAATTTGTATCAACCTCTCTAGCAAGATCGTCATCATTAATAGTAGGTCTCTCCATTTTTACCTCAGCTCTAAAATTACTATGATAGTAAGAAGAATAGTTAGAGCACTTTTTTCTCCAAGCATATACATAATTGAAATATGTAGCAAAGATGTGTCGCTTACTTCTCAATATCTAGCATCTCCTCAAGACCACTATTTAGAAATTTTCTTTGCCCCGAATTGGCTTGTACCGGTCCTCATGATAGAAAATGCATCTATCTTTATCATTGTTCACCTTGTAGTACAATATGCAACCATTTCAACAATAATCTATCTTTTCATAGCCTAATCTGAGTTTCTGTATCATCATTTTTGACTTGTAGAAGTTTTTAGGCAACTCCTTTGATCTGTTTGGCAATAACTCTCTAATAAACTGAATTATCTTGTCGTAGCATTCCTGTGGCAAGTTAAAACCAGATTTGACGTTCAACATCCGCATCACCACCGACAGGACAGAATGAGAATCACAACCCGGGTATAACGGAGTACCGGCATTCTTGAACATATCATAGAATTCTTTTGTATCAGGATTCGGATCCTCCGGATCAAAACTTGTACCGGCCGCATCAAATACCAACTCACGTACCAGGTTTCGCGGTCGATATTTAAAGTTATCTCCGATAGTGGACTCTTCTACCTCCGTATTGAAGAGGGATGATATTGAGGAGTCAAAGGTTCTCCTTGAGCCATCTACTCCTTGTAATTCGGTATAAAACCCTTCTTGTAGAGATGCTCCCTCACGAGATCCACCTCTTTGAATGGTATATTATGATATTTGATACAAGGGCACTTGATGAGACTCCTATCCATGAAATAAGGTTGACTACTGGCATATTTGAGAAATTCTTCAACGTCCGCCCTAAAATTATCTGTCAAACTAATCCTACTCTCATGTCGCCGATTGTATATCCACGATCGGTAAACTAAGTATCGACTCATTGCTTTCTATATGTACCATATATATTCAAACAATATGTTATACATTTATGCATAATTTTAAGTATTTTGAGTATTGTTTCTTAGTATTTTTGAAAATGAATAAAATAATAGTCACCGTTGTCGATTAATTTATATGCGATAGATAAGTTTGAATCATTGCAAAGAATGTTACTTTCTTATTTCACAATTACGTTCGGTAAAATTATGACAATGCCGAGTCACTTTGAAGTTTGAATCATGTTTTGAGTTTCCTTGGAGCCTAGACATACGTGAGGCATATCCAACATAAGCACCTAGGAAGTGTCGTTTCGTGTCCATGGACACGGATACGATCAGTATCTGTGCAACCTACATGTTGCTGTTGAAGTTATATTGGCAATAACTCTATTGGTTCTTATGGTAAAAATATAATTATTTGCTGGGTATAATCACGTAAGATTGTAATCACAGCTAATCTAATCAACGATTATATTCACGAAAGAAATTAACAAAATGGTGAGCAACAAACTAACGATGCAATCGAACTACTTCTTTACAAGAAAACAATTTGATATGCAATTTAGTTGTAGGAATTTCTAAAATGTTAATAATTTATTAATAATTATTTTATTTTTGATTAAAATAAATCTGATACCCCGATCTGAAATTGCCAAACCCGACACTCATAGAAATGGTCCGATACCAATTCCAATACCGATACTGCGAACCTTGCTTGTAACATGAGCTATGTTCTGCTGCTTGCCAAGCCTACTAATATGAATATTTTTTGTCTGTGTCAATATAGTTCGGGTTCGTGTCTAGTGTATCACGTCTGTACGTGTCCATGTCCAACGTATCGTATCTATATGTGAGGAACACCCAAAATCCAAATGCAATGATTAACAAAATTGAAATGAGGGTTAGGGTTTACCTTAGGCGGAGGAGGAGCTGAGAGGAGAGGGGTTGCGGTGAGTCGCCGGAGAGGGAGGAAGCGGGGGCAGGTCGTCGTCGGAGGGGTCGAATCGGGTTCGGGGTTGCCACAGAATGAGAGAGGGTAGGGTCGTCGTAAAGGAGGGGGGGCGGTGGAGGGCTCGTCGGAGAGGGGGAGGGGCTGCTTATCGCCGGAGAGGGAGAGGGGGTTAGTGGAGGAGGAGGAGGTCATCAGAGAGGGGTAGGGGGCCGGGGGGGGGTCAAGAGAGAGAGAGAGAGAGAGAGAGATTGAGAATGAGAATGGAGGGAAATGAAACTGGCTGGAGAAATTTAAGTTTTCGTAGCGACGAATTTTTTGTTGCAAATCCGTCGATGAAGTATCAACGACAGATTAGCGATGGAATATTGAGAAATATAACATATTTGGTTTACATAAATAATTTAGTCATTATTCCGTCGCATTTTCGTCGCTGAGTCAGCGACGGATTAGTTTCCGTCGCTGAGATCCGTCGCTATTTAACAGTATTTTTGTAGTATGAGATCTAACCTGAAGTTGGTTGTTCCTCACTCGAAATCCTTTATTCTGGTAAGAAATGATTTAAATATCTCGATTTTAAATTTATTGTAGTTATTTTTTGATTTAGTCTAATTTATTTCTAATTAATTTGTTCGTTTCTTGCATTAATCGTGGAAGGCGAGGAATTTTGGAATCGAGTTAGACATAGCCCTAGCAAATTGTTGTCTCAAAATTTTTAACCTTGTACTCACTGTAAGTTCCTTTTTCCCTGCTATTTATTGCATACACTATGTCTATCACTATATAGGGTTGCTATTTTTGCTGCAAAAAAAAAATGCTACTGCTGCCAAAAAAAATAATCGAGATAGAAAACATGAAGTTATTATGCAGGGTTGCCTTATAATTTGCTACTTATAGTCTTGTGTTGGCTTATAATACGCAGTGTTAGTTTTAGTTGCTTATAATTTGTAATGTTAGACTGTTAGTTTCTTTCAGTGGCTTATAATCTTGCTATTGGCTTATAATATGTTAGATTAAAATGTGTTATAGCTATGTTGTGTCTTAATTCGCAGTGTTAGTTTCAATGGCTTATAATCTTACAAGTATAGATTATAAATTTAAAATATGTTAGATAAATTAAAATATGTTATAGCTATGGTGTGTCTTAATTTGCAGTGTTAGTTTCAGTGGCTTATAATCTTACAAGTATAGCTTATAATATGTTAGATTAAATTAAAATGTGTTATAGCTATGTTGTGTCTTAATTTCCAATGTTAGTTTCAGTAAAGTGGCTTATAATCTTACAAGTTATAATTTGCAGGGTTGGCTTATAATTTGTAGTGTTAGTTTCAGTTGCTTATAATTTGCAGTATTAGTTTCTTTCAGTGGCTTATAATCATGCTGTTGGCTTATAATACGTTAGATTAAAATGTGTTATAACTATGTTGTGTCTTATTTGCAGTGTTAGTTTCAGTTCAGTGGCTTATAATCTTACAAGTATAGCTTATAATATGTTAGATTAGATTAAATGTGTTAGTTTTAGTGGCTTATAATCTTCTTGTTTAAGTGATATAATTTGCAGTGTTAGTTTCACTTAATTATCACGGTTAGATTAAAATTAGTTAATATGTTGTTAGGTAGCTTCAATCATTGGCAACAACATCATCATATTTATGCAATGTGCATATTTCTACATTTAAACTAAAATTTCATATTTATAGTTCATTTATTGAAAGTCACGTTTATTTTTTTTAGATGTCGCACGAAGGTGATCCACCTCAACCACCTAGTATTTCTCAAGTCACTAATGAGCCAATTGCCACTCCTAATTCTAGTCTTCAAGTTACTAGAAAACCTAGCAAGAAACGAGCTATGTTTTGGGACAATTTTAATAAAACTTTTGATGCGGAAGGGCTTCCAAAAGTTGGTTGCAAGCACTGTAAAAAAGAATACCACTGTCATAGAAAAATAAACGGGACAACTAGTGTGAAAAATTATTGGATTGCATGCCCTTTGAATCCAAAAAATCATGATCCCAATTAATCAATACTAAACTTACAACCAAATGCAAAGGACACGGATAAGATACTCACAAGTTAGAAATTTAATCAAGATGAGGTGAGGAAAGCCTTGACACGTATGGTTATTGTTGGCAAGCTTCCATTTCGATTTGTGGAATTTGAAGGTTTTAGAAACTTTATGAGTGCTGCATGTTCCATCTTTCGTATTCCATCAAGATGGACCGTGGAACGAGATTATTTTGATATTTACTCTATCGAAAAGAGTAAGTTCAAAATATATCTTAAAGAGTCTAAGCAAATGGTGTAAACACCCAGATTTTTAGAGTTAAATTTTAAATTTTATTAATATTGGTATTATGTAATTACTGAGACTAAGGGAGATTTTTTAATTTTTTAGCTAATTAGAATATATTATATTCATAGATTGATAATTATGTATATTTAATTAATTGCTAATATTACACAAAAAATATATTTTGGGTGTACAACTATTATTAGAATATTATAGAATTTCCTAGAAATTATTTGGGGTCCAAATCTATTTTTAATGGCTATATATATATATATATATATATATATATATATATATATATATATATAATGGTTAATAATAATAATAATAATTAAACCCAAACCCAAACCAACTCGGATCCTAAACCCTAAACCCTAGACCCGCACCCAAACCCGAACCAACCCAGACCCGAAACCCTACTGTTATAGTAACTTCCTCTCCCCTGCACCCCTTCGGCTAAGAAACCCCCGCGACCTCCTCCCTTCCCCTCCCCAAAACCGACGCCGACCTCCTCTCTTCCTCCCGCTGAAACCTCCCCTTCACACCCCTATATATACATCTCCCCAGACCCCCCCCTCAGTCATCTCCCCGACTACCACCGACCACCACCATTGTCGATCATCGTCGGACCGCCGTCACAAGCCGCCGCGAGAAGACCCGCCCGAAGTCACGATCAGCATAGCAGAGTGAGGTACCCTTCTTCCTACCCCTGTCCAGATGCAGGTCGTACACGACCATCAGAGGACGAGTTCATAGATGCCGAGGATAGTTTATCCCCGCCATGTACTTCTTCATCGGTAGGAGAGCTACTCTAACTCCCGGGCTTCCCTCAGCTTCTAGCCCTACCACTACTCCTGCGACTGCGACTATTAGTACACCGGCTACTCCACTAGTTGCTCCTACTAGAGAAAATCCATATCCAGGCCTCCTGGTGGAGAACGGAGTATAGGTTTGTTGTCCAGGATTTGCAGATGCTCCTACTCTACCAGAGCGGCCAGCCAATATCGATCATCCCGAGCTATGGGCCGATGGAGCGACGTAAGTACTTATTGTCACATTTATTTATTTATTTATTTTTTTTATTCTAATTGTATATTGTTTACTTATTTCAGGTTCTTCCCGACCAATAAGTACTTTCATGTCCCTTATATCAACTTCAGTGTGAGAACTCCAGCAAAATGAAGCGTCGATCCAGCGGGATGACACTGAAGTTGATATAAGGGACATAAAAGTTTATTTATATCAACTTCAGTGTCATCCTGCTGGATCGATGCTTCATTTTGCTGGATATGTTGTGGGTATGTATAAGATTTTTATTTAGAATAATATATAATTTTATGATTAAAATGCTAAAAAATATTTTTTGAATTTGCAGAAAAAGTACTGGTGGCCGGATCATAGAGAGTTTATGATCCGAAAGTGCTACAAGACCGTCGCCAGCAAAAGGTTCAGGGATATGATCAATGATCAGAAGGTGCTGGCGTCACATTGAGGGGATCTTCGCAAGGAGTGGCTTAAGGAGAAGTTCTGGGAGAAGATGGAGGCCCCGTGTTATAAGGACAAGTAAGAGAAGGCAAGAGCGTCCCTGCTAAGGGTGGTCTCCACACGGGTGGATCCATTCCGACCGTCGAGCATTTTCGACGGATGGTCAGTATTATAATTTTTTGCTAAATTAATTTTTAATAATTCTTTTTTTATTAATTAATTACTTAATTTTTACAGTGCGATGAGGCCATCAGAGCCGGGGGAAACCCGAAGACCATTGACTTCCCCGTAATCTTCCAGCGGACGCACAAAAGAAAGAATGATGGGAAGCTCATAGATGAGCGGGCCGCAAAAGCATAGGTAATTTGTATTTATAAAAAAAATTCAACGAAATTTAATTACATTCTTTTTATAATTTAACTATATTTGTTTACCTTAAAAATCTAACCTTAACTTCAATATTGTTACCAAAGATCTTAACTCTAAACCTAACCTACGATATCTAAACCTATTTAAATAAATAAATATAGGAGACGTATGAGATGTTGGAGGGTGGGACTGAGAGAAGTACGCCGACTGAGAGAAACGATCGGTGGGTACAAGCTGTCGGAAGAGAAAAAGGTAGCAACGTGTATGGGACTTGATCGTTGGCATCCCAGCCGTTGATTCTTTCCAGAGCTCCTCCGACGGCTCCCCCAGCTCCATTAGAGCCTACTCCTCCTGGTGCTATGAGTTTGGAATAGATCACGACAACTCTGTTAGAGGTACAGAGGCAAGTTAGACAACTGACGGAGTCTTGTGATCCTGCAACTCCTGCTCCTCCTGCAGTTCCTGCTCCTCCTACTACTCCAGCTACTCCAGCTCCTCCGATGGCAACTCCGGCTCCTCCTGCTGCTACGCATATTGTTCCTGAGGATCTACAACAGATCATCGCTACGATTATGGCGCAGTACATGGCTACCCAACAGTCATCGCCGCCTCCTCCTCCACCGTCGACTTGATGTGTATTTTTATTTTCTTGATAATTTGACAGTTTGTTGGATGTATTTGTGTATAACTATATATGTTTGGATTATGGTAGTATATGATAACTTATGGCTATGAACTTATATTTAAGTTCTATTGTATTTGATGTGTTTCATTGTATTTGATGTGTTTGGATGTATTTGTGTATAAATGATTTGATTTTGTTTAATGTTACAGGAGAAGAAAGTAAGTGATTATATTCTGTAAAAAATATATTTATATTTAGCAACGGAATAGCGACGGATTAGCGACCAAAAACTGGAAAATTTTAGTTCAGCGACGGATATGCGATGCTTTAGCGACGGGTTAGCGACGAAAAAATCCGTTGCTAAATATGTATGATACCAAAAAATATAGAATTTTTTGTATCAGACATAATTGCTATATCCGTCGCTATGTCTGTCGTCTTTGGCGACGGATCAGCAACAAAGATTTCGTCGGTGAGCTTGTGGAAAACTTGGTAAAAATGGGCTCACTCTTTTTGTCGCCAATCCGTCGCTAAAATTTCTTCACTAATCCGTCGCTGAAATTTTGTCACCAAATAAAGTGACGTAAATATTCCGTAACTAATCTGTCGCTAAAATTTTGTTGCTAAGTTCGTCTCAAATCCGTCGTCATGTCGACGGATTAGCGACAAAAATCTGGCAGCGACACTTAAATTAGTGACGCTATATTTTTGTCACTAATCCGTCGTTATATTAAAATAGCGACGGAAATATGCATTTTAGCGACGGAATATTTAGTCTCTAAAAGTCTATATTTTTGTAGTGATACCTTTAGGGCACTTCCAATTAGAAGCTTTCATTTCGTAGTGACGAGTCAAAGCTGGTTGGTTATACTGATGCTGATATGGCTGGAGATGTAGACACAAGGAGATCAACTTCGGGCTACGTTATGATGTTTGCTGATGGAGAAGTTTTGAAGTAATCATAGTGCAAAAGTATATAGCCTTATCTACGATAGAAGCAGAGTTTATTGCAGCAAAGGAGGCTTGTAAGGTGTTATTATGGATGAAGAAGCTTCTGTAGAAATGGGGCTGAAGCAAGAGTAGTATATTTTGCTTTGTGATAGCCAAAATATAATCTATCTTGGCAAGAACTTGATATTTTCTAGTCGGTCCAAGCATATTATAACTCGATATCATTGGATATGAGATGTTCTTGAGGCAAAGGACATGACGCTTGAGGAGTTCTATACAGAGGACAATGGAGCGGATATGCTCACAAAGGTTCTACCAAAGGGAAAGTTTGAATAATGTAGGAGGATCGTCGGTATGATGAGCTTCTTCACCTAGTTGGGAAGGGAGAGATTTGTTGGTGTTGGGTGAAATTTTTAATCTATGTGAATAATACCCCGTAGTGCGACGAGCGTCATCTGTGTGTCAGAGAAGCTCGGAAAGGTGAAGGTGTCGAAGCAGAGTTCAGAAATATGCAGTATGAGATTCTACCCAGACTAAGCTTAGTACGGTCCTAATTTGGTCTGTTTCAGACAGAACTATTTTGTAGGAAATGACCATGTTTGGTCCGAGTTTGGTCCATGTTTAGCCGAATTGTTCTGCTAGGGTAGACTGAATTCGATCGTCGGAATGAGTTCTTGGTGTTTTATCTACACCGTTGGATCATGTGGATGGTCCAGATTTGTTGTAGGATTGAGGAGACTATATATAGGTATTTTCATACCCTAATCCATTATCAGAAGATCATCATGAGAGATTTCTCTCGGCTTTGTAACTGTTGGAGAGAGAAAGGGATTGACGGTTGGTTACATTAAAGAAGAGAGTTTCCGATAAATTTTTTCGTTGTCTTCTTGTTCTTCGCGAGTCTGTAATTAGGTTTTCATCTTCCAAGTAGTTGTGGGGATCTATTTTGGATCGATAAAAAGCTTGTAGAGGTTGCAATACTCTAATTCATTAGTGGAGGCTTTTCAGAGTTTGACTTCGATCGTCCCGTAGTTTTTTTCGCTATGATTTTCCAAGTAAAAATTATTCTGTTTTTGTTTGGCTCTTGTGTGATTTTGACAAATTGATTTCTGCGTTTTTATCGCTCGGTTCTCTCACAGTCTCTTTAGTTTGGAGGAACGGTTTCCGTATTTTGTTTCCAACATATTCACCTTCTCAAAAATATATCTTCTTAAAATATTTTATTCTATTTTATAATAGGTTTGTCAGGCAATTATACATTTTTAAAAGTGAAAAAAATACACAAGTAAGCAATTTCTTGTAGGCTAGACTAAAAATTACATCATCTATTCTAAAAGATTAAAAGTCAAATCTATTATAAAATATTTTTTATTTATTATTACTAATTTTTTTGTCTACCGTGACAAAATAAAATCTAATTCGAGCAATTTTTTTTTAAAATTGTTTTCACACACTACATTTTTCATCTCCGCTGTTGCATCCAACTCTGAACATTACGCTAATTATCTGAGCCCAAGCAACCTGAGATTTAATATAAAGCCCAAGCAAAATAGCACATGAATGTTGCTAGACAACCTAAGGTTATGGAATCCGTTGAGAAAATTCTCCACATGTTTCATTAAAAAGATATTTAAGAAAATAATCAACAATTGCTAA
Source organism: Iris macrosiphon (assembly GCA_036927795.1). Taxonomy (NCBI): domain Eukaryota; kingdom Viridiplantae; phylum Streptophyta; class Magnoliopsida; order Asparagales; family Iridaceae; genus Iris; species Iris macrosiphon. The sequence continues at coordinate 45,803,402 of JAYESA010000010.1, forward strand.
GTCGAATTACAACAAGACGCATAGCCATAAAACAAATTCTAAAAATACATATAACACAAACCAATGTGGCTATCCTCCCTTACTTAGATAATTTGCTGGATGGAGAGCTGTCTCATTTTTGTGACGCTCTCGTACCATTTGTTTGAATGTGATATGACCCAATTCTATAAATGATCCATGTATGATAACTGGACCTCATAACTAAATCATTCTACTACTAAATCATAATCAATTTATATATCTATATTTTATTATTTTACTAGATATTAAGTCTAACTCCATTATTATCCAACTCTTTTTACAAGACTACAAAACTTTTAACCAAATGGAAGATAAACAAACAAAACAGAGAGCATAATAATAATAATAATAATAATAATAATAATAATAATAAATTTAATGTACTAGTTTTTGTAAAAAATTATTCAATCATAATTTTAGAAATTATAATAAAATTATAAATTTATATTATTCCGACACCGCTCAGCTATCCGTCTTCCAAGTTATGGATGTTACAAGGTTACAAGTTATTAATTTTGTAAAATTAATGATTTCATGAATTTGTGGTATTTAATAGCACAATTTTTCAAGGATCCCCTTCTTAACACAATCAAAATGTCATGTGGTCAAGATCAAAGTTAGGGGATGGGGGTAGGGGTCAAAGGAAAAAAAATATTTGCTTTAAAAAAGCAAGGGGGAAAAAAAAAATGACAAGAGGGGCACACTGTCTGCCATTCCCAAATTGATACAAAATGGAGAATAAATTTATTTTGCTTAAAAGTATTATTAGGAGAGGAATATATGATCTCAAATTCTATCTCGATTTTGTGTGTCAGATTTCCAGTTAAGAGAGCTAGTTGACCATCTCCTCACCTGTCCTGTTGCTATTTTTAGGAAGCAATATATCTGAAAGTCTTGACCGCATTTGAAGGAATGCTATAATAAGTCCCACATTCACAGTTTTCCTTTCCTTTCGTGGTGTGAAGGATACTTTTCGCCTTCAATCAATTTCCTTTCTGGGAACATCAAATGTGTTTCTTTCATCTATCATTTGATATAGTGGCTCCAGTTTAAGTATAGGAATCACTGGTCCGCGTGTAATATTACTATAAAAATAAATGGGGATAGCGATGTATGATTGGTGACACCATACTAAATGTCGCTAATTAGCTATTTTCTAATGTTGGAGTCCAGTCTAGATTTATTAATTTTGAAGAACAAATATGGTCAAAAATTTAATTTAATATTATTTAAAAATCTATATTATTTTGATTATATTTTAAATTTGTATCAAATATTTAATTTGACCATATTTGGACGTCCATAATTGGTGATGAGATATAATCTACACTGTTGGTTGTTGGTGGACGACCAGATCTGATGGTGGCCTACTTTTAGGGTTTTATAAACCCTAAAATTAGGTTTCTCTATTTATATGAGGTGAGGGTGGAGGCACACAAAAATAGCACAAGTTGGAGATTCGGGGTGCTAGTTCACACAGAAAGTATAAGAGAAAGTCGTACTTTGCTCTTAGGACTCGCCATCCAGGATAGAAGAAGGAGGAGATTTGGTTGATGACTCATCGCCTTCGATCAAGAAAATTGCTATGGGGTTTGTTGAGTGATTTAATTATAATCTTTGTCTTTTCTTTTTAAGTGTCGTGAGGGGATTGAACCTATTAGGACAAATGGTTCAACATTGGTTCTTGTCAATCTTGTAATTTTATCTGAGTTATATACATTGAGATTTGTCTAGGTGACGTAGTTACCGTTATATATTGTCTTTATCTGTGCTAGGTGTTCGTTAGATTGATTGGTTATCTCATGTGGGTTGGCAACGCTTTCGTGTGCCCAACAAGTGGTATCAGAGCGTGGTATTGGCACTTATGATCTCAACTTGTTTTATCAGAGCTCTCAAGTTCTCGAGAGAGAAGGTGTAACCATGTCTACGGAGAAGACAAACACACGTATGATCACCCTCACAGGTAAAAACTGGTCGATTTAGAAGCCAAAGATGGAAGATCTACTCTGGTGCAAGGACTTGCATGGTCCGTTGGAGGGCGATAACGCAAAGCCATCAGACAAAGCTGCTGAAGACTGAAAATGACTGGATTGGAAGGTCGTTGGATTCATCCGCTAATGGTTGGAAGACTCGGTATTTTACCATATGATTATGGAGAGTTCGGCAAAAGCATTGTGGAAGAATCTACATTCGCTGTATGAAAGGAATAAGGCTGGCAATAAGGCGTTTCTTTTTTGCCAGCTCATCAACTCGAAGTACACAAAGGGTGCCCCGGTGGCACAATTTCTGAACGAGATTTTGGGTATCATCAATCAGTTGTTTAAGATAAAGATGGTAATTGATGATGAGCTTTAGGCCATTCTGCTTTTGAGTTCTCTGCCGAAAAGTTGTGAGACATTGGTGGTGCCAGTGAGAAACTCCGTCGGATGGAGTTGTCATGATGGAGGCAGTCAAAAGCAGTTTATTGAATTGGGAGGTCCGATATAAGCAAGTGGAATCGTCGCATGAGTCCGCTCTGGTGGCTTCAAACAGGAAGGGAAGACCAAAGTCACAAGTAAGGACAGGGAGAGTTCTCGGGATCTTTCGACCGTGGAATACAAGGAGGGCTGTTATCACTGTGGAGAAAGGGTCATATCAAGAGAAACTGTATGAAGCTCAAAGCTGAGAAAACCAAAGGTAATGACGATCTGGAGGACCTCACGACATTGAAAAATATTATTATCTCAGCAACCAAAGCAGAGGAACCTTGTGGCATGCGTCATGATGGTGATTGGGTCATGGACACGGGGGTGTCGTATCACGCCACTCCATATAGGAGGATTTTCACGCCATACAACGGCAACATGTTTGGATGTTTGAAGATGGACAACAAGGGGACGGCTGTAGTTGTAGGCATTGGTGATGTGCACTTGACAATGGAGCTTGGTGAGAAACTCATTCTCAAGGGTGTACGACATGTACCGAATTTGTTCTACAATTTGATTTCGGTGGAGAGGCTGGTGGATGATGGCTATCGTAGTTTGTTGGGGACAAATATTGGATACTTACGAAGGATTCCCAACAGCTGGCTTGAGAAGATTTATGTTATTGCATGTACAGGCTCAAGATGCTGAGTTGTACAGGCAGGCCACAAACATCGGATGGAGGCTCGAGGGATGTTCAAGAGGAGATGGGTCATCAAGAACTTGCTGAGGAGAGTCTTCGAGATACTTTGAGGACTATGGAGGATTTGTCATATAGATGTACAATAATAGTCTAACCTACAATCAATAACATCCCAAATCTCCAAGTATGCCGAAAACAAGTCCTCTACGTCGCAGTCTGGAAAAATATTTCCAGTCAGGATAGAACGAAGTACATCTCTAATAGCAGTTCTAAATCAATGATATAAACTATTTAGCCGTAAATAGATATAAATATACAAGATGCATATAGATGTACAAGAGATACACAATAAAAGAAATACTGGAAATAAATACAAGAATGAACAATATGACGATGAACAAGAATACTAATGACTAAGTGTGTGAGTAATAGCTTTAACATATGATCGGCTTGGGAACTTATACATGAATAATGGCCTGGTTAGTCATACGTGCGGTGTATGACCAACACCAACATGAGAATAAGACTTGTACATGAAGGGTATGATCACATATCTACACTAAAATACTCCCCACCCCGACTGGTGGGGACGACGCGGGGGAGGACGGCTGGGAACGGTGCTGCAGTGGGAAGAAGATGACGGAGGAAGAGGAGGAGGTCGGGTGTTCCGGTGGGAAATGGCCGGAGATGGCCGGGGAAGGAGCCGGAGAGGGGATGAAGAGTTGGGTTAGGGTTTTGTGGTTTTTGTTTTCTTGAGGGATGGTGAGGATGATGTTGAAAATAATAATGGAGGAGTTTGGCATGTGGGAGGAGAGATTGATGGTGACATCCTAGGGATTAGGGCCGGTTGTGTCTTGGGATGGGGTTGGCATTGGAAAAGGGGTTAGGATGATATATATATATATATATATATATATATATATATATATATATATATATATATATATATATATATATATATATATAGGAGGGTGTTGTGTGGTGAGGATGTTGCTCCATTTAGATGGGTGACCAAGATTAAACATGGAGGAAAATACACAAACAAAAAAAGGAGAGAGGGAGAGAGAGTTGAACGGTCAAAGTGAGGAGGGGGTTGATTTCTTCATTGGTCTTGACCAATAGGATGGTGACACATCATTGCACTTTTGCAATAAAGTCCCTAACAATTGGAAAATTGCACAGAAAGTGGGTTTTGGGATTGGTTGAGGGAAAACACCATGTTTGGTGTGATACAATGGTTAAAAAGGGTTTTTGGTATTTAGTATGAGTCTTGAGGGTGTGAATGGGGGTTTGGTTTGGTTTGGTGTTGGGTCTAATTTTGGGTCAAGTTGGGCCCTTACACCAATTTAATTAAAATTAATGTAAATGGTGTTCTAAAATTAATTGGAAGTACATGGAGCTAAAATTAGGTGGGACACAAGTATCATGGACGTAAAAGACTCAGAGTAGAATATTTTTATAATTTGGGTTGCACAAAATAGGTCTAGATTGTGTCTCCAATTTCGATTGGAAGCACAAAGATACAAAGTTAAATTTATTTGGAATTAAAAAGAAACATCCGTAACGAATATTGTGCGACTAAAATGAAGCACAAGAGAGCATATTTATGAGTTACACAAAGGTCAGAATGGAGGACGGGCACGTCTAGGACAAGGGTGTAAAATTTGTTGGAAGGCAAAAGCTAGGTAGCGCTCCAAATATTGAAGCAACGGTAAGGCACAACAATTAAATAAAATCACGGTAATTAATTATAATCCTCAATATTTAATCCTGAATAATACAAACAAAATCCATAATCCTAGATTTCGGTCAGGGGTTCATCTAGTGAGCTTTTAGGTCTAGTCTACTAACTCATGCATTAAAGAACACCATATATATAATATATATAAATAAATACGTATCATACAATTATTTAAAATAAATATACACAATACTTATAATAAATAAAAAGACAAAAAAATACCCCTATTTCAGAATATGGTAGTGACAAGTCTACCCTTCTTAGAAAAATTTTGTCCTCAAAATTTAAAATCCTCAATAGTTATATTTATTTATTTATTTATTTATTTTACCATCAAAATTTAAATTCAACAACCCATATAATCCTGAAGTAAATCCATATTGTAATTCCAAAATTCTAAAAATATCATATTCCTGAAAATCTTCAAAATTAAAATCAAATCCATTCTTATTACAATCTCCTTCAAAATTTTAAGTTAATAACTAAATACTCAAAAATTTAATATCCAATCCTCTAATTTAAATCCAATTAATGTATATTTAGAAAATTTAAAAATCTCATCCCAAAATTTGAATCCAAACTCTAATCCATTAGTGATCTTATTCCTCGATTTCTTTTTCCACACAATACTCAATGATGTAATACTTATGAGATCTTCAAATACCACATTTAAGTATAATTTTAAATTTATATCTTGTAGTCAAATAAATATAATGATGATCTTCTTAATTTTCTCAAATTTAATGACAAAGTCAATCATATCATAATCTTCATAAAATCTATGATTTAACAATATTGTCAATTTTGTCATATTAAATTCTCAGCTTTTTATTTAAATTAATGTTTATCCTCGAAATTTTAAGGCACCTTGTCTCTCTCTATCCACTCATGACCTTTTCATCAATCTTCACTACAGTCAAACCCCTAACAATCATAGTCTAAGAAAATCCTACTTACAGTCATACAATATGCAATCTAGAGAAAATATGCACGGTTACGGTCACTTTTGTCATGGTATTGCAGTCTCTGTCGGCGTGTACTACTAACTACATTCTTGTAAGAGAATCATTGATACAAATAATGGTACTAAGAAATCAATCAATCAGTCAAACAGACGAAAAAGAAACTGAAGGAAAGAACAGAACAGAACATAGCCTTCTAATACATCACTTGGACATCTTTATCCTCTATCATACACTTAAATCTGGCACATTCATTCACAAATTCCTATCCCTATACACTAATACCCATATCAACTAATCACTAGTCCACAAGATATCCATGGATACGTCCTCATTGCACACACCTGTCTATTAATACCAAAATCTGATACCAAGAACCTCTAACACAACCATAGGTTAATTGCATCCAAGTTTAATACCTCTATACCTTTAGGTACCACTATTTATACTACTAGCACACCCACTGCTAGCTCTCTTACCTACTGTAATTGTTTATACTAGTTGTCCTTATCACTCAAGTGCACACCAAGTATAACACACAATACTAAGTACTACTCTCTCTAATACAACTCTAGATGGACACCTAAGTCAATTTGCAGTGCCATCTCAATCATGCTCAAGCCAACAGATCCTTACACATGCACATCATCTACTCATATACTAATACACATTTTTTATCCACCATAAAATTTTATCCTCAAAATAAAATCCTTAAAATTTAACTTCTTGAACAATTTAAAATAAAATGTATATACTTTCCTCAAAAGTCAAATATTCAAATATTGAAACAAGATTTTAATCACTTCCAAAGTCTTTATAGCTTTGACTATGTTTATTGAATTGAATTTGAATTTGAATCTTTAAAATTTTAATAACATAAAATCTTAACTTCTCAAAATTTCTTAAAAATTGAAATTTATTTCCAATCTTCAAATTATAAATTCAAATCCATATCTTGTAGTCCAATAGCTCTAATGTTAATCTTTCTCACTGTCCTCATCAACATATGTTATCAGATGATACCATAAATTAATCTATAAAATTTATCTCGATGTAAAATCAAACTCAACAAAGACACCAAGAATTAAATTTAACAACTAATCAACAAGAATCAAATTCAATAACAACAAGTGAGAGCGGACGAAACAAGAAAAAAAGATCTGAATTAGAGATTATAATAAGATTCTCAAGGGTCATCCCAGGAATCTCTCAAAAAATTTGTCATTGAGTATCCTTTCTCATCCTAGTATCCTATGTCCTATATCTTATCGCAGACATGCAGTAGTACAACTAAGACGTCACACTACCACGACATTGTACTTATTGCGAAGCTCGACCTGCATGGGCCACCACTAAAAATATGTCACAACCCGTACCCAAAATTTGGGGCACGAGTACGTGGGCACGTCCAGCCTATGCCACAACATCGACGGTAGAACGTTGTCTAGGTCACAATACTATCTAATCAATCTCACACGAATATCCAACTTCATAAGAAAATACATATATCACAATATAATCTAAAAATACTCAATCGCATAACTAAAGCACGATGAGATGTCGAAGAAAATAAACGAAATACAAGACAAGTCTAAACAATAATAGTCTAACCTGCAATCAATAACATCCAAAATCTCCAAGTATGCCAGAAATAAGTCCTCTAAGTCGCAGTCTGGAAAAATATTTCCAGTCAGGATAGAATGAAGTACATCTCTAATAGCAGTTCTAAATCAATAATATAAACTATGTAGCAGTAAATATATGTAAATATACAAGATGCATATAGATGTACAAGAGATACATAATAAAGAAAATACTGGAAATAAATACAAGAATGAACAATATGACGATGAACAAGAATACTAATGACTAAGTGTGTGAGTACTAGCTTTAACATGTGATCAGCTTGGGAACTTGTACATGAATAATGGCCTGGTTAGTCATACGTGCGGTGTATGACCAACACTAACATGAGAATAAGACTTGTACATGAAGGGTATGATCACATATCTACACTAAAATACTCCCCACCCCCGACTGGTATAGTAGATCCAACCATAGTACGCTATGGCACGGGATTCCCCAAGAAGATAGCGACTCTTCTCGAGAATCAGTGTCTGTACATGTACAAGATAATCAATAAAACAAGACTTGCATAAGATACACCATATACAAGGAATAACATCTCATGACGAGATCCGAATATACCAATCCGTGTAACCATCGTGTCAAAAAATATGGATATCTACACTAAATACAATGAACATAGAGGATATCATAAATAAGAAACTATCAAAGAATGTTCTCGCCTGGGGTCCTGAGCGGGCAATACCAATATCATGTTTCCGTAGTCTCACAGGACAATCCAATGGTCCTATATACATATAATATAATATAATATAATATAATATAATATAATATAATATAATATAATATAATATAATATAATATAATATAATATAATATAGCATCAGTCATTACACTAGCACATACACAACCATAATTACACTACGCTCGGAACTACGCAAGGGTGACAAGTAGTCAACTAGCAGGGTCAAGTGTGCGTATAAATGTACGGGTGTCATATCTTTGATTGATGTGCATAATCAGACAGTCAATCACTAACAAATGTCTAAACCAGCACGTCGGTGTATACGAGGCAGACAATTCACTAATATTCAGGGTTACATGGTCATATGCAACACAGCGCACCCATAATTAACACTCATGGTCTCATGCAACTACAGGATGTACACAGTTAAAACCTAGGGTCATACAACATATATATATATATATATATATATATATATATATATATATATATATATATATATATATTACAGTCAAATGTAAATACGGGATACCTACTACAAACATTTATGGCCACACAACATAAATACATATATAGTCATAACTAGTATTAGTATTTAATTACTTAAATATATATCCATATCTTTATATATATATCAACTAATATTATATGCATTCACACACACACGTATGAGCACACTAGTCATTGGGTTCATCGACACGGGTCTAAAATCAACCAACTAAACCTGTCATGAAGCAATATGTTAACCCTACACTATTCATACATGCACACACATAAAATCACGAAGGAGGGCAGTCGAACCTTGGCGTGCACGTACAGGGTCGACGATGACGACGACGACGACGACGATGATGATGGTGATGATGATGATGATGGTGATAATGAAGGTGACGATGATGGTGATAATGATGGTGATGGTGATGATTATGATGATGATGATGAAGGTGATGATGATGGTGATGATTATGAAGGTCGACGATTGCCGGAGGCTGTCGTCAAGGAGGCCATGAGGGAGAGGTCTGGGCCGGCTGAGATGGAAGTCCGGCGAGGTCGGGGTCGTGTGGCCGCCCATCGTGGATGGCAAGGTTGTAGGAGAACGGCGTATCGAGGGAGGAGGTGTGTCAACGGTTGTTCAGGAGAAGGGATCGGGGTGAAGTTCAGGCGACGGAGAAGGTCGGGGGTGAGGCCGGAGTTGGCCGGGAATGGTGTGGAGAAGGAAGATGGTGGCTGTCGGTGGGTCGATGGGGAGATTCAGGCGAAGGGGATGACCCTAGAGGCGCTGTGAAGTCTGGCAGCGCGGTGGCGGTGGTGGAGTCTCAGGCGAGGAGGTGGCTCGGGAGGTCGGGGACGGTGGTGATGGTCGGGTCAGGGGTGAGCGAGTCGGCTGGAGGAAGGAAGAGGAGGAGATGAAGGAAGGCGGTGATGGTTCAGAGGCGGGGGCTGCGGGGAGGCATGGTGGCGTGGTGGGGACATTATGGAGTGGAGGTGGTGATGGGGAGGTCAAAGAGGAGTCGAGGACGAGGTGGACGGGAAAGAGATGACTGTCGTCGGTGGAGAACGGGAACAATGTCAAGACGGGGTTGCGGAGGCGAGGATCCGACGGAGGAAACTGTGGTCGATGGAGGACTCGGCGATTGCAGAGGTCAAAGGGATAACCGGGGAAGATGAGTAGAGGGGAGAACGGCGAGATGGTGAAGTCGGGAGGGAAGCGGGTTGGTCGGGATGACCGGAGAAGATGGAGAAGGCTGGGTCAGGCGGGGACGACGTGGGGGAGGACGACTAGGAACGGTGCTATAGTGGAAAGAAGATGACGGAGGGAGAGGAGGATGTTGGGTGTTCCAGTGGAGAATGGCCGGAGATGGGCGGGGAAGGAGCTGGAGAGGGGATGAAGAGTTGGGTTAGGGTTTTGTGGTTTTTGTTTTCTTGAGGGATGGTGAGGATGATGTAGAAAATAATAATGGAGGAGTTTGGCATGTGGGAGGAGAGGTTGATGGTGACATCCTAGGGATTAGGGCCGACTGTGCCTTGGGATGGGGTTGGCATTGAGAAAGGAGTTAGGATGATATATATATATATATATATATATATATATATATATATATATATATATATATATATATATATGAGGGTATTGTGTGGTGAGGATGTTGCTCCATTTAGATGGGTGGCCAAGATTAAACATGGAGAAAAATACACAAACCAAAAGATGAGAGAGAAAGAGATAGTTGAATGGTCAAAGGGAGGCGGGGGTTGATTTTTTCATTGGTCTTGACCAATAGGATGGTGACACATCATTGCACTTTTGCAATAAAGTCCCAAATAATTGGAAAATTGTACAGAAAGTGGGTTTTGGGATTGGATGAGGCAAAATACCATGTTTGGTGTGATACAATGGTTAAAAAGGGTGTTTGATGTTTAGTATGAGTCTTAAGGGTGTGAATGGGGATTTGGTTTGGTGTTTGGTCTAGTTTTGGGTCAAGTTGGGTCCTTACACCAATTTAATTAAAATTAATGTAAATGGTGTTCTAAAATTAATTGAAAGTACATGGGACTAAAACTAGGTGGGACACAAGTGTCATGGACGTAGAAGACTCAGAGTAGGGGTTGCACAAAATGGGTCGAGATTGTGTCTCCAATTTTGATTGGAACGCACAAAGATACGAAGTTGAATTTATTTGGAATTAAGAAGAAACGTCCGTAACGAATATTGTGCGACTAAAATGAAGCACAAAAGAGCATATTTATGAGTTATACAAAGTTCAGAATAGAGGACGGGCACGTCTAGGACCAGGGTGTAAAATTTGTTGGAAGGCAAAAGCTAGGGTAGCGCTCCAAATATTGAAGCAACGGTAAAGCACAACAATTAAATAAAATCAAGGTAATTAATTATAATCCTCAATATTTATTCCTGAATAATACAAACAAAATCCATAATCCTATATTTCGGCAGGGGTTCATCTAGTGGGCTTCTAGGTCTAGTCTACTAACTCATGCATTAAAGAACACCATATATATAATATATATATAAATACATAGCATACAATTATTTAAAATAAATATACACAATACTTATAACAAATAAAAAGACAAAAAAATACCCCTATTTCAGAATGTGGTAGTGACAAGTCTACTCTCCTTAGAAAATTTTGTCCTCGAAATTTAAAATTCTCAATTGTTGTATTTATTTATTTATTTATTTTACCATCAAAATTTAAATTCAACAACCCATATAATCCTGAAGTAAATCCATATTGTAATTCCAAAATTCTAAAAATATCATATTCCTGAAATTCTTCAAAATTAAAATCAAATTCCATTCTTATTACAATCTCCTTCAAAATTTTAAGTTATAACTAAATACTCAAAAATTTAATATCCAATCCTCTAATTTAAATCCAATCAATGTATATTTAGAAAATTTAAAAATCTCATCCCCAAATTTTAATCCAAGCTCTAAACCATTAGTGATCTTATTCCTCGATTTCTTTTTCCACATAATACTCAATGATGTAATATTTATGAGATCTTCAAATACCATATTTAAGTATAAATTTAAATTTATATCTTGTAGTCAAATAAATATAATGATGGTCTTCTTAATTTCCTCAAATTTAATGACAAATTAAATCATATCATAATCTTCATAAAATCTATGATTTAACAAAATCGTCAATTTTGCCATATTAAATTCTTAGCTCTTTATTTAAATTAATGTTTATCCTCGAAATTTTAAGGCATCTTGTCTCTCTCTATCCAGTCATGACCTCTTCATCAATCTTCACTACAGTCAAACTCCCCACAATTATAGTCTAAAAAAATCCTACTTATAGTCATACAACATGCAATCTAGAGAAAACATGCACGATTATGGTCACTTTTGTCATGATATTGCAGTCTCTGTCGGGGTGTACTACTAACTACATTCTTGTAAGAGAATCATTGATACAAACTATGGTACTAAGAAATCAATCAATCAGTCAAACAGACGAAAAAGAAACAGATGGAAAGAACAGAACAGAACAGAACATAGCCTTCTAACCCATAACTTGGACATCTTCATCCTCTATCATACACTTAACTCTGGCACATTCATTCACAAATTCCTATCCCTATACACTGATACCCATATCAACTAATCACTAGTCCACAAGATATCCATGGATACGTCCTTATTGCACACAAGTGTCCTCCGGGATGCATTTGGTTGTGTGGTGGAGCCGTATCGCAAGTGTATCATAGAGTTAGTGTGATACGGGTGCGGTGCACTCCACGTGTTCGTTGTTTTGTCCTCTTTCCTATACGTACATGTGTATATATATATATATATATATATGTGTGTGTGTGTGTGTGTGTGTGTGTGTGTGTTGATATATATATAGAGATGTGCATAGAGTGAGGAGTATATATACATAGATGTATAGCTATTGTTATATATACATAGAGGGTTATATGTGTATGTTTTTGTGAGTGGAGTATTGGTATGTGTATGTGAGAAGGAGCTACCCGAGCTCAGACTGAGGAGCAACTAAGCAGTTAGTGCTCAGTCAACAGGGGACTCGAGCACATTCAGCAGGTGACAGCATGGAGGAGGCTCCTGCAGGGTGCAGTCGAGCAGGCACTGTGCAGAGGAGAACCCGGGTTGCACTGAAGGGAGCAGCACTCGGGCAATGTACAGTATCACAGTGGTATCAGTCCACTATACAGGTTTTAATGCACAGTATCAGTCAGTTTTCGGGTATCAGTTCAACTGCACAGCAATATGAAGAGAGCAGTAGCAGCCATGTACCACTACACAGCGAGGAGTAGGTGCAGTTCCCAGTTTTAGGTAGACTGCAAGAGGGGAAACTCGGGGAACTACTATATTCAGCAGTTGAGGGATCTCGTGCATCAGGATATGCACAGCAGTGTGAGTCCACTGTGCAGTTCTCACTGCACAGTGTCAGGTAGTGTTTCAGCCACTGTGCCAGAGCACAGTTCAGTATCCAGGTATTAATTTTCAGTATATCATTTAGTGAGATTCAGTCAGTCAAGGTATCCGTAGGTTCCAATTTCAGTTGTGCAGTTTTGTCTTGGGTTTGGGTATATGGTTCAGTTTCAGTTTTGAGGTATTAGATTAGCTAGTTTAGTGAGGTATTTGATCATGAGTAGTTAGCTTAAATTGATTAGTTAGTATATGAATAAGTTAAGTAGTTAGAATGTAAACAATTAGTATATATATATATATATATATATATATATATATATATATTTGTAGTAGTTGATATGGTATAGTAGTTAGTTATGTATATATGTAGTGTGGTATATATATATATTAGTAGTTTAGACATTATATAGTTAGTATTAGTTTGGGGTTTTATATTGTGTATTCGGGATACCAAGGTATTACCAAGGTATTGGGCGGATACCCAAGGTATTGAGTTTGGGTATCGAGATATGTGCGATACGCATTGATGCAAGGCCAAGGTATCCTAAATTTCTGGTTTTAATATAGATATTATATGTTTGACTTGTATATATATCTAAAATACTATTTTCATATAAATGAACTTGCGTTTCTTAGGATATGGCTTTTTGAGTGACTTGTAGTATCCTAGATTAGCTAGTATGACTTAGTTTCATAGTGTATTAACTTAGTTACTTAGTATTAGACTCTTGCAACCTAGATTTTATCGGTTTGACCTAGAAATGGCTTATTGACCTAGAATTGTATCAACTTAACTCATTTTCATTCTTGAATCTTGTATTGATGCAATATACCATATATAGGTCTGTGTGACACTAGCTTGGGCATCGAGAGACACACCTTGCTCAGGATTCAGGCGAGTGCATTTCTCTGATAGTTTTTAATTCATAATATTGTATATATGCATGTTCTTGAATTGTATACTTGATCCTGACACAGTGATTTCATGGACTGGTACTACATGGATCCCGTCAGGAGATGTTATCCCCTACCGTGTTTAGCGGGTACTCGTGTACATTGTATCTTATTGTGTATATTGGATATTGATTATATTTTGTGTTCACACATTTTTCTTGTTCAGTATGCTTATTCGTGTACACCCATCGCTCGTGTTCGGTGGTTATGATATTCGTGTACACCCACTGCTCGTGTTCAGTAGTTATATTTCGTGTTCGTAGCGTGTCGTGATTGGATTCATCGGTATTAGTTGGGGTGGGAGAGTAGGAGTTGATTATGTGATCAATGCCCTATTGTTACATCATGTACATTTTGGTTACATACCTCACTTATAATCGTCTTATCTGATCATGTTCACCCAATCCGATTACATAATGAACTTGTATTCTGAGGCACATTAGCTAGTTTGTAGTTATTTCATCATATTGCTGATATTCATATTATTGTTCTATATTCTCGTACATTACCTGTATATCTATTGTTCATTCATTCATATGTTTAGTGATCTTGTATTTCATTTCTATTATCTGTTTATATGCTCGATTATGTTATTAAAACTGCTTTCAGAGGTATGTACTTTGCTCCAATCCTGACTGGATATATTTTTTCAGATGACTGTCTTATAGAGCAGTATCCCATATTCTACGGGCCGCAGGATGACCTACCTATAGAGGATACTCCTATAGACCAGGAGGGCTTAGTTGTAGAGCCCGAGGAGGTCTAGTTTATTTTTGTTGGATTGTATTAGACTATTATTTGTTGAGATTCACAACTTGTATATTATTTCAGATTGTGGATTGTATTCTTATTCTTTCCTTCGCTATTCCATCCGTGCATTATTCTTCCTTAGTTTGCTTTGTGATTGAGATTAGTTATACTTGTGAGATACCATATTGCTCCTCCGTTTAGAGTTGAGATGATTGACATGTACCATATTATATTGTTGAGATGTTAGATAGTTAGAAATGACCCAGACAACGTTCTACCACCAATTTTATGGTGTAGGCTCGGCGTAACCACGTACTCGTGCCAGATTATCCAGGTGCGGATCGTGACAGGTGCAGCTGTGCCCCCTGGGATTTTGACCTTTTTAGTTTATATACATAGTTTTTATTCAAACTTCAATGTCAGTTTGAACCTTAAGAGATATTTTCTCTCCTTGAAAAAGAATAAACAATACAAAATAAGAAAATTTTGTTAGGGTCTCTACTCACCAAAATAGTGATGTTACTATTTTTTTGTAACATTTTTTGCATAAAAATATCATTATTTATGGTGCGTAAGGTCTTAGCCGACATGTAGAAATTGACGAAGCTTGAATTTGTCGACTGTTCACAATAAATTGGGTCTGAATTCATAAAATTTTACATAACAATGTTTTTCATAAATTTATAATTATTCTTCGAACACACTTCGGCTCGCGAAGATACTTGCTTCATTGGATGTGCAACGTCAAACTTGTCCTACATTGTATGTTTCATCCAGTTCCTAAACCGTCAATCAAATCACCATTATTTTTTATATTTATTATAATTTATTACTTTTTTATTAGTATAAAAATTGCACTCCCTAGATGAAAATCCTGGTTACGCCACTGATCCCATTATGGGAATAAACTTATTATAACCGTAAAGCCACCTGACATCTCCAGAAGAACGTGCCCCTCTTTATGGCCATGAATCTGACCGATCACGTTGGTATATGGGCCATGTCATCTACATTACAAGACACGATCACCTATAGAAGCTCCCCACTCAGCGGCTTCTTCCCACCAACAGTTCGACGCTACAGGAAAGTCAAGTGAAATGGCCAACAGGTCATTCATCTATAAATATCTGCCACTTCATAATTTTCAAACGACGATCAACGAGATATCAGACATTAGCCTCGACACTAAGATCCTGCTCTCCCCATATTTTCTATCTCCATAGTTGTGTTCAATAGTCAACAGAGTAAAGGGGTCACTCTGACCGTTCTCCATCGTCCCACTCCTTAGAATATTGACTTGTTTACATGTTATTGTATTTATATCGCCTGTATAACCAGTCTGTATACAAGTTCAATTAATTAGTTTTTACCGAGGAGTTTATCGTCCAACGATGCACCTCTCTCTCTCTCTCTCGCCGAAAACAAGATGGAGACTCTGTTGGGGACTTCTTTCTCCTCCAACGAGAAAGCGGTGATACAACCCTATACACTATCGATGGAAAATAGTACAGATGTCCTCATCATTAATTTTGATCAACAAAAGTTTGAGGAGACGATCTTAGAGGGCTCTTTTGGCCCGTATAGTGCCCTTCTCCATAATAAGATCTCCTACCGAACTGGCATTACTAACAATAGTGTGAATCCTGCCGAACAAGGATGTACGACTCACTCTTATAAGGAGATTATGGGCATGTCTATTTTAGTGCTCAAGAGACATAGGTAGAGTGAAAATAAATTTTATTGAACTTGTTAACAGACGGGATTACACAGAGAATGTAGGTACAACAACGTGAGAAGAAGCCCGAGATTCTGGAGAAGTGGGATAATGGAGATCGAACCAAAGTAACCCTTTTACTCCATTGACTATTGGACACAACTATGGGATAAGAAATATAAGGGGACAAGTAGGATCTTGGTATCGAGGCTACTGTTTGTTGTCGCGTTAGCCGTCCTCTGAAAAGTTGCGAAGTGCCAGGTATTTATAGAAGGATGATCGTTTGGTTGTTGTACGCATTGGGGGAGCTTCCATAGGCGATCATGGCTTATAATAGAGGAGATATGGCCCGTTAGCGTGACCGATAAGGATTGTGACCCTTGAAAGGAGCGCTTCCTTCAGGAGATGCCAGGCGTCTTTGCAGTTAGATATGTTATTTCTCATGACAGGATCTTGGGGTAAAGAGAAGCAAGTGCTCCTAGCGGAGAAGTATAGATTGTAGGGTAAGTGGATAGAGCATATCCCCTATGTAATAGATGATGATGAGAGTCATGAAGTGGAGGTTTCGCTTCAAAAGTTCGGTTGAGACAATAGAGGTCCCTTTTTATGGGTAGAAGACCCGCGAAAGTAAGTTGTCTTCGTAGGAAGAGAGAATTTTGTCGTATATAGGATAGGCTTGACGTGGCTGACTTATTGATTGTTGACAGTATGTTTGAAGGATGTGTCAATTGCTGGCGTCTGGTGATTTAATTTCTTGTCACGTTGAGTGATGTGTCAAGCCTTCCTTCCGCTGGAGAGCTTTGGCATGAGTCTTTTATTGGGTGTGTATCTTCAGCGGAGAAGGATGTGTTTGTAGAGTACTACCTTAGAAGAGAGAACATATTAGGTGCCTTGTAGATTGATTGGAAAGAGTATGGTGTGCCTTGCTCGGAGAGAGATGACCTGGAGCCTTTGTTTGACGTGGAAAATAGTGGTTGGTAAGCCAGTCTTTGGTGCTTCGATTGTCTTCCTCGAAAAGGAGTGTTGCATCTGATTAGGCATGCTTTAAGATTTGACATGCATGTGTTGTAGTGTCCCAGGTTCATCATGAAGAGATGAACATTCGCAGCCATCCTAATGCTTGCGTATGTTAGTTAGGATTTGTTCATCTTCCCATGCGTTACCTCGAGGATGCGAACCATCATCTTCTCCTTATAAATATAGAAAATTCATGGTTAATGAGATTTAAAATTATTCAATTATGGTTCCCAAGAGGATTTCTTATTGGGAACCTTGGGAGCCAACTACCCCCTACAATCGCTCTTCGCCTTCTCTAGGTTCTAGCGTTTTTGCGTCCTCCATAGTTTCTCTAGGATAGAATTCCATTCTAGATCTAATTCTTATGTCATTATGCCTTTTCCATCGTCGAGGAAGAGGAAACGGGAGGAGGACAAGTTGGTCTGGGTTAGTCGTATCTTAGCCACCTTTACTATGATGCCAGAAGTCATTTCTCGACTAGCGGGGGTTATACCAGACTATTACTCTCTCCCTTTAACTCTAGATGAGAAGGAACTATTGGGGTTGAGGGAAGCTCTGCGTCGACTGCTCCATAATTCGGGGTTTCGTTCTGTGCAGGACCTTGCGGAGGTCACCAGTGACTCTGATTGTCCCTTCCCTTGACTATGTTCTACTTTCTTATTTTTTCCTCTCTTTTTTGAATGGGCCAAGTCTGTCCCTACCCCATTTCCAGAGCCGGGTAATTTTTATTTTAATTTAGTTAATTATGTATTATTTATAATTATTTATATTTATATTTAATTAGTATTTGTATTATTTTTATTGATTGTTTTAGGGTTTTGGCTAGCCTGGACCCATGTCAGACCCTAGTGGACCCATGTCCGACCCAACCCACACCCTTGGAAGACCTATTTTTGGGTTTAGAATATTTATTATATTTTTAGTGGGTTAGTTGGAGAGATTGAGAGTTAGTTTGAGTGCTTTTGGAACCCCCAAACCCAAATTCAAGTTGCATCCTAAAGGGGAGGACATTTTGGTCATTTGGACACTATGTAAACCTCTTTTTTGGGTGA
>JAYESA010000010.1:45824473-46069473 GCA_036927795.1 Iris macrosiphon
TATATGGGTATATATATATATGTATTATTTTTGTGGATATATATATATATATATATATATATATATATATATATATAGATATCTAGGTATATGTATATATATGTGCTAGATATATATATTCTAGCCTAGACTATTAACTAGGAATATATGTTTATTCATAAATAGCTAACTAGAGGGATAGTTAGAGGGGTATTCGAGAGGTATCTCAATACCTTGAGATCAAGGTATCTCAATACCTTGAGATATCCAAGGTATTGAGTTTCGAGCGGGGTTTTTGAGCAATTGCCTAGATTTGAGTTTAGAGATAGGTTTTTATGTATATGTGTATATATTTACGCATGCTAGCATAGGTTTTAGCGAGTATAGACGGGGCGTATAGCGTAGGGTGAGGTATCGGATACCGAGGGTATCCCGATATCTCAAGGAGGCGAGTTTGAGGGTTTATTAGCTTAATGACCTAATTTTGGCCTAGAATTTTAGGGGCACCATAGTTTGACCTAGAGTTGACCGTGGTTGACCCGGTTTACTGCCAAAGTCAACATTTGACCTAGATTTGACCTAGAGTTGACTTTTTGGACCAAGAGTTGACTTTTTGACCCAAATTTCACCGGTTTGGCCCGTTTGACCTAGAACGGCCCTAGAAGCCTATTTTTAGTTATTTTATATCTGTTTAACTCATTAAAAACTTGTTTAACCTTGCTTTTCGTAATAGGTCCTTGCGACACCAATTCAGATCGCCAGTTGCTCAAGACGTCAAGCGAGTACATTCTCTGATAGTTTTCATTATCTGATGATTATTATGATTCAGCTTTTAGTATAGTATTATCTAATTTTTCTGGCACAACACGGAACACGGACTGGTATTTCTGGATTCATTTACTTGCGACACGTATATTTCATGTTTCTGGCCTCTATTCTGGAATCACTACTGGCATCACCTATAGGCATCACTACAGGCATCACTCATGTTTTAGGCTGGACTCATACTTGATTTACGTGTCGGGTCTTGGATTCACTTGTACTAGTTGGGGCGGGGAAATACTCGAGTAGACATGTAAATATTCCCATCTGGAATCGTCAGGAATCACCCCCTCTGGTCTAATCTGGAATGATAGTAGCCGCGCACCCAGTGCGCGGTGAGCCGTACTTACCCCTAGCCGTTTACATGTCGAAACAGGTATTTCAAAGACACCGAGTTCATTCTTTATAGTCTGTACTCTCTTGCATTTCTTGCTGGTCTCACTTATAGTTTCTGGACTTGACTCATTACATGTATTTCATGCTGGACTCACTACACGTTCTTGTGCACAGACTTGATCTTAGTTTAGATTTCTTGTATCTTACAGTTATTACTATCTTGCTTCTGATATTCATGTATCTTTACCTTTATGCACCAGTGATATATGTATATTTTCTTGTTTTATACTTTATTTCCTTCACCTTTCTACTTGCTACAACTGTTTTATAGTTTTTATCATTTAACTGGAACTGCTGTTCGAGAAGTACTTGCTCCAGTCCTGACTGGACATATTTTTTCCAGAGTATCCGGGGGAGTGGTGTCCAATGTTTTATGGACCTGAGCCTGTCGATGGTGCAGATAGGGACCCTCTAGTTTAGAGGTGATTTTTGGGTTGGTAGCCGGGATCACTAGGACCTTGTTATTGTTTTTATTAGCTTTTAGCACCGGATTTGTCTCCGGTTTTGGACTGAGACCTTGTATTATAATTGATTTTGGATTATATATTATTATTATTGATGTTGTGGATGTTTTTAGTTGCAGTTGTTTAGATTTGGAGCTGTTAGTCTTCTTTGTTATCTTATCGTGCTTAGATTCGTGATTGAGTACATTGTGATTATCATTATGATATTGCTCCTTTGTTTGGAGTTGAGATCTTGACAGGTTTATATATTGATTGCGTGAGATTGTTGGCTAGATAATTGACCTAGACAGCGTTCTACCACCGATGCTGCGGCGTAGGCTGGATGTACCTACGACTCATGCCCGATATTTTGGGTGCGGGTCGTGACACATTTTTGGTGGCGGCCCATACAGGTCTCGATTCTTAATTAGTGCGATATCGTGGTGGTACAACGATTTAGTTGTACTGCTGTGAGCCTGATATAGGATATAGGATCTAGGATGAGAGTGTACTCAATCACGACTAGGAACAATTCCAATCTAATTATTCTGAAATTGCTTCTTTTGAAATATTATTGTCCTTCTTTGATGATATCGTATCTTGCACCATATTGACTTCTTTTGATCTGTGTTCAGGATGCCTCCGAAGACACGATCCCATCGTACCGTTCCAGCAGTTGCTACCGAGAGGTCTGCTACCTCTCGTCCAGCTCGTATTTAGGCAGCTGCTACCGCTCCACTCACCACTCCTGCGGTTGAGGGAGCATCTGCTTCTCTCGGGGATCCTCCTCCACTTGTCGATCTGAGGACTACCCCAGTCGTAGTCATGCCCCAGTCCCAAAATATCGAGGGACTGGACTCGTGGCAATGGCCAGCAGCACGCACCGATGGACAAACCCAATTTAATGGATCCATCGGGGCATACTTAAGCTGTAAAATAATAGTCAGGGGTCTAAATCTACTAATCTCATCCACAGAAAATGAATATATCAATAGAAAGTATTAAACAACATCCAGTCAAAAGTAAATAAATCGGGGAACAACCCGATTATAAATCTGATACAACTGTCAAGATACAAGAATAAAGATATCAACAACAAAACTGAGTATGGAAATAGTATATACTCAGAAGATATCCACAGAGATCACTCGAATGCTGGATCTGGTACTGCTCCAGTGCCTACTCCTGCTCCTGCTAATGCTCCTGTCCTGTAATCTCTGGGTCAAACTCGTCTGCTAATCCTGGGGACATAATCCGGATCCAGGTCCTCAGGGGACATAGCAAGGTACAAGAAAGCTCATGCCAAAATAAATGCAGTACAACAAATAATAAAATAATAGGGTAAACTATATAACCATCTATGTGAAATGCAAGTTGAGAGCATCACTAGAACTTAGGCTGATACCACTACAAGCTCTGTGTCGGGGAGCCGGTAGCAGTTATTCTATGTATTTTACTATGTTTTTACTATGGATTATATATATATAATCATCCTGTAGCCTGTGTGTCTCTTCCCACCCAATGTAATCACACGTCTTATATCCATGTCACGTGAGATCAAAACTAATGCAGCAAGTCATACTATATCTATGAAGATAATGTCTAGAATATAATGTCTATGAATATAATGTCTATGTCAATCTTGTAACCTACACAAAATCACCTTGAATATTTCAGAAAGATTCTGTCTCATGAATAGTGTCAAGTGTCCTGGGTATAACGTACTTGATAATGCAAGTACGAGAATGTAAAGGGGTCACGATATCCATGTCTAGATGACAATACACAACGCCGCGTACGGTGTTGGCACCCGACTATTAATCGAACGCTAAGTAAGTCACACGGTCCTAGGTCAAGCATGCATAAAAAAAAATATATATGTCAAGGAAATAAATAGCAAAAACTGCAAGATTTGGCAAGGTACACTTGCCTGGGGTTCCTGCTCCAATTGTGGCTCTGACTTCAGCGAGATTTGTAGGCAGTACTCCGGTTGCTAAAATAAATATCACCATCAGATCCAGAAAATATTAATCAGCTAGAAACGCCTGTCCTTGAGTCCAATTTGGACACAGGGGCAAAAATGACATTTTGGGGTCAAGATGGGGTCCACATGTGGGCCGCTTTGCACCGAAAAATGCGTCAGGATCAAAGGTCTCCAAATCTGTCCAACTTAGTGTCAACAGGTCTGGAACGCTGATACGAACCCAACGGAACTTCCAGAATTGGATTCTGATGAGCCGATCACAAAATCGTCCGTCAAGTGGAGCTTGTGGGGCCCACGACACGCGATTTTGTCAACGTTCTCAGAATCGAACCAAACTTGGCTCACAGGACCAGCGTATAGCCACGAGTCCGATGGCACAAGTTTTGTCTCGATCCGACGTGTGTACACTAAGTTACAGCGAGATTCAGAAAGTTCGGATACGGGGCGTTGTCCGTGGATATGCATTGATTCCGGTGTGCAAGCACACCCGAATCAGCTTCTGCGAAATCACGCACGTCCGTATCAACGATGCGCACGTATCGGTGAAGACCGCATGCGACCAAGTCGTCCCGTTTGGCGGGGCGTACTCAGTTCCGGGGTAAAACAGGGCGTTGGTTTTCCTGTTTTTGGATCGCGGTTCACGATCACCACAGGACGCGATGCACCGAGCGGTTTGCACGGGCACCGAGAGGGTCACGCAGGGTTCGTGTCACAACTGACGGAATCGAAAACGGGTAAACGAGCAGAGAAAAATGGGTACCTGAACAGGGCTCCAGGAAATCAAGTTTTCTCGTGTCCGACACGTGTCCGAGTCGTGTCCAGGCTAGGGCTAGGGTTTCTGCTTTGTATCGCCGTAGCTCGCTGGAGGGCTCGCCGGGGAAGTGCTGGGCTCGCCGAGGCTGGGTCGAGTCAGGGGTGCTGCTGGAGGCGGACACGGCGGAGGCGGCCAGGGGCTCTCGGCGGCGAGGAGGATGGAGGAGGAGGCCAGGGGAGGAAGTCGAGCGGGGGAGGCTGGGAGGTCGAGCGGAGGTCGGGGGAGGCTGGCAACGCTGGTGGAGGCGGCCAGGGTCGCGTGGCTGGAGGGAGGTGGAGCGGCCGGTTGCTGAGAGCTGAGGGCGGCCGGAGGGCTGAGCGGAGCTGGCGAGGTCGGGTCGAGCAGCGGGTGAGGGGTTCGTCGGCTTTTATAGGGAGGAGGAAGAAGCTGGTGGGGCGGTCCGGTGAGGGAGAGGAAGAGGGTCCGGCGGCGGACGTTCGGGAAGCCGGAGGGGCGCGGGGAAGCGAACGGGCGGCGGCGGCCGGCGGACGGGAGGAGAACAGTCGGGCGTTCGTTTGGGGGAGAAAAGAGGGATAGCGGGTTCGGGCGGACGGGTCGGGTCGGGTCTGACCCGGATCCGACCCGCTAAGGGGGTTGGGCCGGTTCGGGTAGACCGGCCGGTCCGGTTCGGTTTATTATTGGGTTTATTTAATTAGGTTAAATTAATCAATAGTTTTTAAGGCTTTAAAAATCCATCCGGGGTCCAATAAATTTCCGGAAAATTACCCTATGTACGATTTTTCATTTTACACCATAAAATATTATTTTCATAATATTTTAATATTATTTAACATCATTTAAAAATCAATTAATAATTAAAATATCTTAGTTTAATTACAGAAAATTCCCAGAAAATTCTAAAAAATTGTGAACAATCCTAATTGAAAATCAGGGGGTTTACAATCTACCCCCCTTAAGAGGATTGCGTCCTCACAATCAAAGAATAACCGGTCAACAGAGATGACACGGTTGCAAAATTTATTCGAAGCACATCAAGATTAAGAAAAGTCAAGGTTGTGAGTTTAAACACATAGGGAAAATCATTTCCCTAAGCAATGGAAGTTATGCAATTTCCCAAATGTTGGAAATCTAGAAAATTACAGTTTAGAAAACCAGATTATCCTTCAAAAATATATCAGGTTAACATTTAATAAAATTCTAAGTTATTGGCAAGTTCAAATAAATTATTAGGTTAACACTAGGTTATCTATTATTAGCAAGTTAAAACTGTTAAGTTAAGTTTAGGGTCACGAACCAGCAGGCACGAAGTAAAGCAATACTAGAAACAGAAAACTATAAAAACTTACACGCATTAGCTACTCCATGATTCTGTGCATCTTCCAAGGTTATCGCGAAGGCTTGTCCGCATCCTTGTAGTCGATTCCTCTACTGCTGCTGGAAGAGTGTTGATCTACTTGATTGCCTTGTTGAGTTGATTGACATCTATCTTCTGGTGTCACTTCATCTTCGTGGGTGACCACAGCTCATTGTGGTATTCCTGCAGGAGTCTCATTGCTCGATTGTGATTCCATTACTCTGTATCCAAAATAAACTATAAAAGGTGCACAGGAATCAAGGCAGGATGCAAGTCAAGAAATTGATTCGAATCCGATATAGATGTCAAGAACGATTCAAGCAAGTGGATGAGATCCTAAAAACTTATCATATTCTTATTGCAGGCCTGCTCGGTCCTTAAGTTGAAACCGAACAATTTAGTCGTTGACCTGCATGGACCACCACAAAAGCCATGTCATGCCCCAGTCCCAAAATATCGAGGGACTGGACTCGTGGCAATGGCCAGCAGCACGCACCGATGGACAAACCCAATTTAGTGGATCCATCGGGGCATACTTAAGCTGTAAAACAATAGTCAGGGGTCTAAATCTACTAATCTCATCCACAGAAAATGAATATATCAATAGAAAGTATTAAACAACATCCAGTCAAAAGTAAATAAATCGGGGAACAACCCGATTATAAATCTGATACAACTGTCAAGATACAAGAATAAAGATATCAACAACAAAACTGAGTATAAAAATAGTATATACTCAGAAGATACCCACAGAGATCACTCGAATGCTGGATCTGGTACTGCTCCAGTGCCTACTCCTGCTCCTGCTAATGCTCCTGTCCTGTAATCTCTGGGTCGAACTCGTCTGCTAATCCTGGGGACATAATCCGGATCCAGGTCCTCAGGGGACATAGCAAGGTACAAGAAAGCTCATGCCAAAATAAATGCAGTACAACAAATAATGAAACAATAGGGTCAACTATATAACCATCTATGTGAAATGCAAGTTGAGAGCATCACTAGAACTTAGGCTGATACCACTACAAGCTCTGTGTCGGGGAGCCGGTAGCAGTTATACTATATATTTTACTA
Source organism: Iris macrosiphon (assembly GCA_036927795.1). Taxonomy (NCBI): domain Eukaryota; kingdom Viridiplantae; phylum Streptophyta; class Magnoliopsida; order Asparagales; family Iridaceae; genus Iris; species Iris macrosiphon. The sequence goes on from JAYESA010000010.1 coordinate 45,831,298, forward strand.
TGTGTTTACTATAGATTTTATATATATATAATCAGCCTGTAGCCTGTGTGTCTCTCCCCACCCAATGTAATCACACGTCTCATATCCATGTCACGTGAGATCAAAACTAATGCAGCAAGTCATATTATATCTATGAAGATAATGTCTAGAATATAATATCTATGAATATAATGTCTATGTCAATCTTGTAACCTACACAGAATCATCTTGAATATTTCAGGAAGATTCTATCTCATGAATAGTGTCAAGTGTCCTGGGTATAACGTACTTGATAATGCAAGTACGAGAATGTAAAGGGGTCACGATATCCATGTCTAGATGACAATACACAACGCCGCGTACGGTGTTGGCACCCGACTATTAATCGAACGCTAAGTAAGTCACATGGTCCTAGGTCAAGCATGCACAAAAAAATATATATATGTCAAGGAAATAAATAGCAAAAACTGCAAGATTTGGCAAGGTACACTTGCCTGGGGTTCCTGCTCCAATTGTGGCTCTGACTTCAGCGGGATTTGCAGGTAGTACTCCGGTTGCTGAAATAAATATCACCATCAGATCCAGAAAATATTAATCAGCTAGAAATGCCTGTCCTTGAGTCCAATTTGGACACAGGGGCAAAAATAATATTTCGGGGTCAAGGCGGGGTCCACATGTGGGCCGCTTTGCACCGAAAAACGCATCAGGATCAAAGGTCTCCAAATCTGTCCAACTTAGTGTCAACATGTCAGGAACGATGATACGAACCCAATGAAACTTCTGGAATTGGATTCCGTTGAGCCGATCACAAAATCGCCCGTCAAGTGGAGCCTGTGGGGCCCACGATATGCGATTTTGTCAACGTTCTCAGAATCGAACCAAACTTGGCTCACAGTACCAGCGTATAGCCACGAGTCCGATGGCGCAAGTTTCGTCTCGATCCAACGTGTGTACACTAAGTTACAGCGAGATTCAGAAAGGTCGGATACGGGACGTTGTCCGCGGATATGCATTGATTTCGGTGTGCACGAACACCTGAATCAGCTTTTGCGAAATCCCGCATGTCCGTATCAATGACGCGCACGTATCGGTGAAGACCGCATGCGACCAAGTTATCCCGTTTGGCGGGGCGTACTCAGTTCCGGGATGAAACAGGGCGTTGGTTTTCCTGTTTTTGGATCGCGGTTCACGATCACCACAGGACGCGATGTACCGAACGGTTTGTACGGGCACCGACACGCAGGGTTCGCATCACAACTGACGGAATCGAAAATGGATAAACGAGCAGAGAGAAACGGGTACCTGAACAGGGCTCCAAAAAATCAAGTTTTCTCGTATCCGACACGTGTCCGAGTCGTGTCCAGGCTAGGGCTAGGGTTTCTGCTTCGTATCGTCGTAGCTCGCTGGAGGGCTCACCGAGGATGTGCTGGGCTCGCCGAGGCTGGGTCGAGTCAGGGGTGCTGCTGGAGGCGGACACAGCGGAGGCGGCCAGGGGCTCTCGGCGGCCAGGAGGATGGAGGAGGAGGCCAGGAGAGGAAGTCGAGCGGGGGAGGCTGGGAGGTCGACCGAAGGTCGGGGGAGGCTGGCAGCGCTGGTGGAGGCGGCCAGGTTCGCGTGGCTGGAGGGAGGCGGAGCGCCCGGTTGCTGAGAGCTGAGGGCGGCCGGAGGGCTGAGCGGAGCTGGCGAGGTCGGGTCGAGCAGCGGGTGAGGGGTTCGTCGGCTTTTATAGGGAGGAGGAAGAAGCTGGTGGGGCGGTCCGATGAAGGAGAGGAAGAGGGTCCGGTGGCGGACGTTCGGGAAGCCGGAGGGGCGCGGGGAAGCGAACGGGCGACGGCGGCCGACGGAGGGGAGGAGAACAGTCGGGCGTTCGTTTGGAGGAGAAGAGAGGGCTAGCGGGTTCGGGCGGACGGGTCGGGTCGGGTCTGACCCGGATCCGACCCGCTAAGGAGGTTGGGCAGGTTCGGGTAGACCGGCCGGTCCGGTTCGGTTTATTATTGGGTTTATTTAATTAGGTTAAATTAATCAATAGTTTTTAAGGCTTTAAAAATCCATCCGGGGTCCAATAAATTCCCGGAAAATTATCCTATGTCCGGTTTTTCATTTTACACCATAAAATATTATTTTAATATTATTTTAATATTATTTAACATCATTTAAAAATCAATTAATAATTAAAATACCTTAGTTTAATTACAAAAAATTCCCAGAAAATTCCAGAAAATTGTGAAAAATCCTAATTGAAAATCAGGGGGTTTACAGTCGTTCCGGTGGTTCCTCCACCACTTCCTGCACCAGTAGATGCCGCGCAGTTGTTTGCATTCTTCAGGGTGATGATGGATGCACAACACCGTCAGGTGGATGTGATGAGGCTGGGCATTGAGAACGCCTACCAGGTGGCCATGACGGCAGTGGATAGGGTGGCACAGTTTCAGCCACAGGCAGATCAGGCTCAGCATCCGAGGCCGGGCAGTATCATTGACTTCCAGAGGATGCGGCCCAAGGAGTTCCGGGGTACAGAAGGGATCCTGTACGCGGATGACTGGATAGAGCAGATTGAGGGCATCTTCAGGCTGGCACAGATTCCAGACAGCATGCAGATAGAGGAAGCGGGCAGTCAGATGTTTGACCTCGCCTTGACGTGGTATCGCACAGATACGAGGATCGCGGCACCAGGGCTGACTTGGGAGGCTTTCAAGAGGCTTTTTAAGGAGAAGTTTTTCCCAGATGTTGCGCTCAGTGCTTTGGAGAGCCAGTTCGAGGCACTCGTCCAGGGGAGCATGCTAGTGGACGAGTACGCAGCGGAGTTCTGCCGTCTGGGTAGATTTGTGGAGGGCTTGAGTGAGGTAGCAAAGGCGAGGAAGTTTTGCAAGGGCTTGGTCATGGCGGTCAAGTCTTTGACTAGGAGCGACCGCGAGGCGACTTTTGAGCAGATAGTAGGAGACGCTCAGAGAGCAGAGGATGACTTAGAGCTCAAGTCCAAGAGAGGCAGGGATGATTCAGGCAGTGCGAGTGGTAGTACGGGATCGGCTAAGCGTCCCTATGTGCATAAGGCAGCGCAGCAGGGTCAGGATCAGAGGGTGCCCACTTGTGCCTACTGCAGGAAGGCAAGACATACTTGGGATGTTTGTAGGAGGAGGCTGAAGGTGTGTTTGTTCTGTGGATCCGCTGCTCACCAGATGCGAGATTGCCCCACTGCACCTCCATTTGGTGGAGCACAGGATCAGAGAGTTGGAGCTAGGCCATCTGTGGTACAGCATCATGCCCCGCACCAGCAGAGGGATATACCCCAGCAGGGCAGGGCTTATGCATTGACGGTCGAGAAGGCCGATGCTACGGGTGTCGGGTTAGCAGGTCTGTTTCTTTGTTCTTCTTCCTGTCCTTTTTATTCCTTGTTATGTGCTTTATTAATACCTGTTAGACTTTTCTATTGTGTTGTGGTAGATAGTGTAGTGACCCTGATTGAGACTGTGATAACACGACCAGTAGGACCATGATCTTGTATGTTGTTTAGGTAAAATTTCTTGACTGTGATTGTTGGGGGTTTGACCTAGAGGGAGTGCGATTGACTTTAAATTTTGAGGAAAAAATTTTCTAAGGAGGATTAGCTTGTCACTACCCCATTTCCAGAGCCGAATAATTTTTTTATTTTAATTTAGTTTGTGTATTATTTATAATTAATTGTATTTATATTTAATTAGTGATTGTATTATTTTTTATTGATTGTTTTAGGGTTTTGGCTAGCCTGGACCCATGTCAGACCCTAGTGGACCCATGTCCAACCCAACTCACACCCTTAGGAGACCTATTTTTGGGTTTAAAATATTTATTATATTTTTAGTGGGTTAGTTGGAGAGATTGGGAGTTAGTTTGAGTGCTTTTGGAACCCCCAAACCCAAATTCAAGTTGCATCCTAAAGGGGAGGGCATTTTGGTCATTTGGACACTATGTAAACCTCTTTTTTGGGTGAGACCCGACCATAGCCCCCATTCCCAGCCGAACACACAGCCCCCCATTCTCTTCTTCTTCACTTCTTCTTCTCCACTCTTTCCTTCTTCTTCCTTTCTTCTTCCCAAGTAAGTTTTCTCCTTTTTTCTTCTCTTCCTTCTTCCATTTCTTACTTTTGTATGAACCCTAACCATACATTTTTTCCCCAACCGAGGTGTTTAGAGCCTAGACTTAGTGCGGAGGCTAGATTTGGAGGCTTGGAGCTTGAGGGAGGTGATTTCAAGTAGATTAGAGACTTTGGCCTTGGGATTCCAACTCCCAAGAGGTAAACCCTAACTTTACCCTTACTAATTACTCTTATGTAGTGTAATTAGTAGTTTAGAACCTTTCTAGACCCTAAGCCTACCCGTGGGAGAAATTTGGAACTAGTTTTGTAGTGTTTGGAGACTTTAACACTAGGTTTTGTGTCAATTTTGGGTGAAATCCGATATTGGACCAATTTTGGGTGATGCCCTAGGTTAGACAGACCTAGGTAGATGTTGTCGGGTGTCTTTAGGGTTAGCACGTATCTCCATTCGGACACGTGAAGTCATGTCGCGGAGAAATGGGCTTTTCGGGCATTTTTGGGGTTTTTGTCGTCGCCGGTTCTAAGTGCGTGCGCGTTTCTGCCACGGACTTAGAATCGACGAGTTAGTATTTTTTCTAGGACCTAGACATCGTTTAGAACCCGTGGATAAATTTTGGGCCGATTTCGAGTTGGTTTGGTGTGCGTTTCAGGAGGTTTTCCGAACCGCACACCGCGTGTTCGTCAATATGACCGAACGACCATTTCGACTTGGTTTCATAGTTTCGGGCTTGTGTGCGCATTGGATTAGCTTCAGGGAGTATGTGCTAGAGTTCTCGGGTTATATTTTATATATATATACGTGTTTGTGCGTGTAAGGGTGGTTGTGCGCATGTTGGTGGAGTGTTGTGTGCGTTATTTGTGTTGTGTGTGTTGAGTGTTAGAGTGTCTATATATATATATATATATATATATATATATATATATATATATATATATATATATATATATATATATATATATATATATGTATGTATGTATGTGTGTGTGTGTGTCTCTCTCTCTCTCTCTCTCTCTCTCTATATATATATATATATATATATATATATATATATATATATATATATATATATATATATATATAATATATATATGGATTTGTGTGTTTATATATATATATAGATATGTGTGTGTGTTTCTATATATATATATATATATATATATATATATATATATATATATATATATATATATATATATATATATATTTATGTGTAGTTGTGTGTGTGTTGGTGTGTGTGAGAGTGTGTGTGTGAGGGTGTGTGTGTGTTTGTGAGCGTGTGTGTGAGTGAGTGTTTGTGTGAATATATATATATATATATATATATATATATATATATATATATATATATATATATATATATATATATATATATATATATATATATATATATACATGTGTGTGTGTTTATATGTGTGTACTTATATACATAAGTGTGTGTGTGTGTTAGTATATAGATTTTAGTGTGTGTGTATATATATATATATATATACTAGTGTAGATGAATATATGTGTATGTTTGTATATATATATATATAGATATATGTGGGCGTGTTTATGTGTGTGTGCGTGTGGCAGTGCGACGAGGCAGCGAGGGGGGGCAGCGGAGTGCGCAGCTCAGCGAGCAGTGCACAGCGTGCTGCTGTGCACAGCAGCAGCAGCAGCATTGCCAGCAGCAGCAGCAGCAATAACATCTCCAGCAGCGCAGCAGCAACAACTAGGCATTGCAGCGGGGCAGCGTTTGCTTTAGCAGCGGGGTCGCGTAGCAGCGTGTAGCGGCACCAGTAGCTGCTAGTAGATATAAATAGATAGATGGATTAATAGATGTTAGATAGATAGATAGATCTATAGATAGATGCATAAAAAGATATATAGATAGATAATAGATAGCTAGATAAATAGATAGATAGATATCTAGGTAGATAGATATCTAAATAGGTAGATATATGAATAGATAGATATCTAGGTAGATAGCTATCTAGATAGATAGATACATAGATAAATAGTTAGATAGATAGTTAGATAGATAGATACTATATAGTCAGATAGTTAGATAGATAGATACTAGATAGATAGATAGATAGATATTAGGAAGATAGATAGATCTATATGTATAGATATATATACATATAGCTAGCTAGATATATGTTATAGCTAGATAGAGGTATAAATACTATATATAGATATATATGTATAGGTATATGGGTATATATATATACGTATTGTGTTTGTAGATATATATATATATATATATATATATATATATATATATATATATATATATATATATATATATATATATATATATATATATATATGTGCTAGATATATATATTCTAGCCTAGACTATTAACTAGGAATATATGTTTATTCATAAATAGCTAACTAGAGGGGTAGTTAGAGGGATATTAGAGAGGTATCTCAATACCTTGAGATATCAAGGTATCTCAATACCTTGAGATATCCAAGGTATTGAGTTTCGAGCGGAATTTTTGAGCAATTGTCTAGGTTTGAGTTTAGAGATAGGTTTTTATGTATATGTGTATAAATTTATGCGTACTAGCATAGGTTTTAGCGGGTATAGACGGGGCGTATAGCGTAGGGTGAGGTATCGGATACCGAGGGTATCCCGGTATCTCAAGGAGGCGAGTTTGAGGGTTTATTAGTTTAATGACCTAGTTTTGGCCTAGAATTTTAGGGGCACCCTAGTTTGACCTAGAGTTGACCGTGGTTGACCCGATTGACCGTCAAAGTCAACTTTTGACCTAGATTTGACCTAGAGTTGACTTTTTGACCCAGATTTTACCGGTTTGATCCGTTTGACCTAGAACGACCCTAGAAGCCTATTTTTAGTTATTTTATATCTTTTTAACTCATTAGAAACCTTTTTAACCTTGCTTTTTTCATTAGGTCCTTGCGATACCAGTTCTAATCGCCAGTTGCTCAGGACGTCAGGCGAGTACATTCTTTGATAGTTTTTATTATTTGATGATTATTATGATTCAGCTTCTAGTATAGTATCATCTGATTTTTCTGGCACAACACGGAACACGAACTGGTATTTCTGGATTCATTTACTTGTGACACGTATATTTCATATTTCTGGCCTCTATTCTGGAATTACTACTGGCATCACCTACAGGCATCACTACAGGCATCACTCATGTTTCAGGCTGGACTCATACTTGATTTACGTGTCGGGTCTTAGATTCACTTGTACTTGTTAGGGCGGGGAAATACTCGAGTAGACATGTAAACATTCTCATCTGGAATCATCAGGAATCAGCCCCTCTGGTCTAATCTGGAATGATAGCAGCCGCGTACCCAGTGCGCGGTGAGCCGTACTTACCCCTAGCCGTTTACATGTCAAAACAGGTATTTCAAAGACACCGAGTTCATTCTTTATAGTCTGGACTCTCTTGCATTTCTTGCTGGTCTCACTTATAGTTTCTGGACTTTACTCATTACATGTATTTCATGTTGGACTCACTACACGTTCTTGTGCACATACTTGATCTTAGTTTAGATTTCTTGTATCTTGCAGTTATTACTATCTTGCTTCTGATATTCATGCATCTTTACCTTTATGCACCAGTGATATATGTATATTTCCTTGTTTCATACTTTATTTCTTTCACCTTGCTACTTGCTACAACTGTTTTATAGTTTTTATTATTTAACTGGAACTGTTTTTAGAGATGTACTTGCTCCAGTCCTGACTGGACATATTTTTTCCAGAGTATCCGGAGGAGTGGTGTCCAACGTTTTATGGACCTGAGCCTGTCGATGGTGCAGACAGGGACCCTCTAGTTTAGGAGTGATTTCCGGGTTGGTAGCCGGGATCACTAGGACCTTGTTATTGTTTTTATTAGCTTTTAGCACCGGATTTATCTCCGGTTTTGGACTGAGACCTTGTATTATATTTGATTTTGGATGATGTATTATTATTATTGATGTTGTAGATATTTTTAGTTGCAGTTGTTTAGATTTGGAGCTGTTAGTCTTCTTTGTTATCTTATCGTGCTTAGATTCGTGATTGAGTACATTGTGATTATCATTATAATATTGCTCCTCCATTTGGAGTTGAGATCTTGACAGGTTTATATATTGATTGCGTGAGATTGTTAGCTAGATAGTTAACCTAGACAGCGTTCTACCGCCGATGCTGCGGCGTAGGCTGGACGTACCCACGACTCATGCCCGATTTTTTGGGTGCGGGTCGTGACAAAGTCGGCCATGCTTTTTCACTCCTCTCTTTTTAATGTAAAGTTTCCTCTCTTTTTTCTTTATTCTCCTTATGTTAAATCTATTGATATGCATGATACGAAATAGCTCGTCAACACCTAGGGTTAGCTTTTGGACTTGAAGGTTGTGACTGCCTCATAGTGACGATACAGCCTTGGACACAAGACTTGTTTATGGGGATAAGATATGACCGAAGTCTAGAAGTTTTAGGATCCGTTATAATCATGGTAGATTTGGTGGTCTAAAGTGTTGGTTGTTCAGAGATGGTATGGACATAAACAACCTTTAGAAAGACACCTTGAAGGGAAGGAATTGACATTACGTGACATATCCTGGGATAAAAGTGGTTATACTGGAAGAATGTAAATCGAGGCTATAAGAGGTATTGAATGGACATAATAGTTATATCATTCTTATCAAGTGTTTTGACTAAGAGGAGTCTGGATCATGGTAATGAACCCCCAAGAGAATATAAGATATAACTTTTTCAGGAGAAATTTTTTAGACATGCGGTCGAATCATCCGTTAGTGGATTTGAGCAAGTGGTAGGAAACACATATATCATGTAAAGCACAATTTTGTTGAAGAAAGCAAACAATAATTAATATAACGCAAGAGCGGGAGCAGCCTACAAAGCATGGAGGAAAGATAATTGACCCGCCAAAAGACTTGAGATTATGAGAAGGACCTATAAGGACGCAGAACTTATTGGACACAGAGACAAAATATTAAAATATAATGTGGAAAGCCTACTAACCCTCTAGAGATTAGGATAGGCATGAACAAGACACATGAAAGTAGAATTTTATTAGAAAGTCTACTAATCCTCTAAAATTTTTATTGGAAGTTTACTAATCTTTTGCAGAGGATTTTATCCTTTTTGGCGAGTTGTCTTTTTTTATACACTGACATTTCTATACGGTAGCTATTTTTATGGCTCTACGGTGTTCCCACAAGTCATCACAAGTTGATAGCTTTTGCCCGTGTCCTAGTGGAGATTACCACATGCCAAGAAGTCCCCTTAACGATCCCGATACGACTTTCGGATGGGCGTCAATTCCATAAGCCAGTTTACCTTGAGTTGATTCTACTGACGTGTATGGCTTGTAGATGCATTAGACAAGATAAGGGAGTATGCCTGGTCCCCTATGAAGAGGGTTCGTACCAGGATTGTCACTACCCAATTCTAGAAAATAGGGTTTTTTTTTTTTTTTTTTATTTGATAAATAGTGGATTGTATTTAATTAATTATATTTATATTTAAATAGTGCTTGTATTATTTTTTAATGATTGTTTTAGGGTTTTGGCTAGCCTGGACCCATGTTCGACCCTAGTGGACCCATGTCCGACCCAGCCCACACCCTTGTGAGAATTATTTTGGGGCTTAGAAATATTTATTTTATTTTTAGGAGGTTAGTTGGAGAGAATTGGAGTTAGTTTGAGTGTTTTTGGAACCCGAAACCCAAAACCGAGTTTCAGGAGGGTATTTTGGTCATTTGGACTTGTGTAAACCCTTTTATATTTGCTTTGGCCGGCCCCTACCTAACCCACCCGTGAGAAATCCAGCAGCTCAGCCCCCTCTCTCTTCATTCTACTACTTCTTCTTCATTTCTTCTTCTCCACTTCTTCTTCCTTCTTCCTTCTTCTCCAAAGTAAGTTCCTCTTCCATTTTTCTTCTTTCTTCTTTCATTCCTTCTTCCTTAAGCTAACCCTAACCTTACATTTTCTCTAATCTAGATGTGTGGAGCCTAGACTTTGTGTGGAGGCTAGTTTTGGTGGCTTGGAGCTTGAGGGAGGTGATTTCTAGGGGTTGTGAGACTTTGGCCTTGGGATTCCAACTCCCAAGAGGTAAAACCTAACTTTCCCCTTTCTAATTATTTTTGTGTAGTGTAATTAGTGTTGTAGAACCTTCATAGACCCTAACCCTACCCGTAGGAGGAAGTTGGAACTAGTTTGGGTGAGTTTAGAGACTTTGACATTAGGTTTTGTGTCGAATTCGGGTGGAATCCGAATTTGGCCTAATTTTAGGTGATGCCCTAGATTAGATGGACCTAGATAGACGTTGTCGGGTGTCTAGAGGGTGAGTGCGTGTCTTCGTTCGGACACGGGAAGCCGCATCGCGGAGAAACGGGCATTTCGGGCAAAATTGAGGCTTTTCGTCGTCGCCGATTCTAAGTGCGTGTGCGTTTCCGCCACGGACCTAGAATTGATGCGGGACCACTTTTTCTAGGATTTAGACATCGTTTAGAGCGCGTGGATAAATTTTGGTCCGATTCCGAGTTCGTTTGGTGTGCGTTTCAGGAGGTTTTCCGAGCCGCGCACCACGTGTTCGTCGAAATGACCGAACGGCCATTTCGACTTGGTTTCCTTGTTTCGGCTTTGTGCGTGCGTTAGGTTAGTATCGGGGAGTGTGTGCTAGAGTTTTCGAGTTATATTTTATATATTCTAGGGTATTGGTGAGTGTCGGGGTCGTTGGGCGTGAGTGGGGCGTGTGGTTTGGGTGTTATTGTGTGTTGTGTTGTGTTAGTGTATATGTATCTATATATATATATATTTATATATATATGTATGTGTGTTTATATATATATATTTATATATGTATATGTGTATTTAGATCTATGTGCTTGTGTGTGTATATGTCTATGTGTATATATATATATATATATATATAATATATATATATATATATATATATATATATATATATATATATATATATATATATATATATATATATATATATATATATATGTGTGTATATGTGTAAGTGTGCTTGTGTGTGTGTATATGTATATATATATTTTGGGTGTATGTATATATATATATATATAGTTGAGAGTGTGTGTAGATATATATATATATATATATTAAGTGTATATATATATATGTAGCTATGTATATATATTTATGTGTGTGTGTGTTGTTGTGTGTGAGTGTGTGTGTATTAGTGTGTTTGTGAGTGTGGAGGTGTGTGTGTGGGTTGTGGTTTGGGGGGGGGGGCAGCAAGCCAGCAGCAAAGGCAGCAGCAGCAGCAGGAAGCTGCAGCATCATCAGCAAGGCTGCAGTGGCAGCAGCAAGGCTGCAGTAGCAGCAGCATCATCAGCAAGAGCAGCAGCATCAGTAGTAGCATGGAGCAGCAGTAGCAGCCCAGGTAAGCCCCAGCAGCAGCGAAAATAGCAGGGAGAGGGTGAGGAATAGATAAGGAGATAGATTGATATATAGATAAGTAGATAGCTAAGTAGATATATCAATAGATAGATAGTTAGGTAGATAAGATAAATACATAGATAAATGGCTAGATTATTAGATAGGTAGATAGTTATTTAGATAGATAGATACTAGATAGGTAGATAGCTAGATACTTAGATATACCTATCTAGGATATAGGTATCTATATGCCTATAAGTTATATATATATATGTTATGTTAGGTAAGGTAAATGGGTATAAGTGTATATGTGTGTGTGGATATATATATGTATATAGGTAGATACCTACTTAGATATATATATATATATGATAGATATCTATATTACCTAGCCTAGATTAATAACTAGGTGCATAATCAGTAGCTAGATAGCTAGCTAGAGGGGTTTTAGAGCGAAACCTCAATACCTTGAGATACCGAGGTATCTCGATACCTTGAGATATTCAAGGTATTGAGTTTCGAGCGGGGTATTTGAGCATTAGCCTAGGAAATGCCTTAGAGTAATTTTTGTATGTTTATATATATATAATTACGCGTGCTAGCATAGGTTTTAGCGGATTTAGGCGGGGTGCGTGGCCTAGGGCGAGGTATCGGATACCGAGGGTATCCCGGTATCTCGATTAGGCGAGTTTGTGAGTTTAGTAGCTTAATGAGCTCGGTTTGACCTAGAATTTCAGGGGCACCCTAGTTTGACCTAGCTTTGACCATAATTGTCCCCGTTGACCGTAAAAGTCAACGTTTGACCTAGAGTTGACTTTTTGGACCCCGGGTTGACTTTTTGACCCGATTTTTACCGGTTTGACCCGTTCGACCTAGAATAGCCCTAGAAGCCTATTTTTAATTATTTTATATCAGTTTAAATGCTTATAACCCTATTTAATCCTTGCTTTTCGTATTAGGTCCTTGCGACACCGGTCCGGATCTCGATCCTCATCAGTTGCTCAGGACATCAGGCGAGTACCTACCTCTGATAGTTTCCATTTCATGATAGCGTTTATATCACCTGTTCTAGAACTGTAATAATTGATTCTGACACATTGTTACACGAGCTGGTACTAGTGGATCCCGTCATGAGATGCTATCCCCCTTACCGTGTTCAGCGGGTACTCTATCACGTGTATTTCATCATGTGCTTCGGGTATTGATTCTCATGTGCTATCATGTGCTTATTGTGCTCTCGCCTTCGTGTGCGCGAGCTATTATCATTTACGTAGCGTATTGTGGTTGGATCCAATGGTATTAGTGGGGGAGGGGAGTAGTGAGTTGGTTATGTGATCAAAGCCAAACAGTATTCATGTGTATGTCGGTTATGCAACTCACGCATAACGGAGTTATCTTAGTGTTTTTCATGTGCAACCTAAGCCGATCACATAACGAACTTGTGCTCAAGGCACTTAGCTAGTATTCATGTTTCTCACCTGCAGTTACTTTTCTACTACTTGTATTGTTCTTCAGTTTATATTACAGCTACTTATTGTGCTCCAGCATATATTTATTTCCTGTGCATCTTGATTACTTTTCTATTGCTCGTCATATACACCTTACCATGCATTTGGAGTTGCTTTCAGAGTTATGTACTTTGCTCCAGTCCTGACTGGGCATATTTTTTCCAGAGGATCCTGAGGACTATTGCCCTACATTCTACGGGCCTGGTGTTGACGACTGTTGTGACCCCGTGATCGAGGAAGAGTGCGCCGAGGAGACGCCGATAGCACCCTAGTTAGCTAGGTGGGTTTCCTGGGTTGTTTCCAGTGGTTTGTATTTTGGATGACTGTACTTATTCTTTTGATGCTGTGTGATGTTGTAGCTATTTGTAGACTTGGGCTGTATTATTTTGGAATTGTCTTGCTCTTTTGGTTCTGTTTCTTTGTTTATATCATATCGTGCTTTATTTCTTTCCTAGATTTTGTGATTGAGAGTTCATATATATATATTGCGTGGTTGCCTCCTTTAGGAGAGGATTTTATATATAAATTGCGTGGTTTTGCCCTCCTTTTGGAGAGGTCATGCCGGATTTTTCAGTGAGATATAGATAGATATGGTTGACCTAGAACGGACCTTTACAGCGTTCTACCGCCGATTTTGCGGCGTAGACTGGACGTACCCACGGCTCATGCCCGATTTTCGGGTGCGGGTCGTGACACATTTTTGGTGGTGGCCCATGCAGGTCTGCTTTTTAGGGTTACCTGCAATAGGATATAGGAGATAGGCTGAGAGAGAGTGTGCTCAATCACAACTAGGACCCTTCCTACTTCCTTTTGCTATCTTTAATTTTTCTGAAATTATTTCTTTGTAATATTACTGTCCTTCATTGATGTTATCGTTTCTTGCACTGTATTGACTTCTTTTGATCTGTGTTCAGGATGCCTCCGAAGACCAGATCTCAGCGCACCGCCCCAGCAGCTGCCACCGAGAGGTCTGCCACCTCTCGACCTGCTCGATTTCCGACAGCCGCTACCGCTCCACTCGCCACTCCTGCGGTTGAGGGAGCGTCAGTTTCTCTCGGAGATCCCCTTACTCCCATTGATCCGAGAGTCACCCCAGTTGTCCCAGTGGTACCTCCTCCACCACCGCCTGCGCCAGTGGATGCTACGCAGTTGTTTGCATTCTTCTGAGAGATGATGGATGCGCAGCACCGCCAGGCAGATGTTATGAGGATGGGCATTGAGAATGCTCATCAGGTGGCTATGACAGCGGTCGACAGGGTGGCTCAGATCCAGCCACAGCCAGAGCAGGCTCAGTATCCTAGGCCGGGTACTATCATCGATTTTCAGAGGATGCGGCCTAAGGAGTTCCGCGGCACAGAGGGGATCCTGTACGCCGACGACTGGATCGAGCATATAGAGGGCATTTTCAGGCTGGCGATGATCCCAGCCAGCATACAGATAGAGGCAGCGGGCAGCCAGATGTTCGACCTTGCCCTTACTTGGTTCCGCACGGATACGCGGATAGCAGTTTCGGGATTGACTTGGGAGGCTTTCAAGAAGCTTTTCAAGGAGAAGTTCTTCCCGGACGTGGCTCTCAGTGCCTTAGAGAGTCAGTTCGAGGCGCTCGTCCAGGGGAGTATGCTAGTGGATGAGTATGCAGCGGAGTTCTGCCGTCTGGGCAGATTTGTTGAGGGGTTGTCTGAGGCAGCGAAGGCGCGAAAGTTCCGCAAGGGCTTGGTCATGGCGGTCAAGTCCTTGACTAGGAACGACCGTGAGGCGACCTTCGAGCAGATTGTCAATGACGCACAGAGAGCTGAGGATGACCTAGAGCTGAAGACGAAGAGGGGCAGAGACACTTCCGGAGCAGGTAGCAGTGCAGGCCCAGCCAAGAGGCCATTCCAGCAGACCCAGCAGCACCAGGGTCAGGGTCGGGCGCCCTTCCGGCAGGCGCCCCAGCAGCAGAGGCAGGGTCAGCAGCAGGGCCAGAGGCAGCCCATCGTTTGCCCTTTCTGTAAGAAGCCAGAACACAGATGGGACATATGCAGAAAGAGGCTGGGCAGATGTTTATTGTGTGGCACCGCAGACCACCAGTTAAAGGATTGTCCTTCAGCGCTTGCCCGTACAGCTCAGGGCGGAGGAGCCGCTCAGAGGGCACCAGCCAAAGCACCTGCAGCGCAGCAGAGAGGTCAGCCTTTGCAGACTCAGCAGCAGAGGTTCGCCCAGCACCAGCAGAAGCACCGAGGAGGACAACAGGGGCGAGCTTTTGCCCTGACAGTGGACGAGGCCGAGCCAGTTGGTGACGTTATCTCAGGTTCTGTTCTCCTTGATTCCATTCCAGCACTTGCTTTATTTGATTCCGGTGCTTCCCATAGCTTTGTGTCTGTATCTTTTGCTGTTAGACACCATCTTGTTGCTGAACCTTTATCTAGACTCTGCAAGATCACGACCGGGGGTGGCATCATCCTAGTCCGTGATATCTGCAGAGACCGGAGAGTTACCTTGGGAGGCCGGGAGTTGAGTGTGTGCCTACTCGTAATGCCACTTCCGAGCTACGATATTGTACTCGGGATGGATTGGTTGAGTACGCATTGTGCTAGTATAGATTGTCGTGGAGGGAGAGTTTTGTTTAGTCCGCTAGGTGAGCCAGAGTTTCAGTTTGCCAGAGGAGCAGCAGAGCAGACCGAGGGAGTCTTCTGCGGAGCCCTGGTGGTAGAGCCGAGGTCGCTACATCCACTGATAGAGGAGTATATGGATGTCTTTCCGGAGGAGTTGCCAGGGTTACCTCCGGACAGATATGTAGAGTTCTCTATAGACTTGGTGCCAGGCGCGGAGCCGATATCCCAGCACGTCTATAGAGTCAGCAACAGTGAGCTGATAGAGTTGAAGAAGTAGGTGGATGAGCTTCAGGACAAGGGATTTATCAGATCTAGTTCTTCTCCGTGGGGTGCTCCGGTACTTTTTGTGCCGAAGAAGGATGGGTCGATACGGATGTGTATCGACTACAGGGCTCTGAACAGCCTCACAATCAAGAACAAGTATCTGCTGCCGCGTATTGATGATCTATTTGACCAGTTGAGCGGAGCGAGGGTGTTTTCCAGGATTGATCTGAGGACAGGCTACCACCAGGTGAAGGTCAGGAAGGAGGATATTCCGAAAATAGCTTTTTGGACCAGATATGGACAGTATGAGTTCTTGGTGATGCCGTTTGGGTTGACTAATGCCCCGGCAGTGTTCATGAATCTGATGAACAAGGTGTTCCATCAGCATCTGGACAGGTTTGTGGTGGTGTTTATAGATGACATCTTGGTGTATTCGAAGACCCCAGAGGAGCACGAGGAGCATCTGAGGATAGTGCTGGAGACTCTCAGGAGGGAGAAGCTTTATGGAAAGCTCTCGAAGTGTGAGTTCTTCCTTGACAAGGTTGAATTCCTTGGTCATGTGGTGACTGGAGAGGGTATCTCGGTGGATCCGAGAAAGATCGTGGCAGTTGAGGCATGGAGTGCTCCGAGTTCAGTAGCCGAGGTCAGGAGTTTCTTAGGACTGGCAGGCTACTACAGAAGATTTGTTCAAGATTTTTCCCGGATTACAGAGTCGTTGTCCAGGCTGACTCGGAAGGACGTGGAGTTCGTTTGGTCAGAGGAGTGCCAGATCGCCTTTGATGAGCTGAAGAGGAGGTTGACGACAGCTCCAGTGTTGACGTTGCCATCAGGTTCTGGAGGATTCACTATCTATAGTGATGCATCAGGTAAGGGACTGGGTTGTGTGTTGCAGCAGAATGGGAGGGTGATTGCCTATGCTTCCAGGCAATTACATCCTCATGAGAAGAATTACCATACCCACGATTTGGAGTTGGCAGCGGTCATTTTTGCTCTGAAGTTGTGGAAACACTATTTATACGGAGAGCGTGTGGAGATCTTCACAGACCACAAGAGCTTGAAGTATGTGTTTACCCAAAAAGAGCTGAACATGAGGCAGAGGAGATGGTTGGAGTTGATGAAAGACTTCGACATATCGTTGCAGTATCATCCAGGGAAGGCGAACGTAGTTGCGGATGCATTGAGCAGGTATCCGGTAGCTATGTGCCTGACTACAGATCGTTATCTTCTGGCAGATCTAGAGAGCTTGGGCATTGAGGTGATAGTGCCTGGAGTTGAGATGCAGATGTGGGTACTGCAGATTCAGTCAGAGTTGGTAGACCGGATCCGGGCTACACAGTTTGAGGATGAGTCCATGAGGAGCATCAGGGAGCAGGTTCAGATGGGATTAGCAGATGACTTTACCATTGCTGATGATGGTTCTTTGCGGCACGGTACCAGGTTGTGTGTGCCGAGTGGGTCGTTGCGCGAGGAGGTTCTCCAGGAGGCGCATCGATCCCAGTATTCTATGCATCCAGGTGCCAACAAGATGTATAGAGATCTAAGACAGCATATATGGTGGTACGGGATGAAGCGGGAGGTAGCACGCTTCGTATCCCGATGCTTAGTGTGCCAGCAGGTGAAGGCGGAGAGGCAGAGGCCAGGAGGATTACTCCAGCCGTTACCCATTCCAGAGTGAAAATGGGAGCATGTGACCATGGATTTTGTTTCTAGACTTCCCCGTTCTCCAAGCGGGAAAGATGCGATTTGGGTCATCGTGGACAGGTTGACCAAATCGGCCCACTTTCTACCATTCAAAGTGGGTACGTCTACAGAGAGACTAGCAAAGATGTATGTGCGCCAGATAGTCAGACTGCATGGAGTTCCAGTGAGCATAGTATCAGATCGGGACAGTCGCTTTACTTCGCATTTTTGGAGGAGTCTGCAGGCTAGCTTGGGCACCCAGCTCAAGTTTAGTAGTGCGTATCACCCACAGACAGATGGTCAGTCAGAGAGGACCATTCAGACACTTGAGGACATGCTCCGGACTTGTGTTTTGGATTTTAGAGGCTCTTAGGAGGATCACTTGCACTTGGTAGAGTTTGCTTACAACAACAGCTACCAAGCCAGTATCGAGATGTCACCTTTTGAGGCGTTGTATGGACGGAGGTATCGCACTCCGTTGTCATGGGATGATGTAGGTGAGAGAGCTTTGCTTGGCCCGGAGATGGTGGTTGATGCAGCGGAGAAGGTCAAGCTCATTAGAGATAGACTTCGGGTGGCGCAGGACAGGCAGCGGCATTGGGCCGATAGCCACCGGAGACCTTTGGAGTTCGAGGTATAGCTTAGAATCTAGATTTTGTTCTTGTATTTGCTTGTGATTGCTTATTTTAGACTAAGTGCAGAGACCTTGTTTGTGCTAGGTTGGAGATCTGGTGTTCCTGAGGATTTCTCCGACGCGGGGCACTATTCGCTTCGGTGGAGGCGGGAAGCTTAGCCCACGTTTCGTCGGACCCTTCCGTGTTCTTGAGAGGGTCGGCGCCGTGGCGTATAGGCTTAAGTTGCCGCCTACGCTGGAGGGAGTTCATGATGTATTCCACGTGTCACAGTTGAGACGGTACGTGGCGGATCCCAGTCACGTATTGGATCACTCGGAGATCACAGTGGGCCCTACTCTTAGCTATCCAGAGCAGCCGGTGGAGATTCTGGATCGGCGGGAGAAGGTGTTGAGGAACCAGACTATTCCCTTGGTTTGCGTCGCGTGGAGGCATCACTCTCCAGGGGAGTCGACCTGGGAGAGGGAGGATGAAATGCGCGAGCGATATCCCTATCTCTTCGAGCCCTGAGGTATGGTTCTTTCTTTGAATTCCTGTCCTAGTTTCGTCTTTTAATTTCGAGGATGAAATTATTTTAAGGAGGGTAGACTTGTCACTACCCAATTCTAGAAAATAGGATTTTTTTTATTTTTTTATTTGATAAATAGTGGATTGTATTTAATTAATTATATTTATATTTAAATAGTGCTTGTATTATTTTTTAATGATTGTTTTAGGGTTTTGGCTAGCCTGGACCCATGTCCGACCCTAGTGGACCCATGTCCGACCCAGCCCACACCCTTGTGAGAATTATTTTGGGGCTTAGAAATATTTATTTTATTTTTAGGAGGTTAGTTGGAGAGAATTGGAGTTAGTTTGAGTGTTTTTGGAACCCGAAACCCAAAACCGAGTTTCGGGAGGGCATTTTGGTCATTTGGACTTGTGTAAACCCTTTTATATTTGCTTTGGCCGGCCCCTACCTAACCCACCCGTGAGAAATCCAGCAGCTCAGCCCCCTCTCTCTTCATTCTACTGCTTCTTCTTTATTTCTTCTTCTCCACTTCTTCTTCCTTCTTCATTCTTCTCCAAAGTAAGTTCCTCTTCCATTTTTCTTCTTTCTTCTTTCATTCCTTCTTCCTTAAGCTAATCCTAACCTTATATTTTCTCTAACCTAGATGTGTGGAGCCTAGACTTTGTGTGGAGGCTAGTTTGGTGGCTTGGAGCTTGAGGGAGGTGATTTCTAGGGTTGTGAGACTTTGGCCTTGGGATTCCAACTCCCAAGAGGTAAAACCTAACTTTCTCCTTCCTAATTATTTTTGTGTAGTGTAATTAGTGTTGTAGAACCTTCATAGACCCTAACCCTACCCGTAGGAGAAAGTTGGAACTAGTTTGGGTGAGTTTAGAGACTTTGACATTAGGTTTTGTGTCGAATTCGGGTGGAATCCGAATTTGGCCCAATTTTGGGTGATGCCCTAGGTTAGATGGACCTAGGTAGACGTTGTCGGGTGTCTAGAGGGTGAGTGCGTGTCTCCGTTCGGACACGGGAAGCCGCGTCGCGGAGAAACGGGCGTTTCGGGCGAAATTGGGGCTTTTCGTCGTCGCCGATTCTAAGTACGTGTGCGTTTCCGCCACGGACCTAGAATCAACGCGGGACCGCTTTTTCTAGGATCTAGACATCGTTTAGAGCGCGTGGGTAAATTTTGGGCCAATTCCGAGTTCGTTTGGTGTGCGTTTCAGGAGGTTTTCTGAGCCGCGCACCACGTGTTCGTCGAAATGACCGAACGGCCATTTCGACTTGGTTTCCTCGTTTTGGCTTTGTGCGCGCATTGGGTTAGTATCGGGGAGTGTGTGCTAGAGTTTTTGAGTTATATTTTATATATTCTAGGGTATTGGTGAGTGTCGGGGTCGTTGGGCGTGAGTGGGGCGTGTGGTTTGGGTGTTGTTGTGTGTTGTGTTGTGTTAGTGTATATGTATCTATATATATATATTTATATATATGTATGTGTGTTTATATATATATATTTATATATGTATGTGTGTATTTAGATCTATGTGCTTGTGTGTGTATATGTCTATGTGTATATATATATATATATGTATATGTGTAAGTGTGCTTGTGTGTGTGTATATGTATATATATATTTTGGGTGTATGTATATATATATATATAGTTGAGAGTGTGTGTAGATATATATATATATATTAAGTGTATATATATATATGTAGCTATGTATATATATTTATGTGTGTGTGTGTTGTTGTGTGTGAGTGTGTGTGTATTAGTGTGTTTGTGAGTGTGGAGGTGTGTGTGTGTGTTGTGGTTTGGGGGGGGGGCAGCAAGCCAGCAGCCAAGGCAGCAGTAGCAGGGAGCTGCAGCAGCAGCAGCAGGAAGCAGCAGCAGCAGCAGCAAGGCTGCAGTGGCAGCAGCAAGGCTGCAGTAGCAGCAGCATCATCAGCAAGAGCAGCAGCATCAGCAGTAGCATGGAGCTGCAGTAGCAGCCCAGGTAAGCCCCAGCAGCAGCTAGAATAGCAGGGAGAGGGTGAGGAATAGATAAGGAGATAGATTGATATATAGATAAGTAGATAGCTAAGTAGATATATCAATAGATAGATAGTTAGGTAGATAAGATAAATACATAGATAGATGGCTAGATTATTAGATAGGTAGATAGTTATTTAGATAGATAGATACTAGATAGGTAGATAGCTAGATACTTAGATATACCTATCTAGGATATAGGTATCTATATGCCTATAAGTTATATATATATGTTATGTTAGGTAAGGTAAATGGGTATAAGTGTATATGTGTGTGTGGATATATATATGTATATAGGTAGATACCTACTTAGATATATATATATATATGATAGATATCTATATTACCTAGCCTAGATTAATAACTAGGTGCATAATCAGTAGCTAGATAGCTAGCTAGAGGGGTTTTAGAGCGAAACCTCAATACCTTGAGATACCGAGGTATCTCGATACCTTGAGATATTCAAGGTATTGAGTTTCGAGCGGGGTATTTGAGCATTAGCCTAGGAAATGTCTTGGAGTAATTTTTGTATGTTTATATATATATAATTATGCGTGCTAGCATAGGTTTTAGCGGGTTTAGGCGGGGTGCGTGGCCTAGGGCGAGGTATCGGATACCGAGGGTATCCCGGTATCTCGATTAGGCGAGTTTGTGAGTTTAGTAGCTTAATGAGCTCAGTTTGACCTAGAATTTCAGGGGCACCCTAGTTTGACCTAGCTTTGACCATAATTGTCCCCGTTGACCATAAAAGTCAACGTTTGACCTAGTTTTGACCTAGAGTTGACTTTTTGGACCCCGGGTTAACTTTTTGACCCGATTTTCACCGGTTTGACCCGTTCGACCTAGAATAGCCCTAGAAGTCTGTTTTTAATTATTTTATATCAGTTTAAATGCTTAGAACCCTGTTTAATCCTTGCTTTTTGTATTATGTCCTTGCGACACCGGTCCGGATCTCGATCCTCATCAGTTGCTCAGGACATCAGGCGAGTACCTACCTCTGATAGTTTCTATTTCATGATAGCGTTTATATCACCTGTTCTAGAACTGTAATATTTGATTCTGACACATTGTTACATGAGCTGGTACTAGTGGATCCCGTCATGAGATGCTATCCCCCTTACCGTGTTCAGCGGGTACTCTATCACGTGTATTTCATCATGTGCTTCGGGTATTGATTCTCATGTGCTATCATGTGCTTATTGTGCTCTCGCCTTTGTGTGCGCGAGCTATTATCATGTACGTAGCGTGTTGTGGTTGGATCCAATGGTATTAGTGGGGGAGGGGAGTAGTGAGTTGGTTATGTGATCAAAGCCAAACAGTATTCATGTGTATGTCGGTTATGCAACTCACGCATAACGGAGTTATCTTAGTGTTTTTTATGTGCAACCTAAGCCGATCACATAACGAACTTGTGCTCAAGGCACTTAGCTAGTATTCATGTTTCTCACATGCAGTTACTTTTCTACTACTTGTATTGTTCTCCAGTTTATATTACAGCTACTTATTGTGCTCCAGCATATATTTATTTCCTGTGCATCTTGATTACTTTTCTATTGCTCGTCATATACACCTTACCATGCATTTGGAGTTGCTTTCAGAGTTATGTACTTCGCTCCAGTCCTGACTGGGCATATTTTTTCCAGAGGATCCTGAGGACTATTGCCCTACGTTCTACGGGCCTGGTGTTGACGACTGTTGTGACCCCGTGATAGAGGAGGAGTGCGCCGAGGAGACGCCGATAACACCCTAGTTAGCTAGGTGGGTTTCTTGGGTTGTTTCCAGTGGTTTGTATTTTGGATGACTGTACTTATTCTTTTGATGCTGTGTGATATTGTAGCTATTTGTAGACTTGGACTGTATTATTTTGGGATTGTCTTGCTCTTTTGGTTCTGTTTCTTTGTTTATATCATATCGTGCTTTATTTCTTTCCCTAGATTTTGTGATTGAGAGTTCATATATATATATATTGCGTGGTTGCCTCCTTTGGAAGAGGATTATATATATAAATTGCGTGGTTTTGCCCTCCTTTTGGAGAGGTCATGCCGGATTTTTCAGTGAGATATAGATAGATATGGTTGTCCTAGAACGGACCTTTACAGCGTTCTATCGCCGATTCTGCGGCGTAGGCTGGACGTACCCACGGCTCATGCCCGATTTTCGGGTGCGGGTCGTGACAAGGATCTTATTGAGGTGCTACTTAAAAAAGTGGATGTAAAACCCCTAATTTTAAAACCGTATTAATTATTTAATTAATTCTTTAAGTTATTTATAGTATTTATTAGTTAATTAGATGATATAGAATTTATTAAATTTTTATTTCTGGGTAATTATGCATTTAGAGATTTATGGAGCAGCTATTATTTTACCTTAATTTATTACATATAGGAGACCTTGTGGATGGTTGATAGATTATTTGTATGCACTAATATAATTTTTCTAGAATTATATATATATATATATTATTAATAAATAGAAAAGAAAAGAAAGAAAAGAAAAGAAGAGAATGGAAATAGAATAAAAAGAAAAGAAGGAATAAAAGAAAAGAAAGAAAAAGAAATGAAAAACAAAACCCTAACCCATTTCCTACTACCCAAACCCACCTAACCCCTACCAAACCCGCTAAATCCTAACCCTCCTAAGCAGCAGCAGCTATTCCCCCCCCACCCCCACCCCCCCGCGCGGCCTTACCCGCCTCTCTAAATCTTCACTATATATATATATATATATATATATATATATATATATATATATATATATATATATACATATAATCCTTATAAACCCTAACCGTAAACCCTTACCATCCCCTACTCGACCATGCGTCGCCGACCAACGGAGCCATCGCCGCCGCCGGAGCAGCCGCCCATCACCGCCGCTCGCTCCGCGACCGCGAGCACCCGCGCAGAAAACTACAGCAACGAACCCCTGTTCACGTTCAAATTCCCGTCCATCTCGCGATCAAATTTGACCCCGTCTTCATCGGTATGTTCACGACCTATCCCTCTTCCAATAATGTGTATTAGTTTTCTTCGAATATAGCGTAACCCTAGGCAAAAACCGAGACCAAATCGAAGAAAAATGACAACTTTTAATCTCAGAAAAACTGCTGTAACCATCAATGTTTACGGACTCGTATCTCCCACCACAGAGATCCAAACATAGATTTTCTTCTTTCTATGTGAAGACTACCTAACCTAGATTATTTCCTGTCAATTATATTATTTTATTTGATATTGTATGCAGAATTATATTAGGTTAAAAATCATGAAAAACCTATTTTTGAAACTTCCAAAATTTTGATACGGAGCGCGCCCCACCAAACGGGACCGCCCCATCGTATACCAATTGCACCGAAAGGTGCGTATGGTATTTCTAGACATGTGGGCTTTCGCGGAAACTGATTCGGACGTGTGTGCTCGTCGGAATCAACCCGTATCCGCAAAAAGTTCCCGTATTGCGACTTTTGCAAAACTGTACACCATTTATTGTACGCTTGTCAGAATACGACAAAACTTACGCCACTGGACTCGTGGTATCGCGCTGGTCCTGTGATCCAATTTTCATGAAATTCTGAGATAGTTGACCAACCGCCTATTTGTGGGCCCCACGATTGACTTTTTTAGGCAAAATTGTGTTCGGCTCACCGGAATCCAAAATTGGACATACCGTTGAGTTCGTAATGACATTTAGAATTTGTTTGACCTATAATTTGTCCCATATAAAGACCTTTACCCCTGGCACGTTTTTTGGTGCAAAGTGGGCCACATGTGGACCCCACTTTGACCCGAAATTACTGTTTTGCCTCTGTGTCCAAATTGGACGAAAGGGTAGTATTTTCTAGCTATCTCATTTATTCCGGAAATATTGGTGATGTCTATTTCAGCATCCAGAGACGTTTATTCGGAGACCGTAGTTTCTGATCCCATGTCCTTGACATCTGGACGCTTACACTATACAGATTGCTTGCCAGGCAAGTATACCTTGCCATTGTGCTGTTATTTATATTTTATATGTTGCATGCATCTTTATTCCTGTCTATTTAGTTTATTTGTTTTAACTGTTATATAAACTGTGCGTCTAAGAAAACTTGGGTGCAACGACGGTGACGTCGTATTCTGTTTTTATTATGTATATGCATATGGACCTACTTTATGAGACCACCCCATTATCATGAGTCATTTTTATATTTCATTGGCCATGACACTGTTCTTACATGAGTGTGTGACACATGTAGGACACGGACTTGCATACTCGATTGGCCACTGGTACGGATAGGTCGTGCGACGAATAGGGATAACTGCCGATAGAAACTTTGCATGCTAGTAGACCTGGCAGTTATTTAGATGTATTATCGTGTCATGGATGTGACATACTTAGAGCATGGGTGGGGAGAACAAGTAAGGCATTTGGTCTCCTTTGCACTTTCCTTGTGTAACCCGTACGCTCCGCCGGAGATGCGCGGTCATAATGACCACTATATATTATATATTATCAGGCGGCCTCTGCCATTTAAAATACGACATGCTTTGTAGGCCCCTGAATCTCCAAAAGAATCATGCCAATCTCATTTTAGCCAGATGTTTTCTCAAACTGCATTCACATAGATGGTTAGGCGACCCATTGGATGTTTATTTTCAGTACTTTATTGGCATGTTTATATGTATCTTGTTACGTCTCTCTGAGGACCTGGTCCCTTTCCAGATATAGACGGGCAGGAGTATCCACAGGAGTACGGACCCGAACCTGACGCTTCTTATCAGACTGAGGAGTTCTTATCTTCAGAGTATCTTTGATCTATTGCAGCTGATGGATATTCTAGTTGTTTTTCTTGTTGGACATTTATTTTATATTAGAGTTGATCTCTTCTCTCTTTTAGTAGTTTTAGTATAGTCGATTTGTAGTAGATTTGTTTCCATCCGACTATCATACTTGAGACTTCCTATTTGATATTCAGTTATTTATTTCCATTTATTAATTTATTTGTGCTGAGGATGAGATATAGATTGCGTATGACTTGTTGACAGTATATTACCACTGGTGGATTTGATATTCATGTACAGCGTACGTGTGTGTATGGTTTCCATATATTGGAGTTTGTATACATACGGCTGGCGTGTTACGTATTCCTAGTCCTACGTATTTTGGGACTGGGGCGTGACATGTTTTTAGTGGTGGCCCATGCAGGTCGAGAATATATTGTCTCGGTTACGTTACTGTACAGAACAAGCCTGCGTATAGTATAAGGATCTCATCTACGCTTGACTAAAACTCGTCCTTCCTTTCAACTATCCTATTTAAATGCTTGCATCCAGTTTGATTCCTGTACTCCTTCTAATCGTTTTGCCCACCACTTGCAGAGAGATGGATATGCATAGTGGATGTACTGCCGCCGATGGCGACACACCTTCGGGAGTCAATGGCCAAACTCGAGAAGACACCTCAACGACTCCTAGACTTCCGGGGCCAGATGGACAGACTCACAATCCAGTTCCATCTAATCCTTCCGCATCACCTAATGGGACTCTTCCAGCTTCATCGATACCACAGGATGGCCAGACACAGCTGTTCCAATTCTTCCAAATGATGATGCAGGAACAGAGACAGCAGGCGGCCGTACTAGCCGCGGAGCAAAGGCAACAAGCGACAGAGCAGAGGCAAGAATTTCTAGCAGCACTTGAGAGGATGGCTGCAGAGGCAACTGTACCAGCTCAGACACTAGTTCCAGTACCGCGAGCTAGAGTTGGTTCAGTCAAGGACTTTATACAGATGGGTCCCAAGCCGTACAAAGGCACTGAGAGCCCAGAAGAGACTACAAACTGGATTACCCACACTCAGAAGTTATTAGAAGCATCACAGCTACCTACAGATCTATGGATGACAGGTGTAAGGACGCTGCTAGATGGTAACGCTCATCACTGGTGGGAATCAATGGAGCGCCAGTTGAGCACGTATCAGGCTTGGGAGCAATTCTTGGAGTTCTTTGAGAGGAAGTACTTCCCGGACACTGTCAGGGATGCGTTGTATGATCAGTTTCTTCATCTAGAGCAGGGGAACAAGACAGTTAATGAGTATGATACAGAGTTTAGTCACCTCAGTAAATATGGTGCTGCCTTGATACCAAATAACTTGGTGAAGGCTAAGAGGTTTTACCACGGACTGACGCAGGAGCTCCAACACTATACTAGCTCACAGTCCCGGATCTCTTATGCCGAATTATTGACAGAAGCTAGATTACAAGAGACCATCAGCAGGGGAAAAGAAGGTCAACTGAGGACACAACAAGGACCAGCAAGGACAGAATAAGGACCAACAAGGACCAACAAGGACACAACAAGAAGGGCCTATCAGACAAACTTTGGCACAGCAATAGTAGTACCAGCACAGAGTAGGACCGTACCAGGTTTCGGAGAAGTGTAAAACCCCTATTCCTAGAAATCGTATATACCCTTTTAATTATTAATTAATAATTTAATTATAGTAATTAGTGGATAATTAGGAGAAATAGATTTTTAATAATTTTTATTTTAGGTGTTGATGCACTTAGAGGATTTATGGGACCATTAGAATTTTTTTTGAATTTATTTCATGTAGAAGACCCCTTGAGCAATTGCTAGCTTAATGATGTACATTAATATAATTCTAAATTTTTCCTATGAGTATATACGTATATATTGTCACCACCCCATTTCCAGAGCCTGATATTTTTTTTATTTTAATTTAGTTAATTGTGTATTATTTATAATTAATTGTATTTATAATTAATTAATGATTGTATTATATTTTTATTGATTGTTTTAGGATTTTGGCTAGCCTAGACCCATGTCAAACCCTAGTGGACCCATGTCCGACCCAGCCCACACCCCTGTGAGACTTATTTTTGGGTTTAGAATATTTATTATATTTTTAGAGGGTTAGTTGGAGAGATTTGGAGTTAGTTTGAGTGCTTTTGGAACCCGAAACCCAAAACCGAGTTACGGGAGGGCATTTTGGACATTTGCCAACTTGTGGAACCCCCTTTAATGTGAATGGCCGACCCTATTCCCTTCATTCCCAGATCTGGACCGAAACCACAGCAGCCCCCCTTTGTTCTACTACTTCTTCTTCACTTCTTCTTCTTCACTCATTTTTCTTCTTCATTTCTCCTTCCTACTTCAAGTAAGCACCCATTTCTCTTCTTTCTTCTTCTATTCTCCATGAATGATTAACCCTAACCCTACATTCTTCCCCAACCTAGGTGGGTAGAGCAGGATTTAGAGTTGGAGCTTGGATTGGGAGCTTGGAAGCTTGGTTTGGTGGATTTGGAGCATTTTGGAGATTTTGGCTTGGGATTCCAACTCCCAAGAGGTAAACCCTAATTTTCCCCCTTGTAATTACTCTTTTATAGTGTAATTAGTAGTTTAGAATCTTTCTAGACCCTTAGGCTACCCGTGGGAGGAAGTTGGAACTAGTTTGGTTGAGTTTAGAGACTTTAATACTAGGTTTTGTGTCAATTTCGGATAGAATCCGAATTTGGCCCAATTTTGGGTGATGCCCTAGGTTAGATGGACCTAGGTAGATGTTGTCGGGTGTCTTGAGGGTGAGTGCGTGTCTCCGTTCGGACACGGGAAGCCGTGTGTAAACCCCCCTAAATTTATTCTGTGGATAGTTAGAGTGGGCCAGGAAAATTTTTATAGAAATTATTGAGGTTTAGAATAGAGTATATGTATCTGGAATTTTAATCCAATTAATTAAAAACCTTGGCGCACCCTATCCTTGTTCAATTATTCGGAGCCCATTATCAGCTCGTAGATTCCATCGGACTATTGTACTTCTGACTTGACTCGCCAATTTACGCACTGGACTTTTCCGCAACACAAAATCAAATCCGTTGTGCCCTAAATTAATTTCACAACTTCCCGTATCCTAAAATCCATATTTAATTCGGTGTCGGACTCCTATGTCGTTACTCCAAATTTTGGGATACCAACTTAACCCGTTGAGCCGGACCAACTAAAGGGTCCAAGACTGACTCCAAGCCCCCATCATTTTTGACCTTTGTGTCATTTCCAAATTTTGACTCCAAGTGCCCCCATTTAATTTAAAAGCGCAGGACAATTTAATTCTAATTAAATCGGGGATACCAGCTTTGCCTAATCCTATTTTAATCCTTAATTAATCCCGATGGCCATAAAAATTTAACCCGTGCCAAACCCCCAACACCCTCTCGCCATGCAAACCATCACCCACATTTTTTCCAAAATTTTAGCGTCATTTTATGTGATTGTACAATTACCCAAATTTAAGGGGCTTAGTTGCAATTTTTGAAATAAGTGTCCTAACCTCATTGGTCTAGGTCAAATGGAGAAGCCCCCTCTCCTTTGACCAAGTCAACATCCCTCCTCCCTCTCATATGCATGAAGAAACTATTTTTCTTCATGATTAATCCTCACCACCCATTTGGATTGGGTCAATCATCACCACACATCCCCACATCACCTCCCATATTTAATGCCTCTTTCTACACATTTTTCCAAGCAGGCCCTAACCCCAATACATTGAACCCCCCCTTCTCTCTCTCCTCCCTCTTTCTTCCCTCACAGCCGAACACCATTCCCACTTCTTCTCATTCTTCATTTCTTCTTCTTCCTTATACTTTTTCCTTATTCTTATTCCTATATCCTTCCTGGAAAATCTCTCCGGCCGGCCACTGAGTCATCTCCGACCCGTCGTCATCCCCCGCGGCGACTCCATAGCAGCTCGCCGGCTGTGCGTCCTCCGCCGCTGTGTAACAACCGACCGACGGTCGGTGCAGCCACCCGACCAACGGTCGGTGCAGCCACCCGACCGACTGTATCCCCGACCGGTGCGAGCTTCATCTCCGACCAGCCACTGAACGGCTCTAGCTGCCGGCTGTGCAGCCCAGCTGAGCAACTGTCCCCGTCGCCGTTGCGTAGCTCCGGAGCAGTCCCCCGCTCAGGCGACCTCTGCAGCCGCTCCGCCGAGCATTGCAGCCTGCTCCGCCGAGCATTGCAGCCTGCTCCGCCGAGCATTGCAGCCTGCTCTGGCCTTTCCCGATCGGCTAAGAGCTCCATGACCGCTGTGCAGTGCAGCTCCGAGTCCGACGACCCGCTGTGCTGTGCAGTACAGTCCGATGACCGCCTGCTGCCAACTCACAAGCTCCCTCTCCGACTTCAGACTTCCCCTGACTCCCTCGTCCGGCCGACTCCTCCGTCACTACTCCGGCTGAGCTCGACAACGCCTCTCCGGCCACCCTATTCAGCCCCACATCTCCTCCCTGTCCGGCTACACCACCACCACCACCACCACAAGCTCCCTGTCCGGTTACATCACCACCACCACCACTACCACTATCATTGACACCCTTTCGACAGCCGCTCTCCGGCCACCCCCAACACCACCTTGCTCCGGCCACTTTGGTATACTACTCCCCCTCTCTTTATATTCATGCATTGTGTTGTGTAGGGATTGAGGTTATATATAGTTATGTGTGTATTAGCTAGTATTTGAGTTTAAAATGGTAGTGTAGTTGTGGTGTAATATAAATAATCATGTGTTAATAAAGTGATTAAGGTAAATGTGGACTAAGGCAAATGACGATTAAGGTGAATGTTAATTATGAAGACTTAAGAATAGGGTTAAATGTAGGTTAGGGTTTATGTCTATGTAAATTAATATGAACTTTAACGATTTGCACGGAGGTTTGGAATTTGATTTTGACGAGTTGTTATGAATATATTACATGATGGTAAAATCCTAATTTATTTACAGAGAATTAATTTGAGAAGAAACAAGGCTCTGAATTGACTGAACAATGATGAACACCGAGGAGCACGCGATTGATGGAGGATTTATGTGTAGTGTAAAATGCTAAATTTAAATGTATGATTAGTAAGGACAGTAGGGGAATGACTGATTGAGGACTAGTGTGATCGGTAATTTAGAAACTGGAAATTTAAGGTGATTAACTTAGGGAGACACCTGGTGACTGGTAACAACGATATGAAACGAAGAAATTAAAATCATAAACTGTGTTTTGAGGATGGCTTGATGATATGGTACTGATGACTAAATGTTTTGACTATCGTATCGATAGTCAACTGTGGTCAACCCCCCTAGTGTCTTGTCCTTGTGACTCGTAGCTGAGACTGAGTTTAGGTGTAGATGTGTGTCGCATCCCCGTCTGTCGTGGAATAGGTTATTGATTATCGGTTTGTATCTCATCTCTAGGTACTACGGAACTTGCGGACTTGGACGCGGTACCGGGACCCCGTCATCAGCAGCCTCGCGCAGGCAAGTATACCTTGCCTTGTTGTACTGTTTAAATTCAATTATATTTGGTTACATATTTATTCATTATATAAATGTGCACGTCCGAGCAGACTCGGGTGTAGTCAACGAAGGCGTTGACGTTAGGAGTAGTATCTGACTTAGTGTCTAGTAGACCCACCTACAATTGTGAAGTTATTGGTATGACTCCCAGGCCTTGACACATCTCGTACACGTGTTGTGAGTCTCATGTAGGGCACGGTCCTGCGTATGTGGTTGGCCACCTGTACGTGTAGGCGTGCGACGGATAGGATATAACTGCTAATAGTGATGCATGTTAGAAGACTAGCAGTTATTAGTAGGTGGAGCATAGACTAGCGTGGTACGATGGTCCCATCCCTGTCCTTATTTGGTTGTAGGGATGGACCCTTGCTCTAAAGTTAACTATGAGCCAGAGTTACGACGCCCCGGCGTAGTAGCGGAAGCGTGTTGTGGATACAACATGCTTAGATCATTGGGCGGGGAGGACGACTAGTAGGCGTATGGGACACCCACACCTTCTATACAGATACCGCACTCGACGGAGTGATACGGACGTATATATATTGCAGATACCACGTTCTCTAGAGTGTTGGATGTTACTTGTTTCATATTGCAGATACCACACTCTAAAGAACGTTGGACGTTATACTATTTCAGATACCATGCTCCTCGGAGATGGACGTTATCAGGTGCCCGTGTTATAGGGGGCATATGTGGCATACACTAGCCGGTTGTCACGATTGGTGAATTATGTCAGCATATGTCTAGCCTACACATTCCCATACACTCAAGTTGTTCTCAAATTGCATTCACTTAGATGGTTAGGTCACCCCCCCTTTTATTATTCAGTATTTACTTTATGGCATGTATTTTTTGTATCTTGTTACGTCCCTCTGAGGACCTGGAACCCTTCCAGGTTGTTTGTGCAGTTGCAGGATACTTGATCTATTAGAGGGTGGACATCATTGCAGGTATATTTATATTTCTAGCTATTTTAGTCTTGTATTTCTTTCCATTTTATTCTGCTTATATAGCCTAGTGTTTATAGACCTATATTGTTCTTCTGGTCTATTCGAACGAATGTATTATTGGGCTGCAGACTGATGATGTGTATCGTTCTTTCTTGAGATTACTTATCCTGGATTGAGATTTAGATTTAGTTGTTGTATATTAGAAATAGCTTATTACTTGGATCACTTGACCATGGACAGCGTAAGTGTACTTCATCGGGTCCATTAAATTGGAAAGCCCTACGAAGTCGTACCAGCTGGCCATTGCCACGTGTCTGGTCCCATTGATTTTGGGACTGGGGCGTGACATGGTTTTAGTGGTGGCCCATACAGGTCCTCAGAGCAAATCGTATCGGTTACGTTACTGTACCGAACGAGCCTGCAACTTAGGATTAATGTGAATAAGATCTCAATCCATAACCGATTTTAAAACTCCTCTCGTATGTGATTATCGCCCTTGGACTTCCAATTTACATTCGTTCAATCTTCGTCAATATCGCCATCCTTGTTCCTCGTCCCCTATTGTTCAGGGAGACGAATGCTTGTGACTGATGACTTTCCTCCAGAAGAAGATCGAAGACCAGACGACAGGAGATAGAATTTGTATACCTTTCTCGGAGAAGATTATTACCATATCAGAATAGATTGATGGGTTCTTTGGATTCTAGAACTAGTGTGGAAGGTTGGCAAGAGAGTTGGACCCAGTAGTACCCTATTCGTACTCGAGATAGCAGTGATCTTGGAAGTACAAGGAGCTGAAAGGATTGTTGATCAAGGCCTAGAATGGTCTAAGGAAATGCATAGCCTGATGATGGAAATTAGTGGTTGTATTTGATAGCAATACCGGGAATGACATTATGGACTAGAGGAGATAAAATTTCAAGCTCTCACTTGGAAGATGATTATCTAATACAAGAAATTTTAGTAAGTGCTTGGGTGACATCATTATTAAAATCGTACTATGTGACTCGAAGAGATAAATAACGGAAAAAAAAAAGGAATTTGAGGAATAAAATTTTAGGGAAAACCTTGAGGAGAAGAGAATTATACATTAGGCGAGGAACATTTTCTTTTGAGGATTAATGTTGGAAACAGAACGGGAGAAATTATTTTAAGGTTTACTCTACACTATGACCTTATCCTAGACATGGATTGGTTGAGCCAATACCTCACGACGCGAGATTGTCGACGAGATTACATTAATTATGACCACCAGAATACCCTGAGTTTGAGTTACTTCAGGGAGCCCGGGAACTTAGTGCCCAAATACCTTAGAGACACACAATGCAGGGTGAACCAGTGAACCCCCGCATGATATCAGAGTTTGAGGATGTGATTCTAGGAACCCTTTCCGGCCTGGCACCTAACGGAGAGGTAGAGTTTGCTATAGAGTTGACTCCAAGAGCGGAGCAAATTATTTTCTCGTCTTCAGACTAGCACCGAAAGAGTTGGTTGAGTTGGAGGTCCAT
Source organism: Iris macrosiphon (assembly GCA_036927795.1). Classification (NCBI taxonomy): domain Eukaryota; kingdom Viridiplantae; phylum Streptophyta; class Magnoliopsida; order Asparagales; family Iridaceae; genus Iris; species Iris macrosiphon. The sequence continues at coordinate 45,864,722 of JAYESA010000010.1, forward strand.
AGTAGAGGATCACTTGGACAAGAGTTTCGGTCGGGCTAGTCTTTTCCCATGGGAGAATACCCATCTTAATTATGCCAAAAAAAATGGGACGGTACAGTTGAATCAGCTAAGTGGCGCATATGTATTTTGAAGATCGATCTCAGATCCAGCTATCATCAGATCTAAGTACGGAGAGAGGGCATTCCTAAGACGACTTTTCGGACGTAGTATGGACACTATGAGTTTCTAGTCATGACGTTTGGTTTAACCAAGTGCCAGCAGTAATTGTGAGCCAAATGAACAATGTCTTCCACCAGTACTTGGATAAGTTCATGGTGTATTTATAGACTACATCCTGATATATTCCAAGAGCCAGGAGGAGCCTGAGAGGCATCTCAAAATCGTGTTGGAGACGCTGAGACATGAGAGAATGTATGCCAAACTCAGCAAATATGAGTTTTGCTTGGACAGAGTACCATTTCTGGGCAACATAATCACCGGAGATGGACTATCAGTTGATCCGGAGAAGATAGCTGCAGTAGAGACCTAGCCTACCCCTACATCAGTTACGGAGGTTAGAAGTTTTCTCGGACTTGCCGGATATTACCGGTGGCTCGTGGAAAACTTTTCGAGGATAACTGCGCCTATGACGCGACTGACGCGTAAAGGCGAAGAGTTTATCTGGACCGACGAGTGTCAGGCGGCTTTCGATGAGCTAAAGAAGCGTCTGACATCGGCACCGATTTTGATACTACCTTCCGGATCAGGAAGATTTGTAGTGTACAGTGATGCGTCAGGGAGCGGATTGGGATGTGTACTGATGCAACACGGCAAGGTGATAGCCTACGCATCGAGACAGTTGAGAGTTCATGAGAAGAACTATCCGACGCACGACTTGGAGCTAGCTGGGGTGATATTTGCACTAAAGCTATGGAGACATTACCTTTATGGTGAGCGTGTTGAGATTTATACAGATCATAAAAGCCTGAAGTACGTCTACACGCAGAAGGAGCTCAATATGAGGCAGAGACGTTGGCTAGAGCTGATGACAAATTATGACATTGAGCTACAGTACCACCCTGGCAAGGCGAATATCGTAGCAGATGCCTTAAGCAGGAAGCCCATGGCATACTTTTTGACGACGCAGCGGCAATTGCTAGAGGATCTCCAGAAACTTGGGATAGGGATCGTGTTGCCAGGCATGGATGGAAAGATGGCCAGTCTTGAGGTTCAGCCTACTTTGATTGAGAAGATCAAGGCAGCATTGCCTACAGATACGAGGTTTCGACGTCTACGAGAGAGGACAGAGGCAGGCATGCAGACGGGACTCAGGATTCACGAAGACGGAATATTGAGGTGTGGAGATCGCCTATACGATCCGAGAGGCGAGCTACACAAAGAGTTGATGACCGAGGCTCATTGCTCGATTTAATCTATTCATCCCGTGGGTACGAAGATGTACCGAGTTTTGAGGCAGCATTTCTGGTAGCATGGGATGAAGAGAGAGATGGAGAGATTCGTAGCAAGATGCTTGGTATGTCAGCAAGACAAGGCTGAATAACAGAGAACTGCAGGACTAATGCAGCTGTTTCCCAATTTTCGAGGGGAAGTGGGAACACTTTAACAGGGACATCGTCACAGGATTCCCACAGAGCCCTAGCGGGAAGGATGCAGTTTGGGTTGTCGTAGGCAGACTCACCAAGTCTGCACATTTCTTGCCCTTCAGAGTTGGGCAGTCCACGAAGATTTTATCTGACATGCATATGAGTTAGATAGTATGACTACATGGAGTGCCTGTCAGCATCGTATAAGATCGTGATTCCAGATTCACGTCGCATTTTGACGGAGTATGCAGAAGAGCCTAGGAACTCGCCTCAAGTTCAGCACTGCATATCATCCGTAGACTGATGGTCAGTCAGAACGCACGATACAGATATTAGAGGATATGTTGAGAGCATGCATGATTGATTTTGGAGGATCTTGGGAGGACCACCTACACTTGGTGGAATCCTCTTGCAATAACAGCTACCAGGCTAACATACAGATGACACCTTAAGAGGCACTGTACGACAGGAAATGTAGGCCGCTAGTTTGTTGGAGTGACGTGGGAGAGCGTCAGATACTTGGTCCAGAATTGGTGACACAGACAGTAGAGAAGGTCAAGCAGATTCAGAGCCACCTGTGCGCAGCACAGGACAGACAGAAACGCTGGGCAGATGCGCACTGCAGGCCATTGGAGTTCAAAGAGGGTGACCACGTATTTTTGAGGATATTGCCCACTCGTGGTACCATCATATTCAGAGGCAGAGGCAAGCTGAGTCCGAGGTATATCGGACCTTTTGACATTCTGGAACGAGTTGGCGAAGTGGCTTACCGTCTTGCATTACCTCTATCATTAGAGGGAGTACATGACGTATTTCACGTATCGCAGCTGAGGAGATATGTCGCAGACCCTAACCACGTGCTTGATCATTCAGAGATTACAGTTGGGCCTAGTCTGTCTTACGTAGAGCAGCCGGTCGAGATTCTCGATCGCAGCGAGAAGACTTTGAGAGGACAGACGATTCGACTGGTCAGAGTGGCATGGAAGCACCATTCACCAGGCGAGTCTACTTGGGAGCGCGAGGATTCTATTCGGCAGCGATTTCCGTACTTATTTGAGGAGCAAGGTACGAATTTGCGTACGACAATTTAATTACTAGTTATTTTGAATTCTTTTAGATATTATCGTGCTTTACTTTTAATTTCGGGGACGAAATTTTTCTAAGTTGAAAAGAATGTAAACCCCCCTAAATTTATTCTGTGGATAGTTAGAGTGGGCCAGGAAATTTTTTATAGAAATTATTGAGGTTTAGAATAGAGTATATGTATCTGGAATTTTAATCCAATTAATTAAAAACCTTGGCGCACCCTATCCTTGTTCAATTATTCGGAGCCCATTATCAGCTCGTAGATTCCATCGGACTATTGTACTTCTGACTTGACTCGCCAATTTAGGCACTGGACTTTTCCGTAACACTAAATCAAATCCGTTGTGCCCTAAATTAATTTCACAACTTCCCGTATCCTAAAATCCATATTTAATTCGGTGTCGGACTCCTATGTCGTTACTCCAAATTTTGGGATACCAACTTAACCCGTTGAGCCGGACCAACTAAAGGGTCCAAGACTGACTCCAAGCCCCCATCATTTTTGACCTTTGTGTCATTTCTAAAATTTGACCCCAAGTGCCCCCATTTAATTTAAAAGCGCGGGACAATTTAATTCTAATTAAATCGGGGATACCAGCTTTGCCTAATCCTATTTTAATCCTTAATTAATCCCGATGGCCATAAAAATTTAACCCGTGCCAAACCCCCAACACCCTCTCGCCATGCAAACCATCACCCACATTTTTTCCAAAATTTTAGCGTCATTTTATGTGATTGTGCAATTACCCAAATTTAAGGGGCTTAGTTGTAATTTTTGAAATAAGTGTCCTAACCTCATTGGTCTAGGTCAAATGGAGAAGCCCCCTCTCCTTTGACCAAGTCAACATCCCTCCTCCCTCTCATATGCATGAAGAAACTATTTTTCTTCATGATTAATCCTCACCACCCATTTGGATTGGGTCAATCATCACCACACATCCCCACATCACCTCCCATATTTAATGCCTCTTTCTACACATTTTTCCAAGCAGGCCCTAACCCCAATACATTGAACCCCCCCTTCTCTCTCTCCTCCCTCTTTCTTCCCTCACAGCCGAACACCATTCCCACTTCTTCTCCTTCTTCATTTCTTCTTCTTCCTTATACTTCTTCCTTATTCTTATTCCTATCTCCTTCCTAGAAAATCTCTCCGGCCGGCCACTGAGTCATCTCCGACCCGTCGTCATCCCCCGCGGCGACTCCATAGCAGCTCGCCGGCTGTGCGTCCTCCGCCGCTGTGTAACAACCGACCGACGGTCGGTGCAGCCACCCGACCGACTGTGTCCCCGACCGGTGCGAGCTTCATCTCCGACCAGCCACTGAACGGCTCTCGCTGCCGGCTGTGCAGCCCAGCTGAGCAACTGTCCCCGTCGCCGTTGCGTAGCTCCGGAGCAGTCCCCCGCTCAGGCGACCTCTGCAGCCACTCCGCCGAGCATTGCAGCCTGCTCCGCCGAGCATTACAGCCTGCTCCGCCGAGCATTGCAGCCTGCTCTGGCCTTTCCCGATCGGATAAGAGCTCCATGACCGCTGTGCAATGCAGCTCCGAGTCCGACGACCCGCTGTGCTGTGCAGTACAGTCCGATGACCGCCTGCTGCCAACTCACAAGCTCCCTCTCCGACTTCAGACTTCCCCTGACTCCTTCGTCCGGCCGACTCCTCCGTCACTACTCCGGCTGAGCTCGACAGCGCCTCTCCGGCCACCCCATTCAGCCCCACATCTCCTCCCTGTCCGGCTACACCACCACCACCACCACCACAACTCCCTGTCCGGTTACATCACCACCACCACCATTACCACTATCATTGACACCCTTTCGACAGCCGCTCTCCGGCCACCCCCAGCACCACCTTGCTCCGGCCACTTTGGTATACTACTCCCCCTCTCTTTATATTCATGCATTGTGTTGTGTAGGGATTGAGGTTATATATAGTTATGTGTGTATTAGCTAGTATTTGAGTTTAAAATGGTAGTGTAGTTGTGGTGTAATATAAATAATCATGTGTTAATAAAGTGATTAAGGTAAATGTGGACTAAGGCAAATGACGATTAAGGTGAATGTTAATTATGAAGACTTAAGAATAGGGTTAAATGTAGGTTAGGGTTTATGTCTACGTAAATTAATATGAACTTTAACGATTTGCACGGAGGTTTGGAATTTGATTTTGACGAGTTGTTATGAATATATTACATGATGGTAAAATCCTAATTTATTTACAGAGAATTAATTTGAGGAGAAACAAGGCTCTGAATTGACTGAACAATGATGAACACCGAGGAGCACGCGATTGATGGAGGATTTATGTGTAGTGTAAAATGCTAAATTTAAATGTATGATTAGTAAGGACAGTAGGGGAATGACTGATTGAGGACTAGTGTGATCGGTAATTTAGAAACTGGAAATTTAAGGTGATTAACTTAGGGAGACACCTGGTGACTGGTAACAACGATATGAAACGAAGAAATTAAAATCATAAACTGTGTTTTGAGGATGGCTTGATGATATGGTACTGATGACTAAATGTTTTGACTATCGTATCGATAGTCAACTGTGGTCAACCCCCTAGTGTCTTGTCCCTGTGACTCGTAGCTGAGACTGAGTTTAGGTGTAGATGTGTGTCGCATCCCCGTCTGTCGTGGAATAGGTTATTGATTATCGGTTTGTATCTCATCTCTAGGTACTACGGGACTTGCGGACTTGGACGCGGTACCGGGACCCCGTCATCAGCAGCCTCGCGCAGGCAAGTATACCTTGCCTTGTTGTACTGTTTAAATTCAATTATATTTGGTTACATATTTATTCATTATATAAATATACGCGTCCGAGCAGACTCGAGTGTAGTCAACGAAGGCGTTGACGTTAGGAATAGTATCTGACTTAGTGTCTAGTAGACCCACCTACAGTTGTGGAGTTATTGGTATGACTCCCAGGCCTTGACACATCTCGTACACGTATTGTGAGTCTCATGTAGGGCACGGTCCTGCGTATGTGGTTGGCCACCTGTACGTGTAGGCGTGCGACGGATAGGATATAACTTCTAATAGTGATGCATGTTAGAAGACTAGCAGTTATTAGTAGGTGGAGCATAGACTAGCGTGGTACGATGGTCCCATCCCTGTCCTTGTTTGGTTGTAGGGATGGACCCTTGCTCTAAAGTTAACTATGAGCCAGAGTTACGATGCCCCGGCGTAGTAGCGGAAGTGTGTTGTGGATACAACATGCTTAGATCATTGGGCGGGGAGGACGACTAGTAGGCGTATGGGACACCCACACCTTCTATACAGATACCGCAATCGACGGAGTGATACGGACGTATATATATTACAGATACCACGTTCTCTAGAGTGTTGGACGTTACTTGTTTCATATTGCAGATACCACACTCTAAAGAACGTTGGACGTTATACTATTTCAGATACCATGCTCCTCGGAGATGGACGTTATCAGGTGCCCGTGTTATAGGGGGCATATGTGGCATACACTAGCCGGTTGTCACGATTGGTGAATTACGTCAGCATATGTCTAGCCTACACATTCCCATACACTCAAGTTGTCCTCAAATTGCATTCACTTAGATGGTTAGGTCACCCCCCCTTTTATTATTCAGTATTTACTTTATGGCATGTATTTTTTGTATCTTGTTACGTCCCTCTGAGGACCTGGAACCCTTCCAGGTTGTTTGTGCAGTTGCAGGATACTTGATCTATTAGAGGGTGGACATCATTGCAGGTATATTTATATTTCCAGCTATTTCAGTCTTGTATTTCTTTCCATTTTATTCTGCTTATATAGCCTAGTGTTTATAGACCTATATTGTTCTTCTGGTCTATTCGAACGAATGTATTATTGGGCTGCAGACTGATGATGTGTATCGTTCTTTCTTGAGATTACTTATCCTGGATTGAGATTTAGATTTAGTTGTTGTATATTAGAAATAGCTTATTACTTGGATCACTTGACCATGGACAGCGTAAGTGTACTTCGTCGGGTCCATTAAATTGGAAAGCCCTACGAAGTCGTACCAGCTGGCCATTGCCACGTGTCTGGTCCCATGGATTTTGGGACTGAGGCGTGACACCGTGTCGTGGAGAAACGGACGTTTCGGGCGAATTTGGGGTTTTCGTCGTCGCCGATTCGAAGTGCGTGCGCATTTTTGCCACGGACATAGAATTGATGTGGTAGCATTTTTTCTAGGATCTAGACATCGTTTAGGACCCGTGGGTAAATTTTAGGCCAATTTCGAGTTCGTTTGGTGTGCGTTTGAGGAGGTTTTCCGAACCGTACACCGCGTGTTCGTCGAAATGACCGAACGGCCATTTCGGCGTGGTTTTCTAGTTTCGGGCTTGTGCGTGCGTTGGGTTAGCATCGGAGAGTGTGTGCTAGAATTCTTGGGCTATATTTTATATATTTATAGGTGTTTGTGCGTGTCGGGGTCGTTGGGCGTGCGTTGGTGAGTGTTGTGGGCGTTGTGTGCGTTGTTTGTGTGTGTGTTATGTTTATATATATATATGTATATATATATATATATATATATATATATATATATATATATATATATATATTTGTGTGTGCTTCTATATATATATATTTTCTATTTATATGTGTGTTTTTATGTGTTTGTGAGTGTGTTAGTGGGTGCTTGTGTGAGTGTGTTAGTGAGTGCTTGTGTGAGTGTGTTGGTGCTAGTGTATATGTGTAGGTGAGTGTGTGTGTGAGTGTGAGTGAGTGTTTAGATATAGATATATATATGTATATGAGTTTGAGTTTATGTTTATATATGTATATATATTTATATATATATGTAGGAGTGTTTGTGTGTGTGGTTGTGTGTTTGTGAGAGTGTGTGCTAGTGTGTGTGAGAGTGTGTGTGTGAGGGTGTGTGAGTGTGAGTGTGAGTGTGAGTGTGTGTGAGGATATATATTTATGTTGAGTGTGAGTGTGTGTATATATATATATATATATATATATATATATATATATATATATATATATATATATATATATATATATATATATATATATATATATATATATGTGTGTGTGTATATATATATATATATATATATATATATATATATATATATATATATATATATATGTGTGTGTATATATATATATAGATGTGTGTTTATATATATATATATAGATATATGTATATAATTATATGTGTGTGTGTGTGTGTTGATATGTGTTTGAGTGTGTGTGTGTGTGTTAGATTATATATAAGTGTGTGTATATATATATATCTAGTTGTATATATATATCTAGAGATATATATATGTATGTGTATATATATATATATATATATATATATATATATATATATATATATATATATATATATATATATAGGAGTGTGTGTGTGTGTTTGTGAGATTGGGGGGGGGGGGACTGGGACCAGAACAGCAACAACAGCTGCTGCTGTGTGGGGCAGCAGCCACCACACCAGCAGCAGCAGCTGCTAGAGCAGCAGCAAAAGGCGCATCAGCAGCAGTTTTTGCAGCAGCAGGAGCAGCAGCAACAAGCATTCAGGAGCAGGGGCAGCAGCAGCAATAACTTAATGCGAGGGAGAGAGAGAGGTATACATACATATATAGATAGATAGATTAGTAGATAGTTAGATTAATAGTTAGGTGGATATATAGTTAGATAAATAGATTCATAGATAGGCAGATGTATAGATAGTTAGAGAGATACATAGTTAGATAAATGGATAAATAGATAGATAGATGCCTAGATAGATAGATAAATAGATAGGTAGATAAATAGTTAAATAGTTAGATAGGTATTAGATAGTTAGACTGTTAGATACATAGATAGGTAAATATTTAGATAGATAGATTAGATTGATAGATAGCTAGATAGTAATTTAGATAGATTGGTAGATAGATACGTAGATATCTAGATAGTTAGATATTAGATACCTAGATAGATATATATTAGTAGATAGTTAGATAGCTAGATAAATAGATAGCTAGGTAAATAGATAGACACATAGATAGATAGCTAGATGGATGGATAGATGTTAGATAGATGGATACATGGATAAATAAATAGGTAGATAGATATATTGATATATATATATATATATATATATATATATATATATATATATATATATATATATATATATATATATATATATATATATATATATATATAACTAGATAGATAGATAGATAGATAGATAGATAGATAGATAGATAGATAGATAGATAGATAGATAGATAGGTAGAGGGATAATTAGATATCTATATCTATATGCATAGATATATATACATAGCTAGATAGATAGTTAGATATCTAGGTATAGATATATATATATGTAAGGTATGTGTAAGGTAAGGTATATATGTAAGGTATATATGTAAGGTATGTGAGATATATACGTAGATACCTAGGTATATGCATATATGTATTAGATATATATATATATATATATATATATATATTTTAGCCTAGATTATAGCTAGATATATATGTTTATGCATAGTTAGTTAGCTAGAGGGGTAGTCGGGTTGAGTTTAGAGCGGTATCTCAATACCTTGAGATACTAAGGTATCTCAATACCTTAAGATAACCAAGATATTGGGTTTCGAGCGGGGTATTTGAGCAATAGCCTAGGAATAGTATTGGAGTGATTTTTATATGCTTATGTGTATATATTTACGCGTGCTAGCATAGGTTTTAGAGGGTATAGGCGGGGTGCGTAGCCTAGGTTGAGGTATCGGATACCGAGGGTATCCCGGTATCTCAAGGAGGCGAGTTTGAGAGTTTTCTAGCTTAATGAGCTCGGTTTGACCTAGAATTTCAGGAGCACCCTAGTTTGACCTAGACTTGACCGTAGTTGACTCAGTTGACCGCCAAAGTAAACTTTTGACCTAGTTTTGACCCAGAGTTGACTTTTTGGACCTATAGTTGATTTTTTGACCTAGATTTTACCGATTTGACCCGTTTGACCTAGAACGACCCTAGAAGCCTTTTTTAGTTATTTTATATCTGTTTAACTTATTAGAACCATGTTTAACTTTGCTTTTCGCAATAGGTCCTTGCGACACCAGTTCGGATCGCCGGTTGCTCAGGACATCAGGCGAGTACATTCTCTGATAGTTTTTATTATCTGATGATTATTATGATTCAGCTTCTAGTATAGTATCATCTGATTATTCTGGCACAACACGGGACACTGACTGATATTTCTGGATTTATTTACTTGCGACACGTACATTTCATATTTCTGTTCTCTATTCTGGAATCACTACTGGCATCACCTACAGGCATCACTACAGGCATCACTCATGTTTCAGGCTGGACTCATCTTAATTTACGTGTCGGGTCTTAGATCCACTTGTATTAGTCGGGGCGGGGAAATACTCGAGTAGACATGTAAACATTTCCATCTGGAATTATCAGGAATCACTCCTTCTGGCCTAATCTGGAATGATAGCAGCCGCGCACCCAGTGCGCGGTGAGCCGTACTTACCCCTAGCCGTTTACATGTCGAAATAAGTATTTCAAAGACACCGAGTTCATTCTTTATAGTCTGGACTCTCATGCATTTCTTGCTGGTCTCACTTACATATTTCTGGACTTGACTCACTACATGTATTTCATGCTGGACTCATTACACGTTCATGTGCACGGACTTGATCTTAGCTTAGATTTCTTGTATCTCACAGTTATTACTATCTTATTTCTGATATTCCTGCATCTTTACCTTTATGCACCAGTAATTTATATATTTCTTATTTTATACTTGCTTTATTCTTCTTGCTACTTGCTATAACTGTTTTATAGTTTTTATCATTTAAATGGAACTGTTGTTAGAGATGTACTTGCTCCAGTCCTGACTGGACATATTTTTCAGAGTATCCGGAGAATTGGTGTCCAACGTTTTATGGACCTGAGCCTGTCGATGGTGCAGACAGGGACCCTCTAGTTTAGGGGTAATTTCCGGGTTGGTAGCCGGGATCACTGAGACCTTGTTATAGTTTTTATTAGCTTTTAGCACCGGATTTGTCTCCGGTTTGGATTGAGATCTTGTATTGTATATTATTTTGGATGATGTATTATTATTATTGATGTTGTGGTGGTTGTAGTTGTTGGTTAGACTTTGGAGTTGTTAGTCTTCTTTGTTATCTTATCGTGCTTAGATTCGTGATTGAGTACTTGATTATCATTATGATATTGCTCCTCCGTTTGGAGTTGAGATCTTGACAGGTTTATATATTGATTGCGTGGTTGCCCTCCTTTTGGAGAGGTCATGGCAGATTTTTTTGTGAGTTATCTAGATAGTTGACCTAGACAACGTTCTACCGTCGATGCTGCGGCGTAGGCTGGACGTACCCACGACTCATGCCCAATTTTCTGGGTGCGGGTCGTGACACGTTTTTGGTGGTGGCCCATGCACGTCTCGATTCACAATTAGTGCGATATCGTGGTGGTACAATAACTTTGTAGTACTGCTGCGAGCCTGCTATAGGATCTAGGATCTAGGATGAGAGTGTACTCAATCACGACTAGGAACAATTCCAATCTAATTATTCTGAAATTGTTTTCTTTTGAAATATTACTGTCCTTCTTTGATGATATCGTATCTTGCGCCGTATTGACTTCTTTTGATCTGTGTTCAAGATGCCTCCGTAGACAAGATCTCATCGTACCGCCCCAGCAGTTGCCACTGAGAGGTCTGCTACCTCTCGTCCAGCTCATATTTAGGCAGCTGCTTCCGCTCCACTCCAATCCTGCGGTCAAGGGAGCATCTGCTTCTCTCGGGGATCCTCCTTCACCTGTCGATCCGAGGCCTACCCCATTCATTCCGGTGGTTCCTCCACCACTTCCTGCTCCAGTAGATGCCGCGCAGTTGTTTGCGTTCTTCAGGGAGATGATGGACGCGCAGTACCGTCAGGTAGATGTGATGAGGCTGGGCATTGAGAACCCCACCAGGTGGCCATGACGGCAGTGGATAGGGTGGCACAGATTCAGCCACAGGCAGATGAGATTCAGCATCCGAGGCCGGGTAGTATCATTGACTTCCAGAGGATGCGGCCCAAGGAGTTCCGTGGTACAGAAGGGATCCTGTACGCGAATGACTGGATAGAGCAGATTGAGGGGATCTTCAGGCTGGCGCAGATTCCAGACAGCATGCAGATAGAGGCAGCGGGCAGTCAGATGTTCGATCTCGCTTTGACATGGTATCGCACAGATACGAGGATCGCGGTGCCAGGGCTTACTTGGGAGGCCTTCAAGAGGCTTTTTAAGGAGAAATTTTTTCCAGATGTGGCGCTCAGTGCTTTGGAGAGCCAGTTCGAGGCACTCGTCCAAGGGAGCATGACTGTGGATGAGTACACAGCGGAGTTCTGCCGTCTGGGCAGATTTATGGATGGCTTGAGTGAGGCTGCAAAGGCGAGGAAGTTTTGCAAGGGCTTAGTTATGGCGGTCAAGTCTTTGACCAGGAGCGACCGCGAGGCGAATTTCGAGCAGATAGTAGGAGATGCTCAGAGAGAAAAGGATGACTTGGAGCTCAAGTCCAAGAAAGGTAGGGTTGATTCAGGCAGTGCGAGTGGCAGCACGGGACCGGTTAAGCGTCCCTATGTGCAGAAGGCAGCACAGCAGGGTCAGGATCAGAGGGTGCCCACTTGTGCCTACTGTAGAAAGGTAGGACACACTTGGGATGTTTGTAGGAGGAGGCTGAAGGTGTGTTTGTTCTGTGGATCCGTTGCTCACCAGATGCGAGATTACCCCACTGCACCTCCATTGGGTGGAGCACAGGATCAGAGAGTTGGAGCTAGACCACCTGTGGCACAGCATCATGCCCCGCACCAGCAGAGGGATACACCCCAGCAGGGCAGGCTTATGCGTTGACGGTCGAGGAGGCCGATGCTACGGGTGTCGGGTTAGCAGGTCTGTCTCTTTGTTCTTCTTCCTGTTCTTTTCCATTCCTTGTGGTGTGCTTCATTAGTACCTGTTAGACTTTTCTTTGTGCTGTGGTAGATAGTGTAGTGACCCTGATTGAGACTATGATAACACGACCAGTAAGACCCTGATCTTGTATGTTGTTTAGGTAGAATTTCTTGACTGTGATTGTTGGGGGTTTGAACTAGAGGGAGTGTGATTGACTTTAAATTTCGAGGATGAAATTTTCTAAGGAGGATAGGCTTGTCACCACCCCATTTTCAGAGCCGGATATTTTTTTTATTTTAATTTAGTTAATTGTGTATTATTTATAATTAATTATATTTATAATTAATTAATGATTGTATTATATTTTTATTGATTGTTTTAGGATTTTGGCTAGCCTGGACCCATGTCAGACCCTAGTGTACCCATGTCCGACCTAGCCCACACCCCTGTGAGACTTATTTTTGGGTTTAGAATATTTATTATATTTTTAGAGGGTTAGTTGGAGAGATTTGGAGTTAGTTTGAGTGCTTTTGGAACCCGAAACCCAAAACCGAGTTACGGGAGGGCATTTTGGACATTTTCCAACTTGTGGAACCCCCTTTAATGTGAATGGCCTACCCTATTCCCTTTATTCCCAGATCTGGACCAAAACCACAGCAGCCCCCCTTTGTTCTACTACTTCTTCTTCTTCACTTCTTCTTCTCCACTCATTTTTCTTCTTCCTTTCTCCTTCCTACTTCAAGTAAGCACCCATTTCTCTTCTTTTTTCTTTTATTCTCCATCAATGATTAACCCTAACCCTACATTCTTCCCCAACCTATGTGGATAGAGCTTAGATTTGGAGTTGGAGCTTGGATTGGGAGCTTGGAAGCTTGGTTTGGTGGATTTGGAGCATTTTGGAGATTTTGGCTTGGGATTCCAACTTCCAAGAGGTAACCCTAATTTTCCCCCTTGTAATTACTCTTTTATAGTGTAATTAATAGTTTAGAACCTTTCTAGACCCTTAGACTACCCGTGGGAGAAAGTTGGAACTAGTTTGGTTGAGTTTAGAGACTTTAACACTAGGTTTTGTGTCAATTTCGGGTGGAATCCGAATTTGGCCCAATTTTGGATGATGTCCTAGGTTAGATGGACCTAGGTAGACGTTGTCGGGTGTCTTGAGGGTGAGTGCGTGTCTCCGTTCGGACACGGGAAGTCGTATTGCGGAGAAACGGGCGTTTCGGGCGAATTTGGGGTTTTCGTCGTCGCCGATTCAAAGTGCTTGCGTATTTTTGCCACGGACCTAGAATTGATGCGGTAGCATTTTTTCTAGGATCTAGACATCGTTTAGGACCCGTGGGTAAATTTTGGGCCGATTTCAAGTTCGTTTGGTGTGCGTTTGAGGAGGTTTTTCGAACCGCACACCGCGTGTTCGTCGAAATGACCGAACGACCATTTCGGCTTGGTTTTCTAGTTTCGGGTTTGTGCGCACGTTGGGTTAGCATCGGGGAGTGTGTGCTAGAATTCTCGGGCTATATTTTATATATTTATAGGTGTTTGTGCGTGTCGGGGTCGTTGGGCGTGCGTTGGTGAGCGTTATGGGCGTTGTGTGCGTTGTTTGTGTGTGTGTTGTGTTTATATATATGTATATATATGTATATATATATATATATATATATATATATATATATATATATATTTGTGTGTGCTTCTATATATATATATTTTCTATTTATATGTGTGTTTTTATGTGTTTGTGAGTGTGTTAGTGGGTGCTTGTGTGAGTGTGTTAGTGAGTGCTTGTGTGAGTGTGTTGGTGCTAGTGTATGTGTTTAGGTGAGTGTGTGTGTGTGAGTGAGTGTTTAGATATAGATATATATGTATATGAGTTTGAGTTTGAGTTTGTGTGTATATATGTATATATATTTATATATATATGTAGGAGTGCTTGTGTGTGTGGTTGTGTGTTTGTGAGAGTGTGTGCTAGTGTGTGTGAGAGTGTGTGTGTGAGGGTGTGTGAGTGTGAGTGTGTGTGAGGATATATATTTATGTTGAGTGTGAGTGTGTATATGTATATATATATATATATATAGATATATGTGTGTGTATATATATAGATGTGTGTTTATATATATATATATATATATATATATATATATATATATATATATATATATATATAAAAATATATGTATATAATTATATGTGTGTGTGTGTTGATATGTGTTTGAGTGTGTGTGTGTATTAGATTATATATAAGTGTGTGTATATATATATCTAGTTGTATATATATATATCTAGAGATATATATATATATGTATGTGTATATATATATATGTATATAGGAGTGTGTGTGTGTGTGTTTTTGAGATGGGGGGGGGGGACTGGGACCAGAACAGCAACAACAGCTGCTGCTGTGTGGGGGCAGCAGCCACCACACCAGCAGCAGCAGCTGCTAGAGCAGCAGCAAAAGGCGCATCAGCAGCAGTTTTTGCAGCAGCAGGAGCAGCAGCAACAAGCATTCAGGAGCAGGGGCAGCAGCAGCAATAGCTTAATGCGAGGGAGAGAGAGAGAGGTATACATATATATATAGATAGATTAGTAGATAGTTAGATTAATAGTTAGGTGGATATATAGTTAGATAAATAGATTCATAGATAGGTAGATGTATAGATAGTTAGAGAGATACATAGTTAGATAAATGGATAAATAGATAGATAGATGCCTAGATAGATAGATAAATAGATAGGTAGATAAATAGTTAAATAGTTAGATAGGTATTAGATAGTTAGACTGTTAGATACATAGATAGGTAAATATTTAGATAGATAGATTAGATTGATAGATAGCTAGATAGTTATTTAGATAGATTGGTAGATAGATACGTAGATATCTAGATAGTTAGATATTAGATACCTAGATAGATATATATTAGTAGATAGTTAGATAGCTAGATTAATAGATAGCTAGGTAAATAGATAGACACATAGATAGATAGCTAGATGGATGGATAGATGTTAGATAGATGGATACATGGATAAATAAATAGGTATATATATATATATATATATATATATATATATATATATATATATATATATATATATATATATATATATATATATATATATATATATATATATATAACTAGATAGATAGATAGATAGGTAGAGGGATAATTAGATATCTATATCTATATGCAAAGATATATATACATAGCTAGATAGATAGTTAGATATCTAGGTATATATATATATATATATATATATATATATATATATATATATATATATATATATATATATATATAAGGTATGTGAGATATATACGTAGATACCTAGGTATATGCATATATGTATTAGATATATATATTTTAGCATAGATTATAGCTAGATATATATATGTTTATGCATAGTTAGTTAGCTAGAAGGGTAGTCGGGTTGAGTTTAGAGCGGTATCTCAATACCTTGAGATACCGAGGTATCTCAATACCTTAAGATAACCAAGGTATTGGATTTCGAGCGGGATATTTGAGCAATAGCCTAGGAATAGTATTGGAGTGATTTTTATATGCTTATGTGTATATATTTACGCGTGCTAGCATAGGTTTTAGAGGGTATAGGCGGGGTGCGTAGCCTAGGTTGAGGTATCGGATACCGAGGGTATCCCGGTATCTCAAGGAGGCGAGTTTGAGAGTTTTCTAGCTTAATGAGCTCGGTTTGACCTAGAATTTCAGGAGCACCCTAGTTTGACCTAGACTTGACCGTAGTTGACTCGGTTGACCGCCAAAGTCAACTTTTGACCTAGTTTTGATCCAGAGTTGACTTTTTGGACCTATAGTTGATTTTTTGACCTAGATTTCACCGGTTTGACCCGTTTGACCTAGAACGACCCTAGAAGCCTTTTTTTAATTATTTTATATCTGTTTAACTCATTAGAACCATGTTTAACCTTGCTTTTCGCAATAGGTCCTTGCGACACCAGTTTGGATCGCCAGTTGCTCAGGACATCAGGCGAGTAAATTCTCTGATAGTTTTCATTATCTGATGATTATTATGATTCAGCTTCTAGTATAGTATCATCTGATTATTCTGGCACAACACGGGACACTGACTGATATTTCTGGATTCATTTACTTGCGACACGTATATTTCATGTTTTTGGCCTCTATTCTGGAATCACTACTGGCATCACCTACAGGCATCACTACAGGCATCACTCATGTTTCTGGCTGGACTCATCTTGATTTACGTGTCGGGTCTTGGATCCACTTGTATTAGTCGGGGCGGGAAAATACTCGAGTAGACATGTAAATATTCCCATCTGGAATCATCAGGAATCACTCACTCTGGCCTAATCTGGAATGATAGCAGCCGCGCACCCAGTGCGCGGTGAGCCGTACTTACCCCTAGCCGTTTATATGTCGAAATAAGTATTTCAAAGACACCGAGTTCATTCTTTATAGTCTGGACTCTCATGCATTTCTTGCTGGTCTCACTTACATGTTTCTGGACTTGACTCACTACATGTATTTCATGCTGGACCCACTACACGTTCATGTGCACGGACTTGATCTTAGCTTAGATTTCTTGTATCTCACAGTTATTACTATCTTGTTTCTGATATTCCTGCATCTTTACCTTTATGCACTAGTGATTTATATATTTCTTGTTTCATACTTGCTTCATTCTTCTTGCTACTTGCTATAACTGTTTTATAGTTTTTATCATTTAAATGGAACTGCTGTTAGAGATGTACTTGCTCCAGTCCTGACTGGACATATTTTTTAGAGTATCTGGAGGATTGGTGTCCGATATTTTATGGACCTGAGCCTGTCGATGGTGTAGACAGGGACCCTCTAGTTTAGGGGTAATTTCCTGGTTGGTAGCCGGGATCACTGAAACCTTATTATTGTTTTTATTAGCTTTTAGCACCGGATTTGTCTCCGGTTTGGATTGAGACCTTGTATTGTATATTATTTTGGATGATGTATTATAATTATTGATGTTGTGGTGGTTGTAGTTGTTGGTTAGACTTTGGAGTTGTTAGTCTTCTTTGTTATCTTATCGTGCTTAGATTCGTGATTGAGTACTTGATTATCATTATGATATTGCTCCTCCGTTTGGAGTTGAGATCTTGACAGGTTTATATATTGATTGCGTGGTTGCCCTCCTTTTGGAGAGGTCATGACAGATTTTTTTGTGAGTTATCTAGATAGTTGACCTAGACAACGTTCTACCGTCGATGCTGCGGCGTAGGCTGGACGTACCCACAACTCATGTCCGATTTTTCGGGTGCGGGTCGTGACATATATAAATATATATATATTTTAAAGGAATTTAAAAAAATAAAAGAAAAAGAAAAAGGAAAAGAAAAGAAAAGAAAACTATTAATAACTTAACAACTAACCTACCAACCCAACTATCCCAACACACCCCCGCCCTTAGCAAATAGCAGCCCTACCTACCCCTTGTAGTACCACCCGCCCACTATTAGCAACCAAGCCAGCAAACCCCACGCTGGGAAATAAACCCCCCCTCCCCCCCGCGGCTAATAAAATCCCCCTTCTCTTTCATTTATATATATATATATATATATATATATATATATATATATATATATATATATATATATATATATATATATATATATATATATATATAAACTTGTTTCAAATAAAACTCTAAACCTAAATTATCCAAACCCTTCATCTTCCCATCTAGACCTAGAGAGCACCGCCACCGCAGCCGGAGAACCCCGCCAGGCCGTCCAAACCGATTCCGACGACCGCGACCCCGCGCACTGCAGAATTCTGCAACGAGATACCTGTGTTCCAGAGTTGTTTTCCGTTGACTCGCTCAACCAAACGCCACCCCGTCTTCACTGTATGCTTACCCCTTGACCCTCTTCTATATCTGTGTGATAGTAGACCTCGAACAACACGTAACCATAGGCAAAAACAGCGCCAAAGTTGGCAAAAATAGACCAAATTCTGGGATCACAGAAAACTGCGGTGATCACCCATATTTTCGAGTTCGTATCTCCCACCACAGAAATCCAAATTCGATGATTCTTTTTGGTATACGTATACCACTTGACCTAGTTTAATTTCTGTTAAATAACCCTAGATTATTAACTGCTGTAGACAGAATTAAATCCGTTGGAAAATCCCGCGAACACACTTTTCTCAGATTTCCAAAAGTTGTGAAACGGAGCGCACCCCGCCAAACGGGACTGCCCCGCCGTGTACCAAGTATACCAAATGGTGCGCACAGCGTAACCGGACACGTAAGAGTTCACAGAAACTGATTCGTACGCGTGTGCGCGCCGAAATCAGCCCTTATCCGCGAACACACCCCGTGTCGTAACTTTTGCGAAAGTCGCGCGCATTTTGTGCACGCTCGTCAGATTGCGACGAAAGTTGTGCCACTGGACTCATGATAACGTGCTGGTCCTGTGACCCAATATTCACCCAATTCTGAGATAGTTGACCAAGTAACCAATTGGCAGGCCCCACGGTTGACTTTTTGGGCGAAATTGTGTTCGGTCCATCGGAATCCACATTTGGACATACCGTTGGGTTCGTATTAACATTTAAAGTTATTTGACCTATAATTTGTCTCATTTAGAGACTGTTACCCTTGGCACACTTTTCTGTGCAAAGTGGGTCTCACGTGGATCCCATTTTTACCCGAAATTACCGTTTTGCCCCTGTATCCAAATTGGACGAAAGGGAAGTGCTTTTTAGCTATTTTGCTAATTCCAAAAATGTTGGTGATATTTATTTCAGCATTCGGAGATGTTTGTTCGGAGGTCTTAGTTTCAGATTCTGTGTCCTTGACATTTGGGCGCGTACACTTTACAGATTTCTTGTCAGGCAAGTATACCTTGCCATTGTACTGTATTTACATTTCATATGATGCATGCATGTTTATTCTATTCATTTAGTTCATTTATTTTAACTGCTATATAAAATTGCGCGTCCAAGGAAACTTGGGTGTAGCGACGGTATCGTCGCGATATGTTTTTACTTATGTATTTGCATTGGACCTACTTTATGAGACTACCCCATTTTCATGAGACAGCATTAGATTCATTGACTATGACACATTTTTACACGAGTTGTGAGTCTCATATAGATTACGGACTTACGTATTGACTGATCATCGGTACGTATGGGACGTGCGCTAGGGATAACTGCCTTAGAAACTTTATATACTAGCAGACCTGGCAGTTATTAGAGGTATTATCGTGTTGTGGATATGACATGCTTAGAGCATGGGGTGGGAAGAACAACAAGTACCGCATTTGAGCTCCTTTGCACTTTTTCTATTGTGCGCCCGGATTCTCCGCCGGAGATACGGGTGGTGATGACCACTATATATTATATACTATCAGGTGGGCCATCGACGTTCAAAAGATGATGTGCCTTTTAGGCCCTTGGATCTCCAATAGAGAACCATGCCAAATTCCATTTTTTAGCCAAATAGCTCACTTGTGGGGAAAGGTGTTCTTAACTGCATTCACTTAGACGGTTAGGCGACCCCATTGGATGTTTATATTTCAGTAATTTATTGGCATGCTTTTATGTGTCTTGTTACGTCTCTCTGAGGACCTGGTACCTTTCTAGATATAGATGAGCAGGAGTATCCACAGGAGTATGGACCTTGACCTGACGCTACCTATCAGAATAATGAGGTCTTACCTTCGGATTATATGTGATTCATCGCAGCTGTTAGAGATTCTAGTTGCTATTCATTTCGAGACATTTATCCTTATATTGGAGTTTATTCTCTTCTCTCTTCAGTAGTTTATTATAGTCGATTTGTAGTAGATTTGTTTCCATCCGACTATCATACTTTGAGACTGCTTATTTGATATTCAGTTATTGATTTCCATTTATCTATTATTTGTGCTGTGGATTAGATATAGATTGTGTGTGACTTGTTGTGACAGTATATTACTACTGTGGATTGGATATTCATATACAGTGTAATGTGTATATGGTTTTCATATATTGGAGTTCGTATACATGTGGCTGGCGTGTTACGTATTCCTAGTCCTACGTATTTTGGGACTGGGGCGTGACAAGAAGCCCCACTCCAATTATTGTAGAAAATGCGGGCATATTTTGAGAGACTGTCGGACTCGCTTAGGACAATGTATGAGGTGTAGTTCCGGACAACATATGGTAAGATACTGTCCAATGCAGCAGACATTGACACTTCCACCGCCAGTATAGAGGCTAGCACTTACAACACCAAAGCCAGCTCAACAGATGACTAGACCAGGAGCACCTCGACCTCCAACAGCAGGAGGATTTCAGCGAGGACCACCCCTACCTACTCAGGAGGATCAGTACACGAGGGCCAGTCATGGACTTTTACAGAGGAATGGACAAACTTTTGCACTAGAAGTAGATGACATGGAACAAGAGGTTGATGTCAAAGCAGGTATTACTCTTGCTTTTACTTTTCCTGCTGTGACATTATTTGATACGGGAGCCACCCACTCGTTCATATCTTCATGTTTTATTGCCAAACACAATATTTCCACTACACCTTTACCTAGTTGTGTTAGAATTCTTACCGGAGGAGGAGTTGTACCTGTTAGTCGGATTTGTAGATCATGTCCTGTAGTAATTCGTGGCAGAGAGATGAATGTCCGACTCTTAGTCCTTCTTATGCCAACTTTTGATATTGTGCTTGGAATGGACCGGCAAAGCAAGTTCCATGCTTTCTTCGAATATTTTGGAGGAAGCATTCTTTTTAAGGTACCAGGCCAGCCGGAACTTGAGTTTTCATGAGGATCCACAGAAGCCATTGATGGTGTGCAGCTTGCAATAGATGATGTTATCTATCACCCTATCATTTCAGAGTTTCAAGATATTTTTTCAGAGGAATTGCCAGGCCTACTACCAGACAGAGACGTAGAATTCTCAATTGAATTGACACCATAAGCTGCACCCATAACATCACATGTTTATAGATTGGCAAAGAAGGAGATGGATGAGCTGAACACACAGTTGAAAGAACTAGAAGAGAAAGGTTTCATCCGACCGAGTGCATCACCCTAGGGAGAACCAGTATTGTTTGTACCGAAGAAGGATGGGTCAGTACGTATGTGTATTGACTATAGAGCCTTAAATGCAGTGATCGTAAAGAATAAATACCCGTTGCCGCACATTGATGACTTATTTGATCAGCTTAGTGGAGCTAAGGTGTTCTCGAAGATAGATTTGAGATCGGGATATCACAAGGTGAAGGTACGAAAGTAGGACATTTCGAAGACCGCATTCCAGACAAGATATGGGCACTACGAGTTTCTGGTCATGCCATTTGGGTTGACCAATATCACGACCCAATTCCTTGGAATCATTGAGGCGTCCTCCGAATCATGACTGCCGTGCGGGCCTGGGGTTGCGTCCGCACAAGGCTTTAATGATTTGCATAACAAGCACATATTCAGAGTACGCAGATAAATTGAAACACATATTTGAAACATGGAAAAGTTCTCTTTATTGATAATGAACATCTATTACAAACTCCTGAACGAGTCAGCTAGATTGCCGCACGGGCTTACAAAAGTGTTGACTCAAAATGAGATAGCAGTCCTGTACATTACATCCCTTTACTAAACTTCAAAATGTATAGACCTCCGGGCTGGAGGACGGCTTTGCCACGAAGCTGCAGTGTATATAAAGTTGTAAGCTTCTTCCTTTAAAATGCTTCAAGGGGGCGCGATCAGGATGCGCCTACAGCTGGACTGGATCGGGAAGACGACTTCGGCTCCTCGCTCGGTTCGCCTTAGTGCGGAGAACATGTTTCAACGAGGGTCAGCATGTCGTAACATACTGGTGAAGGCGAGCTAACCCAACTATACCAATCAACATGTTGTTTTAATGAAGCATGCATTTTTGTGGGTTTCTATCTTGTCTTAGTTTATTTACAAGTAAGCAGCATATAGAATTTACTGAAATGAACGTGCCACCGTTCGGTGGATTTTACCTGACCGTCTGAATCACCTGCACAATACTTACCATGCCTTTCCTGCCATGAAAACACAAGTTAGTTTGCAACAGGTTTAAATATACACGTTGGAATCACTGGCTAGGATGCCATATTGGACGAGTTATAGTCTTTGAACGAGGATGGTATGCAACGAAGCACGTGAGGTGCTACACGCCATCCCGTTCGCACGTGAGACTATCGTGAAGTTTCGTCCGGACCGGATCGGTGCCAGTGCCCCAGCAACCGTCCGCAGGAACCCGTTGACCTTGTGAACAAGTTTTTCGTGATCAATCTTTCGTGATACGTTATCGTTGATACAGTCGAGGCAACATGAACATGAGATAAGCAATATTGCATGATTCGTTTTGCATAGTCTTCCTGACAGTTTATTTCATAACAAGTGTAATCCATACTTGGCATAATTTATGGAAGAAGATGCATTCTAGTAAAACTTGAAGCATGTATAGAACATTCTAAACAAACAAGCATGCAAATAAGTAACCGTTCACAAGTTTGATTGACAAGCAGTATTATCCAAGTCTATTCTCTTTTTATCTTGGTTTCTTTTATTATTTCTTGGTATCGTCTGATTGGGGCAACAATAATATAAGATTTTTGATGTGAAGACTTGGAAGCAGGGCTAGCTAATCGGGATGGTAGCCACTCACTTAGATTGTTGGAAGGTAGAAGGAAAGAGGCGCTTCACGTCTCCGCTCGCAAGCCGCCTACTGCTCGTTCACCTGCATTACGAACATATCGATCAATACCTCTTCCACTTTTCCAATCTCAGAATTGAAGTGCATTTTAATGAACGAAAATAATGAAAACCATCGAAACCGTTCAAGGAAAACAAGCAAATCCCAAAACCAACTCAAAGCACGAAAGCAACAAGCGACATCAAAAACCGAGGCAATAAAAGATAGCAGCGGAGAGGTCCCTCCTGACTCTGCCGCTAAGTCGAACCCGGGGGCACGGTCCACTGAATATGAGAATCGATTCCGAAGAAACAAATCCATAACGAGGACGAGTTCTTGTTTTAATCTATCCCGATCGAACGATACCGTCTTGTGTTTCTTAGCCGCGCTCTCCGTACCGGAAGAACGGGGCGCTACATCCTACCCAACCAATTGGAAGTTTCATCCCGAAACTTAGGAATAGTGCTTACTGTTAGGGAACGTGATGTTGAGTAGAATAATTTGGACAGTCTCAAATCCTATGGTTTGAATCACCACAAATGAGACATTGCCCGAGCTTCTTGCGGCACTTATCGGCCGTGTGCCCTTGTTTCTTAGAGAAATTGCACGAAGGCCCTGGGTTTCCTCTTTGGGGACCGCCGTGGTTAGGGCACTTTGCATCGGTGTTTCCTCTATCGTTGTCTTGGCGTTTGTGATTGTAGGTATGCACAGCGCCGGTGGAAACGTGAGGATATTGCGGTTCAAGTGATAGGGTGTGATTCATGACTTCACGCATTGTCCCATACTGATTAATGACCATGTGCGCATGGATAGCAGGGCGCAAACCACCTTCAAAACTTTTAGCTCGACTCGCTACATCAGGTAAATAGGCCCTAGCCAATTTGGAGAGTCGGTTGAATTCGGCGGAGTACTGCTTAACTGTCATACTGCCCTGCTGCAGCTGCACGAACTCATTTTCCATCTGACGTTGTACTGGAGGGGGTATAAACTCCTCTTCAAACGCGGCACGAAAAGTCGTCCACGAGATCGCCTCCTCTCCATGATCAAATTGGAGAGATCGTCGATGCACGTCCCACCAATCGTGTGCGTTGAGGCGGAGCTGTAGTTGCACGCAGGCGACACGCTTCTCTTCGGGGACCACTAGCAGAACGAAGTGGTCTTCCAGTTCGGCCAACCAATCTAGTACCACAATTGGTTCCTCAGTCCCGTTGAATGGGGTGTTGCAGACTTTCTTGAAGTGGCCAAAGTCGAAGGCAGTCACTTTCTTCGGCCTTGGAATTTACGGCGTCTCGACTTCAAGCACGGGCTCTTCCACCGGAGTCGTTGTTGTTGCAGCAGAATGGTTGGAAGCCAAAGTCTGAACAATTTGTTGCAGGGCATCTACCTGCTTCTGCTGGACTGAGAATCGGGCCTCTAGATTGCCTTCAAACTTGGCTTGGCGAGCATCATCTCTTTCTCACTGCGATTCTAACATTTGCATTATCCGCTCAAGCGGATCGATTGAGATATGCCCCGTTGGCTCCGAGAACTACCCGAAGTGCCCGAACTACTTTCTTGGCCTTGTATTTCGTCCGGTGCTTGCGCTGCAGATTGCGCTGGTGCCTTTCCTTCAAAAGAAGGTAAATTACATTAGAATCATAATGTATTATGGACTTATTGCATGAATATATCTCATTTTGGCCTAGCGAGTTCAAGAGTTCGCACAGGAATTTGATCGTTAAAGGAACTTTTTCAGCACAAAAGTTTAAGGAACTTGAATCTGTGCTCTGATACCATTATGTCACGACCCGATTCCTTGGAATCGTTGAGACGTCCCCCGAATCATGACCGCCGTGCGGGCCTGGGGTTGCACCCGCACAAGGCTTTAATGATTTGCATAACAAGCACATATTCAGAGTACGCAGATAAATTGAAACACATATTTGAAACATGGAAAAGTTCTCTTTATTGATAATGAACATCTATTACAAACTCCTGAACTAGTCAGCTAGATTGCCGCACGGGCTTACAAAAGTGTTGACTCAAAATAAGATAGCAGTCCTGTACATTACATCCCTTTACTAAACTTTAAAATGTATAGACCTCCGGGCTGGAGGACGGCTTTGCCACGAAGCTGTATTGTATATAAAGTTGCAAGCTTCTTCCTTCAAAATGCTTCAAGGGGGCGCGATCAGGATGCGCCTACAGCTGGACTGGATCGGGAAGACGACTTCGGCTCCTCGCTCTGTTCGCCTTAGTACAGAGAACCTGTTTCAACGAGGGTCAGCATATCAAAATATACTGGTGAAGGCGAGCTAACCCAACTATACCAATCAACACGTTATTTTAATGAAGCATGCATATTTTGTGGGTTTCTATCTTGCCTTAGTTCATTTACAAGTAAGCAGCATATATAATTTACTGAAATGAATGTGCCACCGTTCGGTGGATTTTACCTGACCGTCTGAATCACCTGCACAATACTTACCATGCCTTCCCTGCCACGAAGACACAAGTTAGTTTGCAACAGGTTTAAATATACACATTGGGATCACTGGCTAGGATGCCATATTGGACGAGTTATAGTCTTTGAACGAGGATGGTATGCAACGAAGCACGTGAGGCGCTACACGCCATCCCGTTCGCACGTAAGACTATCGTAAAGTTTCGCCCGGACCGGATTGGTGCCAGTGCCCCAGTAACCGTCTGCAGGAACCCGTTGACCTTGTGCACAAGTTGTCCGTGATCAATCGTTCGTGATACGTTATCGTTGAGGCAGTTGAGGCAACATGAACATGAGATAAGCAACATTGCATGATTCGTTTTGCATAGTCTTCCTGACAGTTTATTTCATAACAAGTGTAATCCATACTTGGCACAATTTATGGAAGAAGATGCATTCTAGTAAAACTTGAAGCATGTATAAAATATTCTAAACGAACAAGCATGCAAATAAGTAACCGTTCACAAGTTTGATTGACAAGCAGTATTATCCAAGTCTATTCTCTTTTTATCTTGGTTTCTTTTATTATTTCTTGGTATCGTCTGATCAGGGAAACAATAATGCAAGAGTTTTTGATGTAAAGACTTGGAAGCAGGGCTAGCTAATCGGGATGGTAGCCACTCACTTAGATTGTTGGAAGGGAGAAGGAAAGAGGCGCTTCACGACTCCGCTCGCAAGCCGCCTACTGCTCGTTCACCTGCATTACGAACAGCTCGATCAATACCTCTTCCACTTTTCCAATCTTGGAATTGAAGTACAATTCAATGAACGAAAATAATGAAAAATATCGAAACTGTTCAAGGAAAACAAGCAAATCCCAAAACCAACTCAAAGCACGAAAGCAACAAACGACATCGAAAACCTAGGCAATAAAAGATAGCAGCGGAGAGGTCCCTCCTGACTCTGCCGCTAAGTCAATCCCGAGGGCACGGTCCACTGAATATGGGAATCGATTCCGAAGAAACAAATCTATAACGAGGACGAGTTCTTGTTTCAATCTATCCCGATCGAACGATACCGTCTTGTGTTTCTTAGTCGCGCTCTCCGCACCGGGAGAACGGGGCGCTACAACCAATGCTCCAGCTATCTTTATGGACTTAATAAATTGAGTATTCTATCAGTATTTGGACCAGTTCGTGGTCGTCTTCATAGATGATATACTTGTCTATTCGAAGAGCCACGAGGAGCACAAGAAGCACCTGCGGATTATTCTAAAGACATTGAGGAGGGAGCAGTTATATGCGAAGCTCAGTAAATGTGAGTTCTTCTTGGACAGAGTCTTATTTTTTGGGCATGTCGTTATGGAAGATGGTATTTCTGTTGATCCAGAGAAAATCTTGGCAATCGAGACATGGCCCGTTCCTAAATCAGCATCGAAGGTGAGAAGTTTCCTTGGACTTACGGGATATTACCGACGGTTCGTAGAGAACTTCTCAAGGATAGCAGCACCTATGACTCGGTTGACTTACAAGGATCAAGAGTTCGTATGGACCGACGAGTGTTAAGCCGCTTTCGAGGAGTTGAAGAAGCGACTGACCACAGCACCAGTATTGACTATTCCATTAGGATCAGGGGGTTATGTGATTTACAGTGACGCATCAGGGAAAGGCTTGGGATGCGTGTTGATGTAGCATAGCAAGGTGATTGCATATGCATCTAGACAGTTACGAGTGCATGAGAAGAATTATCCAACTCATGACTTGGAACTTGCAGCCGTTGTATTTGCTCTGAAGCTATGGAGACATTACTTATATGGGGACGAGTGGAGATCTATACAGACCACAAAAGCCTTAAGTATGTCTTCACACAGAAGGAGTTAAATATGAGACAATGTTGATGTCTTGAGTAGATGAAGGATTTTGAGATAGAGCTATATTATCACCCAGGAAAGGCTAATGTTGTGGCAGACGCGTTAAGCCGGAAACCAGCAGCTTACTTCTTGACAACGCAGAAGGAATTATTGGAGGACTTGCAAGAGCTTGGCATAGAAGTGATACTATCCAGAGTATATGGGACATTAGCCAACTTGCAAGTACAGTCATCACTAGTAGAGAGGATCAAGGCAGCTTTGCCTACGGACGCCTGATTCAGAAGATTGAAAGAAAAGACAGAGGAGCAAACAGGATTGCGCATTCATGATGACAGGACATTACGATGTGGTGATCGTCTATATGTTCCCAATGGAGAGATTCGACAGGAGCTGATGGCAGGAGCTCATAGCTCGATATATTCTATTCATCCTAGAGGCACGAAGATGTACCGTAACTTACGATAGCACTTTTGGTAGCATGGGATGGAAAGAGAGATAGCTCGCTTTGTAGCCAAATGTCTAGTATGTCAGCAGGTAAAGGTGGAGCATCAGAGAACAGCAGGGTTATTGTAACCACTTCCAATTCCAGAGTGGAAGTGGGAGCACATCACTATGGACTTCTCACAGATTTTCCCAAGAGTCCAAGTGGCAGAGATGCAATATGGGTAATAGTGGATCGACTCACCAAGTTAGCACATTTCTTGCCTTTTAGAGTTGGCCAGTCAATAGAAGCTTTAGCTGACTTATACATGAGGCAAATCGTGAGATTGTACGATATTCCGGTCAGCATTGTGTCAGACAGGGATTCGCGTTTTATATCACACTTTTGGAGAAGCATGCAAGAGAGTCTTGGGACTCGTCTGAAGTTTAGTAAATCTTATCACCCGCAGACAGATGGGCAGTCCGAGCATACTATTTAGACACTGGAGGATATGTTGAGGGCTTGTATGTTAGACTTTGGAAGATTATAGGAGGACCACCTACATCTAGTGGAGTTTTCTTACAACAATAGCTATCAAGCGAGCATCCAGATGGCTCCGTTTGAAGCATTATATAGAAGAAAGTGTAGGTCTCCCGTGTGTTGGAGTGACATGGGAGAACGTCAGATTCTTGGCCCAGAGTTGGTAGTCAACACCGTAGAGACAGTGAAGAAGATTCAAGGACACTTGCGAGCAGCGCAAGACAGGCAGAAGAGTGGACAGACCTTCATCGTCGTCCCTTGGAGTTTAAAGAGGGCGATCATGTCTTCTTGAGAATATCACCTACTAGAGGCACTATTCGATTCGGAGGGCGTGGTAGGTTGAGTCCACGGTATATTGGACCATTTGACGTGCTAGAAAGAGTGGGAGAAGTGGCGTATCGACTTGCGCTACCACCTTCACTTCAGGGAGTACATGATGTATTCCATGTGTCACAGTTTAGGCAATATGTGGCAGACAACAGTCATGTTCTCGACCATTCTGAGATCACTATTGGGCCAAGCTTGTCATACCAAGAGCAACCCATGGAAATCCTTGATCGTCGAGAGAAAGTGTTGAGGAACCAGTCTATTCTCTTGGTTCGTGTGGCATGGAAGTATGGCGCACCAGGAGAATCCACTTGGGAGCGCGAGGACGACATGCGCAAATATTTTTCGTACCTATTCGTAGACCAACGTATGAATTTACTTTGTTAAATTTCTACCTTATACCATCCTTGACTTTCTATCGTGGCTTAGTTTTAATTTCGATGACGAAATTTTTATAAGTTGGATATAATGTAAAACCCCTAATTTTAAAACCGTATTAATTATTTAATCAATTATTTAAGTTATTTATAGTATTTATTAATTAATTAGAAGATATCGAATTTATTAAATTTTTATTTTTAGGTAATTATGCATTTAGAGATTTATGGAGCAGCTATTATTTTACCTTAATTTATTACATGTAGGAGACCTTGTGGACGGTTGATAGATTATTTGTATGCACGAATATAAATTTTCTAGAATTATATATATATATATATTATTATTAATAAATAGAAAAGAAAAGAAAAGAAGAGAATGGAAATAGAATAAAAAGAAAAGAAGGAATAAAAGAAAAGAAAGAAAAAGAAAGAAATGAAAAACAAAACCCTAACCCATTTCCTACTACCCAAACCCGCCTAACCCCTACCCAAACCAGCTAAATCCTAACCCTCTTAAGCAGCAGTAGCAGCTATTTCCCCTACTCGACCCTGCGCCGCCGACCACCGGAGCCACCGCCACCACCGGAGCAGCCACCCAGCACCGCCGCTCGCTCCGCGACCGCGAGCAACCGCGTAGAAAACTGCAGCAACAAACCCTTGTTCACGTTCGAATTTCCGTCCCATCTCGCGACCAAATTCGACCCCGTCTTCGTCGGTATGTTCACGACCTATCCCTCTTCCAATACTGTGTATTAGTTTACTTCGAACAACGCGTAACCCTAGGCAAAAACCGAGACCAAGTTGAAAAAAAACGACAACTTTTAATATCAGAAAAACTATTGTAACCACCAATATTTACGGACTCGTATCTCCCACCACAGAGATCCAAATGTATATTTTCTTCTTGCTATGTGAAGACCACCTAACCTAGATTATTTTCTGTCAATTATATTATTTTATTTAATGTTGTATGCAGAATTATATTGGATTAAAAATTACGAAAAACCTGTTTTTTGAAACTTCCAAAATTTTGATACAGAGCGCGCCGCGCCAAACGGGACCGCCCCGTCGCGTACCAATTGCACCGAAAGGCGCGTATGGTATGTCCAGACGTGTGGGCTTTCGCGAAAACTGATTCGGACGTGTGTGCTCGTCGGAATCAACCTGTATCCGCAAAAAGCCCCCGTATCGTGACTTTTGCAAAACCCCACACCATTTATTTTACGCTCGTCAGAATGCGAAGAAATATGCGCCACTGAACTCGTGGTATCGCGCTAGTCCCGTGACCCAATTTTTACGAAATTATGAGACAGTTGATCAAGCCGCCTATTTGCGGGCCCCACGGTTGACTTTTTGGGCAAAATTGTGTTCGTTTCACCGGAATCCAAAATTGGACATACCGTTGAGTTCGTAATGACATTTAGAATTTATTTGACCTATAATTTATTTCATTTAGAGACCTTTACCCCTAGAACGCTTTTCAGTGCAAAGTGGGCCACATGTGGACCCCACTTTGACCCAAAATTACCGTTTTGCCCCTGTGTCCAAATTGGGCGAAAGGGTAGTGTTTTCTAGCTATCTCGCTTATTCGGAAAACGTTGGTGATGTTTATTTCAGCATCCGGAGATGTTTATTCGAAGACCGTAGTTTCTGATCCTGTGTCCTTGACATCTGGACACTTACACTATACAGTTTGCTTGCCAGGCAAGTATACCTTGCCATTGTACTGTTATTTATATTACATATGTTGCATGCATATTTATTCTTGTCTATTTAGTTCATTTATTTTAACTACTATATAAACTGCGCGTCCAAGGAAACTTGGGTGCAACGACGGTGACGTCGTATTCTGTTTTTATTATGTATATGCATATGGACCTACTTTATGAGACCACCCCATTATCATGAGGCATTCTTATATTTCATTGGACATGACACTATTCTTACACGAGTGTGAGTCACATGTAGGATACGGACTTGCGTACTCGGCTGGCCACTGGTACGTATAGGTCGTGCGACGGATAGGGATAACTGCCGATAGAAACTTTGCATGCTAGCAGACCTGACAGTTATTTAGAGGTATTATCGTGTCATGGATGTGACATGCTTAGAGCATGGGGTGGGGAGAACAACAAGTAAGGCATTTGGGCTCTTTGCACTTTCCTTGTGTAACTCGTACGCTCCGCCGGAGATGCGCGGTCATGATGACCACTATATATTATATATTATCAGGTGGCCTCTGCCGTTCAAAAGACGACATGCTTTGTAGGCCCCTGAATTTCCAAAAGAATCATGCCAATCCTATTTTATCCAGATAGCCCACTTGTTGGAAAGTTATTCTTAAACTGCATTCACATAGATGGTTAGACGACCCGTTGGATGTTTATTTTTAGTACTTTATTGGCATGTTTATATGTATTTTGTTACGTCCCTCTGAGGACCTGGTCCCTTTCCAGATATAGACGGACAGGAGTATCCACAGGAGTACGGACCCGGACCTGACGCTTCTTATCAGACTGAGGAGGTCTTATCTTCAAAGTATCTTTGATCCATTGCAGCTGATGGATATTCTAGTTATTTTTCTTGTTGGACATTTATCTTATATTAGAGTTGATCTCTTCTCTCTTTTAGTAGTTTTAGTATAGTCGATTTGCAGTGGATTTGTTTCTATCCGACTATCATACTTGAGACTTCCTATTTGATATTCAGTTATTTATTCCCATTTATTTATTTATTTGTGCTGAGGATGAGATATAGATTGCGTGTGACTTATTGACAGTATATTACCACTGGTGGATTTGATATTCATGTACAGCGTACGTGTGTGTATGGTTTCCATATATTGGAGTTCGTATACATACGGTTGGCATGTTACATATTCCTAGTCTTACGTATTTTGGGACTGGAACGTGATAGTAGATCCTTATCCTACTACTTGACTAAGCAGTTGGGGCCCGAACTATTCTCTCAAACCCTGTGGCATAGACAGGAATTTAATCTAAGAGACAGAATGCTTACTATTAAAATAATAATAAATTATAATAACATATTTATAACGGATTTTTTATCTAAAGGGACGCAGTCTTCCCCCAATTACGGCTAAAGGAAGAATTTTTTGAACAATGGGGAGGACAACTCGCCAACTGAGTTGGTGGGTTGGAGCTGAAGGGAGAGACCACCAACTAAGTTGGCGGCTGATGGGGAAGCCCGCCAACTGCATTAGCGGGGGTTGGAAAAAATTTGTGGGGCCTCGCCAACTCAGTTGGCGAGAGCTGGCTGATAATATCCCACTGTACATAAAAATAGCCGTTGTGCCTCTCCAACTCGGTTGGCAGCTAATGACCCATTGTGCAACATTATGCCACAACTAGTAACACATTGCTCCATTTATAAACACCAGCCATACTATAGTTTTCATTCATCTTCATCTCTCTCTCTGCCAGTCTGCCTCTAACAAAATTTCTCCTAGCCTCCAGCACTCTCTCTCTCTCTCTGCCTCTCATTTTAGCGTGTAGCCAAAGTTCTTCTCAGCTTCTTCTAGCCAAAGTTCTCAGCCTTTGTGGATCATAGCGTAAGAATATTATGCTCGCACGACGGTAAAATAAATGGGTTAAATTACGAAGGAGGAGAAACCAATTTTTTTTTAACTTACCCGAATATTAGTTTTGACAATATACGTAATCTTATTATTGAACGTTGTTCTATTCATTATGATTTTATTTTAAAGTCTATTTTTGGTGGTAATTTTTTTTGATAGATAGTAAAGATGCACGAAATTATATTCTTGAGATTAATTCACAATCACGGTATATAAAAATATATGTTATTAAAGTAGTAGCAACATTAGATAATAGAAATAGTAAATATTTTTTGAATAACAACATGTTAGTTCGGGTGCTAGTTCTATTCAATAAATTATTTTATTTTCCCAAGAATGTCATTCATCAGATGAATCTAACCATGATGATGATAGTGACAACGACGATGGGAATAGTGATGATTTAATTAAAAATATAGATTATACGGTAGATGATGATGTTGTCAAAGCTATCACTGATGAATTATTTATGGGACAATCATTTCCTAGTCGTTCTAAATTTAGAAGCTTTATAAGTAATTTAGCAATTAAATATAATTTTAGTTGTTCATCTAATGCTATGAATAATGCTCGTGGAATTATATATAGTTGTGATCAATCAAGTTATAATTAGAGAGTATATGTCAAATCCATCGAAAATGACGATATAGTTAAAGTAAGTACATTAGAAAAATCGTCATTGTTACAAATCATAGATCTAAACAAGAATATTTAATCAAACAATCATCTACTCATCCTCCTCCTCATCCTCCTCCTTGTCATCCTCATCCTCCTCAGCCTCCTCCTCATAGGCAACTGTGCTGATAGAGTCTAGAAAGAGATAGGGGGAGAGTGGGGGGTCTCCGATGGAAAGATAGAAGGGATAGTGGGGGTCTTCGGAGCAGCGGTTGTGGGCCCCATATCCCGCCAACTGAGTTGGCGAGTGAGCCAACTTTCCCACCCTCACCGCCAACTTAGTTGGCTGGCTCTCCCTTTCATCGCCAACTGAGTTGGTGGGCTCTCCCTATCTCGCCATCTTATTTTGCGAGTTGGCCATTCTCTCGTGCACTCGGCAACTCAGTTGGAGTTGTCCTCCCTATTGTAAATTTTTAAAAGTTCTCCCTTTAGCCACAACTGGGGGAAACTTCATCCCTTTAGACGAAAAATACGTATTTATAATTCTAAAAATAGCATATATTAATATTAAATATAATAAACTATTCAATCACTAAATA
This sequence comes from Iris macrosiphon, assembly GCA_036927795.1. Taxonomy (NCBI): domain Eukaryota; kingdom Viridiplantae; phylum Streptophyta; class Magnoliopsida; order Asparagales; family Iridaceae; genus Iris; species Iris macrosiphon. The sequence continues at coordinate 45,898,749 of JAYESA010000010.1, forward strand.
ACTATTTTTTTAATAATAAAAACCTTTGAGACTTCATATTTTTCAAATATTGAATGATATATTCATTGTCAACGACATCTAATATGTCTCTTATAATATATTCCACCAAACACTCATTCATCGTCTTATCTCCCAATCGATTACTTAATAATGTTTGGTAATTTTTATTACATAAAATACTCTCTACAGTTGCGGTTGCAACAGGTAAAATTGCGAACTTCAAGAGCAAATACACCAACGGATATGTATGATGCTTCTTTAACTGAACCTTCTTTCTAGCAGGCCCACTAACCCCCCGTAACCTTAAAAAAATGGCCATCAGAGCGCACATTAAAAATATAATTATCAAGTTGACGATCAAGGTGTATTAACTCCATGCTAGCGAAATCTAATGGATAAAATTCAGCAAAGCGAAGAAATTTTCTCTTATCATAAGCAGAGAATGAATCACCTAGATCAAGACAAGCCATACACAATAACAACTCTGTATTACCTCATTAAAACGGTTGTTCAACTCTTGAAGTTGTAAATCAATCACTTCATAAAATAACTCAATACGATAATGATGAAGATTTGTTTTTCCTTCAAAGTTGCGATGGATCTTCCATGTTGTACAAATAATTCATCCATATATAAGATTACTATCTTATGCTTAACACAAAATAAAGAAACCTCTTCAAACAATTATTTGCATCCATCATCTCTCATATTTCGCAAGTGTTACTTGGTCATTCTCATAAGAGTCATGGCATTTATTACATCTTGGTATTTTCTTTGTAAAACCTGTGTTAAATCATTTATGATTCCAAAGATATTCTTCATCAAATGTAAATGAAATGCAAATTCAAATTATGAAATGACTCCTAAAATACTTTTTCAATGCCCTCTTACCTTGTGATCCATTGCATCACCCTCAACAATCACAATAACATCAACCATTGACGAGTACAAGCAAATCAAACTCGTTAGCGTACCATAATGAGAACCCCACTGGGTGCTTCCTGCTCGTTTCAATGTCATTTCTTTATTCTTACCTTGCCTAGTCAAAACATCACCGATATAAATTCCTTCAACAACTTTTTAAATTATTTTTTATGAAGAATGTCCTTACCCTCGCATGAGGCTCCAAAAATATTTGATAAAAATGTCAAAAAATAAAGAAATCTTTACGTGACCATCTGCAACAGCTACAAGTGTTAACCGAAGTTGGTGAGCAAAGAAGTGAATATAATAATTTGACTCATTCTCCATCATAATCAATCTTTTCAATATCCATTTAATTATCTAGCTCCATCGTATTCTTGTCCCCTAATACTCGATATACTTAACCCATGTTTGGACAACAGAGACTCAATAGCTACCTTAAGTGATAAGGCAGTAGTATCACCAACATGAGCAATGTAAAAAAATGTTCCATAATATGCCCCCTTCCATCCAAAAAATGTAAAACAACAGCCATTTGTTCTTTCACGGATATATCAAGTGCCTTATCAACCAAAATAGTGAATAATTAATCATCAAAATCTTTAATAATAGCATTTGTAGTTACCTTTGCATTGGAAATAATAATCTCTTGTTGGATTTGAGTAGATTGTCAATTTGAGATTTTCAGGAGCCTTGTTCAATGCAACTCTATTAATATTCTCATTGTGGTTGCAAAAAAATTGTAAGAGTTCAAGAAAGTTTCCCTTATTTAGTGATTCCTTGCATTCATCATGACCATGAAAAGCCAATCCTTGACGCAAAAGAAATTTAATGCAATCAATTGATGTTGTCAAACGGAGACGATAGTCGGCTTGAGTTTAGATAAACTGAGTAGTCAAAAAATGTTGAATATATTATGGTTGCTTAAAAGATCATAGGCCAGCCCTTACACATTTCTTATTAGTACTATTGTGGTCTCCAACATGTCCATCCAACTTTATTTTCTTCTTCCAATTTTTTAAATCCCTCTCCAACAAAGGAATCACTACCGATTTGGCAACCATGATCGGCTTGCTATCACCCTATAAATATGATTGGATTTTCACATTTCTACTCACTCAACCATTCTCATTATTTCTATTCTATAGTAAGTAAACCCTCAGAGCCTAAACTTTATTATCTCCAAGATCAACTCCCAGCCTTCTAGTACCAAGTGTGATCTCGATTAGAATTCTGTCAGAGATATAATAGCTTGGTTCATCAAGCCCCTCTTTTGTTTGAAGTTTGCGTGCTCTTTGTATCAAACGCACGTGTGTGAAGTTGGAAGACTTCGGATCAAATCTCGTGGTTGTAAGAAGTGGCAAGCCTTCAAATCAAAGCTTGTGATTCACTATTGGTGATTACAATGGATGCAACTCCGAGTAAGAGTTCTCGGGACTGGACTAGTCCTCCCAGAGAAAAACTAGTATACATCGCGGTGTTTGCGTTTGCTCTCTCTTACTCTTACTAATTTATATTACTGTCTTGCATATACACTGTTAGTTGCTAGCCACCTTCACTATACTTAATTTTTAATTGGTTAGATTATTCTGATGTACTCTATTCAGCCCCCCTCTAGAGTTGTCCTACGGTCCTACAAATATAACTACATTAATAGCATAAACAATAGAAAATTCTGGAAACTAAGAGTTTCCAATATGATCTATAGTATAGTTTTTATTTTCTAATTCACCAACAATGGATAATTTATGTGTTCTATTTTTAACAATAGGCAAATAACATGTTTTTACAGGAATTTTGTCCCTTAGTAATGTTTATAGATAGGAATGTTGTGTGGTTGTATATTAGTCTCAGGGTGAAATGCAGCTGATAATTAGTTTGTTAATTTCTATGGTTAATTGATTAGCTAATATTCTCATCCATATATGTGATGATTTCTCTGATATTTGTACCACTGTTAGGTTCTCTGAATTGGAGTTACATAGTTGCAAGGACTTTAAGGACTGGAGCAATGAAGGTTAATTATACAAAAAAAATAGAAGTGAAAGAATATAACAATATAATATTATGTTCAAAAAATGCCTGAACCTAGAGCAATACATAAACAACTGGCAACACATCTTTTGGAAGTCAGAGTATGTAAAAAAATAATGGGCTATTTGATATTATCTTTCTCTTAGATAAGGTATATTGATATTATCCTCTGTTAGATTAAAAGTTGAAAATACCTCCCTGAAAGTGCCTTTCAAAACTCTTTAACGATACTTTCAAAACTCATTAACGACAATTTCAGATTTTTAACGACACTTTCAGGAGGTATTCTTAACTTTTAATCTAACAGGAGGTAAAATTAATATAGATAATCTAAGAGGAGGGTAATATCAAATAGTCCAAAAATAATCGAACTAAAAATAACAGAACATAGAACATTATTGTGTTCAATTAAGCTCAAAACTATAAACAGAAGTTAGAGTATAATTGTTTAAATGGGTGCGGAATATGTAATACAACAGTAAAAATAACTAAGAAGAGAAGAAAATGTTACTTGTGTGTTGTTGCAGCTTCTGTTGGAAGAGAAATTTGAAAATGAAATAGTTGGGTTGAACTTTGAAGAAATGGTAGGAGAAGATAAAAAATAATGTGCTAAAATAGACTGGCTTTTTTCTTTACGTTGGAGACCTGGGGCTGGGGTGTGATATATTTTTCGGAAAGCCGTGTGGAGTTGGAGAAGAGAGCTACTTTTTGGCTTCGTCATGCTCCATCCAATCTGTAGACTTACCATCAAACGAGCTAAGGCTCCATACCAGCACTTACCATCAAACAAGAGCGCGACTGCGCTCCCCCTCGACCCAATGTACTTACGCCATTTCGGACCTGTTGGTTGTGTCATGAATAATTTTGGCTGAGTCGAGGCCATAGTGGACCCCTCCTCTGGCCGAGTCGAGACCTCAAAGAGCTATAGTGTTCATATTGCTATATGAGTCATACATATATGGACCAATAAGAATAGAGTATATTAGTGCACATAGGTGCACATGGAATGTAGGAGTCTATTCCTATTGATCCACATGTGTTCGACTTATTTAGAAAAATAAACATTATAACTCATATCCCGTTTATATACTCCTACATATATATAGACGAGATATTGTACTAATATTATACCAATCAATCTTAACCACACAAACTAAGGAATTATATGGTTATAAAGCAATACATATATATCCTCAAACTTGATGCTACGTCATCATGCTTTATAACTACACAATTCCAAAAATTGTGTGGTTGAGATTATAATGTCCAATAATGTTGCAATAAGTCTTGGTGTAAAATTCCGTCATATATATATTAGTACAATATCTCGTTCATATATATATATATATATATATATATATATATATATACACCAAGACTGATGCCAATAATATCGGATATGGTGGCATACTCAAACAAATAGATCCCAAAAACAAAGATCATGCTATTCTTGTTAGATACCATTCTGGTAAATGGGATGGTACTCAAATCAATTACTCTACAATAAAGAAAGAAGTTCTTTCTTTATTGTAGAGTAATTGATTTGAGTATCATCCCACAGAATGATATCTAACAAGGATAGCATGATCTTTATTTTTTGGATCTATTTGTTTGAGTATACCACCATATCCGATATTACTGGTATCAGTCTCAACAATTTTAAACTAGTCGGACCAATATTATGCTCATCTCAAAGAGATAAATAAAATCAAATGGTTTGATAAATGGTTTATTGCGAGCTATATCAACCAAGAACTCGCTGGCATTAACACGCTAGAAAAGGGCTATAAAAATTGGATAACAGACACGGGTAAACGTATTGGTGCTTTAACTGCATTCACGGTCCCATTCGGACACTATGAATGGAATGTTATGCCATTTGGGTTAAAAAATGCTTCTTCTGAGTTTCATAATATTATGAATGAGATATTCATTCAATATTCTTCTTTTATTCTCTCTTATATTGATGATATACTAATATTCTCTAATACTATTGAAGAATATTTTAAGCATTTAAATGTCTTCAAATATTTGGTTATTAAGAATGGTCTTATTATTTCTGCTCCTAAGATGAAGTTATTTCAGACAGAAATAAGATTTCTAGGACATAATATTGTCAATAACATTATTATATCCATTGACAGGAGTATCGAATTTGTTTCGAAATTTCTGATGAAATTACAACGGAGATTTTGGAGTAAAGTCCTGATACGTTCACCATCATCAGAAATTAAACCAGTAAAGTGATCACAAATAGTGCTGATCAAGGTCATAACACTATCTTCAGTTTCTTTATTGTTTTCAATTTTGACAGCATTAGCAATATCTGCTTTCTGCTCAATAGATAAACAATGATCCCACCAGCCTTTTAAAACGCCGGTAAAACAAGTTGTTTGATCATTCGCAAAAGATTTTTGAATGGTATGTATCTGAATTGGATCTAAATGATCTTCAGATTCAGAATAACTCTCATTGTTAGATTCAATATCTGAATCATTAGCTATGGAAGAATTTTCATCAAGAACTGCCAGAGTATCTCTCTTTAGTGGAAGAATTTTCACTTAAAATTGTGGCTTGAAACTAAGTACACTGTATTTCTTTGTACAATTTCAGATTCCATATATTTTTCATTGGACTGTTGATTGTGAAATCAATTCAAACAATATCCCCATCCTGTCACGAAAATTTCTTATGAAATGGTGGCAGAGAATTGATGAAAAAGATAAATTGGTGGAAGTTATAGCATCCATCAAGGATAATGATAGCAAAATGGACAAACGTGTCCAAAGCAAAATCTTTGGTGATAATACTGTCACTAAGTTAAAGGACTCGCTGATCAGAAAGAATCTTAAGATTTTAGATGATGAATTAAAGAAGAATATATATAGATGGAGATGTAATTTTTTTTTTTAGTGTGAATTTTTTTTTAGTGTGGTGCTGTGTAGTTCTGAAAAGCAACAAAAAGGAGAGTAATATGAAAGAGAGGAGAGAGAAAACGGAAGAGAACAAATGACTAATTGGTTTAATTAGGTTTTTTTTAGTATCGGGTTCTTGCTATCTTCGGTAATTTCGCAATAACTCTTCTGATATCTTCGGTTGTTTTCGGCTGTAGGTTTAGTAGATCTTGAAAAAAAAATATCTTGCCAACTTTGATTTATTGTAGTAATCTTGCTTCGTGATGGTTTTTTTGATTGGATTTTTTTTACATAATTCTTGTGTAGGGCTGGCCTAGAGTTCATGTGGGTCTCAAATGAACTTTTGAAATAGAATTTTCATACATAATATAAAAAAAAAAATGTAACTAAAATATAAGTAAAAAAAATCATTGTCAGTCATAATTGGACTAAAATTCTTTTATATATATATATATATATATATATATATATATATATAACATGAATAGTTTGGAGGAAAGTGAAAGTTGGAGTTGGAATTAAAATGTTTGGTGGCGACGGAAGGCATCCGTCAGTGACGTCGCTACAATATTAGCGTGGAAAGAGTGACGAAAAATAAATATAATTTTTACATAAATTTTTCGTCACAAATTCTTCTCTAGTCAGTGACAAAAAGTGTTTCGTCGCTATTTAACTGTTTTTTAGTGGATAACCACTACATCATAAATCTTTTGTGTTAAGGTGTCATAACCTGGTTAGATATCCATATTGATGTCTCTTTAATCTTTGTGTTCTGAACCGTCGTCCAGCCTGTTTTGCACCAGGAACGCCTATGTTCTTGTATTTCTTTGTCTTGTAATTTACAATTTTTTGTTTTTCTCCATAAGTCAGACCACCATGTTGTAGTGTCGGTGCATCGTTGACGCGATTCTTGAATAATAGATTCTGTTTTTATTTCAAACACTAGACTTAAGTCATTAGTGTACACTTCTTGTTGTAGGCACTAAAATTATTATCGTTATTCCTTCCTTGACGAGTAACACTAACGTAGCATATTATATAGTTTATTTGTCATCTAACATGACAGATGATATGACAAATTTTAACCAAAAAAATATTACCTAATTTTTTTAATATTAATATTAATTTTTAAGTTATAATTTTAATATTATTACTTATTTAATTTTAATTTTAATTTTAATTTTAATTTTAAAATTTATTATGTCAGCTATAATATTAATCGTCATATCCGCTATCGTACCAGAAGAAATAGTTTTGAGGAGAAAAAGAAAATAGTTTGAAAAGACATTTGGTAAAATTAGTACCATTATTCTTTCTTCTATGGTATAGTAAGTTGACAAGGTTCTTCGCACGCGTACAGTGTGATCCAGCTAAGATTTACAGAAACTGCCGTTCAGTGTACAGTACACCGAAAGAATCGAAAATTCCCGAGTAGGTACAATGCGGCCACTTGTAGAATTTGCATAGCAGTGGCATTCCCGTAATTCTCTTCCTAGCTAGCTGTGCTACCAAGAAACCTTTATAAGCAGAATGAGGAGAGAGCATGAGTGTAGTTCTATTTCTTCTTCCTCTCCTCTTCGTCTTCCTCTTCCTCTTCCTCTTCCTCTTCTCTAATTATATAATAGAGCTTCGGATGTCGCTTCTCCCTCTTCCTCTTCCTCTTCATCTTCATCTTCTTCTTCTTCTTCTCTTCACTTCCCTTCTGGCAGTCTCTTCTGCCGCCGCACGCGACCGAGCAGCCAACCTCAGCAGGCGTAGCTTCCCGGCGGGGTTCGTCTTCGGGACGGCCTCATCGGCCTATCAGGTATGTACGTACGTCGACGTTGTAAGAGATATTCTATGATCAGTTTTCCGAAGACATTTTTCATTACAGTACGAAGGAGCTGCGAGTGAAGGCGGTAGAGGACCAAGCCTCTGGGACACATTCACCCACAAGTACACAGGTCCCTCTTTCTTCCTTCTCCGACTATTTTTTTTTGGACTTTCAATTCTCCTCCGCTTTCCACTTTGGTAGGGAGAAATTATTGAATGAGCCGGACTCATCGTTCTCCAGTTGATGGTATAAAACTGAGAGGAGCTGGTCTTTTTTTTTTTTTTTTTTTTTTTTTCTGTATCACCAAGTAGAGGAGAATCAATATATACATAAATCCGCTCGCTCAGTGAATAATTTCTAGCATACACGTACGATCGATCCCTTTAGTAATGATAATGTTGTGTGAATATTAATATTCGGTAATGAATATTAACCCGATAGTTCTGTTCTAGTTTCTACACCATTGTTGTTTCCGATAACCAGTGAGCTATTAAATGGCTTTTGTTTGCGTATCGAGCAAGAAAGACTCAACTTTTGTTTTTTGTTCCAGAGGACAAAAAGTCTCACCGCTCTGTAATTGTTTTGAGAATATAGAGTTGAACTCTCTCAATGCTTCTGACCTAGCTAGATCTATCGGGAAAAGCAACCGTCTTTAACAATGAATGTCACAATGAGTTCTTTTTGGCTATCTCCACTATTTCTATGTTAAATTTTTTTTTTCTTTTCCAACACTAGTTTCTATCTTCCATGACTCTTATATAATTTTCCAATTTTTATAGAATTTAATATTGAATTTATTTTCAAACTAAATTATTAAATTTATTTTTTTATTTTTTTGTCAGATATAGAATAGAAACCAAGAACCATTAAAAAGTGTTTTTTTCTTCGTTTTACAATTTTTATGCAGAAATTTTGTTAAGATAAAATATTTTTTAAAGTACAATGACAAATTGCATAGAAACTCAATTTTAAAAATCTCCATTGTACGTCTTGTTGAGTGATCACTTCACTAATTCACCAGGTTCCACCATGGGAATTTTGGCTTACAGTGAAATTATTACAATAAAACCTGAGTAAATTTTCTTTTGTGACGAATAAAACTGAGAAGAAGAAGGAAAAAAAAAAAAGAAGGTAAAAATTGAAAACCTAGATTAGAGAATAAACACAAAAAACGTGAGTCCTCGTTCCTATGGGATGTACATCCTGTTGTGAATTGTTACCATTATATGGATGCAGACCAACGATGTTACTGGATGGACTTCGGACACAATGTTCACACTAACCCTAGTTCACATTTGACCAACACACTTCCGTTACATAAAATAATTAGAGGTAGAACACGGCCAAGGGAAATTTCAGACACCGTTCTTTGCTTTCGAGCTAACGACCCGTGTCTTAACAAAGTTGATGCAAAGTTTGTACTTCTTGATGAGACTGGTTAATGTGGCGTGAACCAAGGGCGGAGTCAGAATTTTAATTTATAACGAATTAAACTAAAAACGTTGTAAAATTATTTTTAACAAAATGAATATTGTGTCAGTATCATTATGTTTATATCTCATCATGTCCACACATATCGTGTCTGACCAACTAATGTAGAACCGTACGTGTCCAACATATTAAGAAAATAAAAACCTAGTAAAAAATATTTAGTTTATATATTCTTTTAGACATAAATTCGAACACTATGAACCTTTAGTATCATCTTTCACCATCAACAGAGAATCCGCGATGTGGTAGAACTCGCCAAGGGTGCGGAAGTTCGGACGGCAAGGAAAGTGCCAACGGCTGGACTTGACGCTGCTGTTGTAACTCCTCATTCGACTGCCATTGCAGTCTGACGATGATGGCGCAGTTTAGATTATGATAGGGATTCTCGGTTGAAGATGAAACAAAGGAGAGGAGAGATGTGTGATTTATAGAGAGAGAGGTTGAGTGAGGAAGGAGCGTTCGTAAGGGGAGTGGGGATGGGGGTGAGGGGGGCACTCGGTAGCGGAGTTTTAGGGAAGAATAGTTTGCAGTGTATATTGTTTTGCACTGTACAGTGTATATATGCGAGAGCACTCTACAGTGTATATATATAAGAGAGAGAGAGAAATAAAATAAAATAAAATAAAATAAAATAAAATAGCTAGACTGCTAGGATGTGGGTTGATGTGTACTTGTGTGAACTGAAATTTGAAATAAAAAACTGGATATGTACTGATATGCATAAACAATAATAAAAAAATAAAATTGGGTGGGCTAGAGCCCACACAATTCCACTAGTGCTCCTTCCTTAGTCTTCACCTTTACCTTGTTTTCATCTCTTAAGAAATAATTCCCACATAGTCCATTTTTGTTCACCCACAAATATTTGTTCACCCTCTAATAGAAAATACATACGTGGCATCTTCATCCAAACAAAACCATCTTGCAAATGGTTTTGTGTCTCCATGCATAAAATTATTGCTAATAGCCAATGTAGTTAGGATTTTAAATGAACAACAGACACTGACATTTTGAACATTTATGAACAAAAGACACAATAGTAGCTGTAGCAAAGAAAATGTGAGCCATAATATAATGGTGGACCAGGCATGGATGAATAATGATCGATGTAATACAATTTCTTTTTGAATGAACAATAAGAAGTACGAAATTTCCAAATATTCAAGATCTTGGCCTAGTTTCAGTCCATTTCACCATCCATGACAATAAGAAAACTTGTCTTGAAAGAACATCGTCCAATCTCCGCGCTGCTCCGGTTTACATCAGGTTCAAATGACGGTCATAATTTCTTATCAACTTATTCAAGTTATGGAACTTTTCACTAAGCTAGGGTTAATGATCCATTCAACAATTGACCACCACTTGTCAGGAGCACCTCTTCATTCCACTCATCAGATTCCTAATTCTACTGTCTGCTATGTTTCCTCTTTTCATAGCCAAATGAGCCCCTTTAGCATAAGAGGTCACACACAAAAGTAGAAATAATTGGGTTGAACTTTAGAGTTTAGAGTGGTAATGGTAACTTTTTGAGAAAGACTAAAAATCTTTATAAAGAGAATATCAATAACGTTCAAATGGATGGTTGCTGCTGATTATGTATATATGTTGATGAAGGATGCAATGATATTATTGGCTCTTTTTAGGAAAGGAATGATATTATTGGTTGGAATTCCATTACCGGATAAATTTCATGTATTATTGGAGCATCAAGGAAAGATTGTTTCTGTCACCCTCCAGGTGTGCTCCAGTATTTATGTAGTGCTCCAGTAGTGGCTAGAGACAGGCACTTGTGATGGTGTAGGAGTAATGGATAAGACTGTATAAACTTGGTGGTGTGGAGAAGGAAAACAACACCCACCATGAGAACCAACTGCTCCAACAAATGGTTCAACTGTAACAAAAACAATGCAAAGATAGCCGAAAGATCACAGCATGTATCTCTCAATTTGCAACACTGTGTGTAATGTTGCGGTCCAGTCTCGATTACAAGTGTGTGGAAGGATAGCCTGGATGTCGTGAAGTGTCGACGGAAGTTGCGGCAAAGACGACGGATGATCGGTGGCTGAATTGGGCTCGATCTGAGCAAAAATAGCAGCGGCGGTATACCGGCAGTATACTGCAGTAGTATACTGCAGTTTACCGAATCGACGAGTTCACTTCCGAATCTATTGTGTGTGTCTATCGGTACATCGGCGATATACAGTCTGTCGAGATTCGGTCCAGACATGGGCTCGAATAGTATTAATAAAGACGTGTGATCAAATATGGACGACCAAGATTAATGTTGGTGCTGTTTTAGGGTTTTTCCTAAACCCTAAAATAGGTTTCTCGTCCTATTCATAGAGGTTGAGGGGATTTGTCAACATAAAGCTCGTACGGTAGATTCAAGGGTACAAGTTCACAGAAAATCTAAGACAAAGTCTGTGCTTTGCTCTTAGAGCTCGTCATTAGAGACAGTCGGAAGAGATCTTTTCGGAGAGTCATCTTCTTCGTTCAGATAGATCGTCACAGGACTGGGTGAGTGATTTCAGTTGTATCTCCTTCTTTCTTCTTGAGTTTGGTGAGAGGTTGAACTTGAAGGCAAAGGGTTCAACATATTTGTATCAATCTCGTATCTTTTTTAGTTCTATAGATTGGGATTTGTCCAGTAAACATAGTCACCGAAAAATACTATGTTTGATCTAGGACAATGGTTCATTATCTTAGGTGGGTTGGAACGTTTCTGCTGCGGTCATTCCCAACATGTTACTCTAACTACACCAAAGTAACATCTATTAAGTAACCTTGTCCAAACTGTAAGAAGAGGTAACAGGAACAATAAAATGATATCCGAGAAATGATGGCAAGAATCTCTCACTTTGCAACACTGCATGCCACTCTTCTGCGGTCAGTAGAAAATCAATCGGGTTAGTAGAGGAGTTTGCAACACCGTGAAGGATCTTTTAGTGAATGCATACTCTGTTCACATGTTTTCATGTTAGGATTGATGTTAACAACCGTTTGGTCTTGATCAAGAATATATTAAGATATTGAATAGGGAAAAAAAACCCTGAAAATCAAGGCTCATATCTTTCCTATATATAGTCATCAGTAATTTAGATCAGATGGTGCCACTTAAGAGCATTGTCTAAGAAAGCGAAGTTATTTTAAGCTATATCATATATATAATAATCTGTTTAGCTAACATTGATCAGTTGGACAGGCCAAATAGCCGATGGAAGCAATGGAGATGTAGCCATAGACTCCTACCACCGATACAAGGTATAGATTTCAAATTTTTTTTTTTGTTGGCTAATAATATTGTGATCTTTCACGTTTTTTGCAACTAAATACCATGAACTTGTTTTTTTAGCAACTAAATACTCTGAACTATTGGATGTTAGCAACTTTGTACCTTATTTTTTGCAGTAAAAATATCAACCTGCCCCTATGATAAGCTAAAGGAATAATCTATTTTTTGGGGCTAAAATAGTCTTAAAAAGATATTTGTCATTAATCTGACAGAAAATTGACTGTCAAACTAATGGGAGGTAGGAAGTTTAAAACGGTCCAATAGTTCAGGATATTTAGTTACAAAATTCTAAAAGTTCAAGTTATTTAGTTGCAAATTAGTTCGCCATTTTTAAAAATGTTTCTTTATTTAGATCTGGATTCAACTTATTTACTAACAACATAATTGACATACATGACATACAGGAAGATGTGAACATCATGAAGGATATGGGATTTGATGCGTACAGGTTCTCCATCTCATGGAGCAGGATCCTACCAAGTAAGACTAATTAAACCTACCTGCCTTTCATATATATGTTCGGTAAGATCTGACCAAGTGAGAAACCACATTCTGCAGACATCTTCATTTCATTTACATCACAAGTCATATCTAAAATTAAAACACCCGCAGAGTATGAAACACAATGAGATATCACAATAAAATCATCAATAACATATATATTTGAGCTTTCTTAATGTACGATTAATTGAATTGAACATGTTGTAGCTTGAGTTTAAGTAAGCTCAAAATTTATTCTTAGACATTGACTTGATAAGTTAAAGTTGCGAGCATGAACAAATTAACAAGACGCCATCTAGACTTAGTTTGCAGTATCGGCCGATACCGAACCGATACGGCTGATACCGATATAGTTTGGCATGTCCCGATCCAATACCGACCGATACCCGATACTGACCGATACCGACATTAGAGGTCTCTTTTCCAGTCAATTCGACAAAGAAAATTCAATGAAAAAGACCAATTAGTAAGGGTGTAAAATCATAGTAAGGTTGTAAAAACATATAAAAGAGGAAAACTTATCTATCACATGTAAATCAATCGACAAGGGTGAACTATTTCATTCAATTTCAAAAATACTAAGAAACAACACTAGAAATAATTATAATTATTCATAAATGTATAAAATATATTTTCTAAAATGTTAATAATTTACTAATAGTTATTTGCTTTCCGATACCAAAAAGTCTGATACTCCGATCCGAAACCGCCGGTACTACCAATACCGCCGATCAAGATACTCATAGGAATGGTCTGATACCGATTCCGATACCCATACTTTGAACCTGTTTGAACCTTCTGAAAAAGTTCAATAATTCATACAAATTGAGAATTCACTTATAATCATTGAGCTGTGTCTAGTATTTACTGATCTTGTACAATCTAATGACAGATGGAAGCCTAAGTGGGGGAATCAATAGGGAAGGAGTCAACTACTACAATAAGTTGATAGATGAACTTCTATCCAAAGGTCCACAATATATTACTCCATCGTTGTGCATATGCAAAGGATTTAAATCTAGGACCCATGAATTTGAATCTCATTTTTTTTTCCCATCCTGTGCAGGCTTACAGCCCTTCGTGACTCTCTTCCATTGGGACACCCCCAAAGGCTTGGAAGACCAATATGGAGGTTTCTTATACAACCGTATAGTGTGAGTAGCGCCACAAGTCTCCACAAGGTTGTACTGCCATGTACTAATTCTAATCAGTAATTACATACATATTTGGACAATTTCAGGGATGATTTCCGTGACTATGCTGGAGTTTGCTTCCAAGAGTTTGGGGATCGCGTGAAATACTGGATAACTCTGAACGAACCTTGGAGTTACAGCGCTGGGGGATACGGGTTGGGACTGTTAGCCCCACGAAGGTGCTCCCCTTGGGAGGCCGCTAACTGCAACGGTGGGGACTCTGGGCGAGAACCTTATATCGTTGCCCACAACCAGATACTGGCCCATGCCGCAGCTGTCAATCTATACAGGCAAAAGTATCAGGCAAGGATAATGTGGCAACTAAAATTCAGTAGTTATTCCTGGTTTACTTGTTCCATGGGATTGTTTTATTTTCGGTTTCACTAGCAATGATTATCTATGACCCTATGAAACAATCTAATTAACATGAAAATATTTGCAATTTGTCGTCAACTCGTAGATCTTGTTCTTGTTCTCGAGGTTAGACTATTGTTCTTTTCTTTCGCACTATTATTGTGTATGAGGAGAATTTTGGTTCTGGCGTAGGCAGACCAGAAGGGGAAAATAGGCATAACACTAGCCACCAATTGGATGCTGCCCTACTCTAACTCCAAGTCCGATATGGATGCTGTTGACAGAGGTCTAGATTCCATGTATGGATGGTGAGTGATCTTCAATATTCAATGCTGATTTCAATTGATCGAGCTCGAGCCAGATTATCAAATCATTGTTAACTGTGTCAACAGGTTTATGGATCCTCTAACTCAAGGGGACTATCCGCATAGCATGAGAGCCCTCGTGGGAGGTCGGTTGCCAGTGTTCACAAAGGTGCAGTCCAAGATGGTTAAGGGGTCATTCGATTTCCTTGGTCTGAACTATTACTCCACAAACTATGCTAAAAGTCTTCCCATAAATAGCCTAGCTAACGGAAGCTACAGTACTGACAGTTGTGTCAACAAGACGCGTAAGCTATATGTGCATCATTGCTAGTTACCCGATAATTTTAAGTTCAATAAGTTTATCTCAGAAAAAAAAATAGCTTAGTGCTGATGAACCCTTTTAATTCGTACATTTTTTTTTGTCTTTTGAAACAGAGATGCGAAATGGGATTCTAATTGGTCCAAGAGTAAGGACTTGTGTAGAAAATTTTATCTTCTTATCAACCAAGTGCTTTCAATCTAAATCTAATTGCGACTTGATCCGCTTTCTATAGGCTGCTTCAAGCTGGCTATGCATCTACCCAAGAGGAATACGCGATCTCTTGCTCTACACGAAGAAAAAGTACAACAATCCCGTCATCTACATCACGGAAAATGGTGAGAATCCTAGACCTTGGGGATTAAGTATTAGTTGCTTTAAGGTGAACTATAAAAGCATAGCCTAAATTCTTTCAATTGTCAGGAGTTGATGAGTTCAACAATGGAACTTTATCGCTCGAGGAAGCCCTAAAGGATGACGCAAGAATAGACTTTTACCAGCAACATCTATCCTATGTTCGAAGAGCTATCAAGTGAGTCAAACGATCGAAGTCATTCTTTGTCATTTTGTTTCTGTTCTCCTATTAATCCTTAGCACTGCAATGTTTGTTCTTATGTATTGTAACATGGTAAACATGAATAAGAAATGAAATGGCGATAGTATATGAAGTATAGATGCTGACAAAGATATCCTAGATCCCATATGACTTATTTTGTGATCTGGGCGGATTATAGTTGTAAACTTGGTGTTTTATCTATTAATTTACCTTCTTCGAAGAAAAAAAGATCATATATAGCTGAGACTTCATATCGATTTATAGCTAATGCTTCTTTGTAATTGCATTTGGCAGGGAAGGAGTAGATGTGAGAGGATACTTTGCATGGTCGCTTCTGGACAACTTTGAATGGACAAGTGGTTATACTGTCCGATTCGGAATTAACTATGTCGATTACAAGAATGGTTTGAAGAGATACCCCAAGAATTCTGCTGTATGGTTCAAAGAATTCCTGAAGAAATAGACTCATGTCATGGCAGGCTTTAGTTTTGTTATAAACAGTATAAATTTAATAAAGGCAGTTTCCTGCAGCAAACAACATTTGGTATACCAAAATTTCTCTATGGTTAATCAGAAAAATCCTTATGAAATAGACTTAACATAGGCTCTCAGTACAGTATAGACAATAAAATTAGGTGATTGAATGCAACAAATAACAATTGATGCGTTTAAAAACTGCTAGTATACCTTGGCAATCACTTTTGCAACAGCAGTGAACTAGGCTCAAGATAGAAAACCCATGCATATACTAATCAAGTTATCAACCAATTTATGTGGCACACTGGGAAGTGCTGAATCAAAGTCTCGGTGAAGTTCCGGAGTTTTGGTGTTTAATTAATGGTAGGATACATCAAAATACACTAAAGATGAGGCAAGAAGTGAAATAACCACATAATAAGATGAAAGATTCATACACCAAACAAATAAGATCATAAATATGGATTACAATCTCTCTTAGTTCTCACAAAACCTGGAAAAAAGTTTACCATACACGTGGAGCCAGATTCAACTATATATTGATACAACCCCGGTATTGACACAACAGCAGCAATGCAGAGTATCAGGGACATGGCAAAGAGAGTATCAGTTACTGCTGTTAGTTAGCTCAGCTACTGAGTTTTTTTTTTCTCTATTCTCTGTTTTGAATATCAGTATTAGAGTGGTGAATGGGATATACTAGTCCTAGTCGTGCTCAGCAATCAATGACAGCTCATCGGGTAGTTAGTGAAATGTTAGCCTTTAATCACAGCATTAGCATCTTAATCCTTAAGTCCCGACTATATATATATATATATATAGAGAGAGAGAGAGAGAGAGAGAGAGAGAGAGGAGTATCAGAAAATTGTGATTCATTTTTCCATTGTCAATTTCCTTTACAGAATTTACAATTTCCTTGTATTTTCCTTCCAAGTACATCAATAGAATCAAACCCTATTTTACAATCTATTCCAATTGTCTTCTTCTTCACTCTCCACATTAATTCTTCTCTGCGGCGATCTTGAGCTTCCCACGAGGTTCTTCCATGGCGGGACAGTTAGGTCGAGCACCTAACAATTGGTATCGGGGCAGTTTCGATCCAGCGATTGGGAGTGATCGAGAAGGAAGCTCCAGTAGGTCTGGCTCTTGGTGTGGCTCGACGGACGAACGACGGTCTCTGAGTGAAGAGGAATGCTTCTTGTTTTTGGAATGTATGGCTCAAGATCTAAGTCACAAAACAAATAAATTGTTGGAAGATGGGAGTGGTCGAGAAGAGGAGTTGAGTTTCCCCAAATTTCTCCGGCCATGGAACCAATGCCTCCGTCCGATCCGTACGACTGCTATCAATGCAGGAGCAGATTCCGATGTGTAGCCACCAACCGCCGTACGCGGATCCGTTGCCGCCGCCGACATGGAGCCATCAACCGCCTGTCAGCAATAATCAGGACTTGGTCCTTAGCCATTCCTTGCTTCCTGATTAGTAGTTGAAGTGGTACCCTTGAGAATAGGTCTAGATCCTACATTGTAGTTCCATGAGCATGTACGGAGTAACTTTAGGGCATATTAATTATTTGCTTTCACCTATTTAAGTAGTCTAATTGTAACTCTTTAAATTGAGTTGAATAATGCATTATCAATACCATAAAGTTCCTATTTCTCATCTCCTTTCTTCCTCGAACACGACATCCCTGCTCACATGGATCTTACTGCGTTGAGGATTATAGAGACGGTGTGCTTTGCAGCCCTCTTCCACTCCAAGGTACACCAATGGCGTGCTTCAGTCATCAAGTTTCTTGTGATGAGGACCTGCAGTCTTCATGTGTGCGACGCATCCAAACATCCTTAAGTGTTCGAGGTTTGGTTTCTTACCAGTACAGGCTTCATACGGCGTGAGCGCACTGAGAGCTTTAGTTGGCAACCGGTTGAGCAGGTACACAACATGTCTGACCGCCTCGCCCCACATACTTCCAGGAACATGCATGCTTTTGAGCAAACTCCTTGTCGTAGCCATCACAGTGCGATTCCGGCGCTCCACTACGCCGTTTTGTTATGGTATATATGGTGCGGTGAGGTGCCATTGTATGCCTTCACCTTCACAGAAGCTTGTGAATTCCTTGAACAGGAACTCACCTCCTCAATCAGTTCTTAGTGTCTTCATCTTGCTGTCATATTCATTCTCTACAAGAGACTTGAATTTCTTGAAAGCATTAAAGGAATCACTCTTTTCTTTGAGCATATACGCCCACATCATGCGAATGAAGTCATCAACAAGTAGAAGAAAGTACTTGTTACCAGCAAGTGTAGCGGGTGTAATCGGGCTGCAAATGTCAGCGTGCACAAGTTGCAGTGGCCTCTCGGCTCTGAAGATTTCCTGCAGAGGGAACGGTAGTCGTGCTTGTTTGGCGATGAGGCACCCTTCACAGAGCTGGTTAGGATGAGAAATCTTCGACAGCCCGGTAGCCATTCCCTTCTCTACCATTATCTTGAGTGCGAAGAAATTCACATGCCCGAGCCTTGCATGCCACAACCAGGCTGGGTCTTGTACTTTTTCCATTAGACATATCGGCCTGCAAGATTCAAGAGCTATCTTATACAGGCGGTTAGGTGATCTCCTCACCTTCATCAGCAGAATGTCGTTCCTGTCGAACACCCTCAAGTAGGAACCGACAATCTCCACCTTGCTTCCATCTTCTGTTAGTTGACCAAGGCTCAATATATTACTTCTTAATCTTGGAATGAAGTATACCTCCGATAGAAGACGTTGTTTGCCATTCTTGCATCGGAACAAGATTGATCCCCTACCCTCAATCTGCACGATTGAGCCATCACCGAACTTGACACGACCGGTGATGTCCTGATCAAGGTCCTTGAACTTTTCTCGGTGGCCCGTCATGTGGTTGCTAGCGCCGTTGTCGAGGTACCACACATCGGTGTCGGCCTGCTTCTCTAGCATTGCGCAAGTCTGGTACTATCTTCTGTTTATTGAGCATGACGAGGTCAGGCGTCTCCTCCTGAGTCTCTCCCAGCAGTAATGCGGCCTCCTCGTCTTGCGATCGTGTGAGGTTCGCCTCCTCATCATGACATTTATTGCGACACTTCGATGCATAGTGTCCATAGTTTTCACAATTGAAGCACTTGATTTTGATTTGTCACGGTTGGAGCTTGAACCGCGAGTCCCCTCACCCTCCTGGTATTACGCTATTTGGCCACCACGGCCACCCCTGCCGCGCCAACGGCCACGTCCATGGGGCTTGACATAGCTCCGATCGTCGCTAGAGTGCCCCTTTCCGCTCGACGAAAAATCAGCGCCGCCTTTCTTCAACCGCGTCTGCCACTTAGCGTGAGTAAGCAGGAGTTGTCCCCTGTTGCTCTCGCCTCGGCCACGTATGCGTTCTTCGTACGCTTTGAGGCGGCCGATCACTTCCTCTACCGGCATGGTCTCTATATCCACAAACTGCTCGATCGCAGCAACGACCTGCAGGTACTTATCTGGGATAGAGACGAGCAGCTTATTGACGATGACAACGTCCTCCATCTTGTCTCCCAATCCACGAATCTTGTTTGCGAGGGTCGTCAATTTTCTCGCAAACTCATCGATGGAATCTGTCTCCTTCATACGCAAAACCTCAAACTCACTCTTCAAGGTTTGATTCCTTGCCTTCTTCACCCGATCAGCGCCGAGGTACATTGTCTTCAGGCTTTTCCAAGCTTCCTTAGCCGTTTTATGCTTGGCCAGCTAGAGTAGGATCTCCTCGGGGATAGCTTGAAAGATGTACGCTAATGCCATCTTATCTTTCTTCTTTTCTACGACCACCCCGGCCACGGGTTCAATGGCGTCCTAAATGCCTTGAGCCTCCATGAAGACCTCCATCTTGATCGCCCAAGTGGAGTAGTTTCTAGATGTCAGCATCGGGTAGTGCAAGGTTATGATTCCCTCCTTTGTTGCTGGCGCCATCGAGTGCTCGACGATTGACATCTTGTTGAGCCGAAGGTACTTTGGCTTACACTTGGCTCTGATACCAGATGTTGGCTCTAAGGGATCGCACAAGATCCTATTAGAACTCTCAGTCGAAGATCCTGTTGTCGAGATAGTGATCACTCCCCAGAGAGCGGTGGGCGCGGCTATGCACACACAGGAGGGCACAGGAGATACGACAACACCTATGACGCACGGATTGCCATTGGCGTCAAGGGAGCCTACTACACCACAAGCTGCGGCCTCAACTTCTAGCGGCTCACCCACACCGACGGCAGACTCGAATGAGTCAATGAGATACCGCTCAATTGTTGACGTATATACTGAAACTGAGGAGACCTTTCTTGATCCAGAAATACTATTTTTATAGGCTGAAGAACTGACAAACTTTCAAGATGCTACACTTGAACATGAATGGCAGGAAGCTATAAAGAAATAGTTTGAAGCCATAGAGAAGAATGGGACTTGGGTGCTTAATGAGTTACCATCTGGGCACAAACTCGTCGGTTTAAAATGGGTGTACAAGGTGAAGAGAGACAATGAATGCAAGATCCTCAAGCACAAAGCTAGACTTGTGGCAAGACTACGTCCAACAACATAGAGTTGATTTTGATAAAGTATTTGCTCCAGTTGCCAGACTGGACACAGTTCGCTTGATCATCGCCCTCGCAGCCCAGCACGGATGGGAGGTTCACCATTTGGACGTTAAATCTGCGTTTCTGAATGGTGACCTCAAAGAGGAGGTATATGTAGCTCAACTTGAAGGCTTCATCGTCAAGAACCAGGAGCACAAGGTGTACAGGCTGTCCAAGGCTCTCTATGGCTTGCGGCAAGCACCGAGGGCCTGGAACACACGCCTGGATAGCTGCTTAAAAAAGCTAGGATTCATCAGATGCACTTAAGAGCATGTTGTGTACACAAGGAGCAATAAAGAGGGTGCACTCATTTTTGTAGTGTACGTTGATGACTTAATCGTCACAGGAATAAGAGAAACTGCAGTAAAGGTTTACAAGAGCAGATGATATAGAAATTTGAGATGAGTGATCTTGGGTTACTCTCCTACTACCTTGGTATAGAGGTAGATCAACAGGGTGATCGCATTATACTGAAGCAATCAACATATGTGAAAAGAGTTTTGTAGTAGTTTGGAATGGGAGCTTGCAATCCGACCAGGTATCCCATGGAAGCTAAATTGCAACTCAGCAAGAACCTTGAAGAAACACCAGTCGATCCGACACAATATAGGCGTATCATTGGCTATCTCAGGTACTTAACTCACACTCGCCCAGATATTTGTTATGCTGTCGGAATGGTGAGTAGGTACATGGAGAAGCTAACAACCATGCATCACCAGGCTATGAAACAGATCCTAAAATATGTGAAGGGAACACTTGAGTATGGACTCATGTATGGAAGAGAACATAGTGAAGATGAACTGCATGGATTCACCGACAGCAACATAGCCGGAGATGTCGACGACAGGAGGAGCACCAGCGGAATGGCGTTCTATCTCAACAAGAACTTGATCACTTAGGCATCTCAGAAGTAGAAAAATGTTAGATTGTCCTCCTATGAAGCTGAGTTCATGGCGGCAACGGCTATAACATGTCAAGCTTTGTGGCTGAGGAATCTAGTTAGTGAAATGACTGGCCGCGAACCTAAGCCAGTCACTTTCTATGTCGACAACAAGTCTGCAATTGCACTGATAAAGAATTCACTGTTTCATAGGTGCAGTAAGCATATTGATACTCGCTTTCATTTTATTTGCGAGTGTGTTAAAAGAGGGCAGATAAATATGGAGTTTGTGAGCACTGAAAAGTAACGTGCCGATATTCTCACAAAGGCTCTCGCCAAAGTTAAATTTGTTGAGATACAGTAGGTGCTTGAAGTTATCAACCTTGATCAAATTTAGATTAAGTGAGTCAAGGATCTTTCAGAGTAAAGTCCAGATTAGGGGGGAGCAAGTGAGCAATAATCAGGACTTGGTCCTTAGCTATTCCTTGCTTCCTGATTAGTAGTTGAAGTAGCACCCTTGAGAATAAGTCCAGATCCTACATTGTAGTTCCATGAGCATGTATGGAGTAACTTTAGGGCATGTTAGTTATTTGCTTTCACCTATTTAAGTAGTCTAATTGTAACTCTTTTAATTGAGTTGAATCAAGCATTATCAATACCACAAAGTTCCTATTTTTTCTTTGCCTTCCAAGAGAGTTTGTGATACTCGATTGTGCGATCCCTTAGAGACAACACCGCCGCAGTACTCTGCTCCTCCTCCGTTGTGGCATCTTTAGCAGTAATACCCGACATTGTCCCCAACAACGTACCACTACCAGACTGTTCCTCTATCAGGAAAGTGGATGGCGTCGTCATTCCCGGCTACACAGTACATGGATCCATCTCCACTAACGACGTTGAACTATCTGCAAGAAGCACCCAAATTGTTGTTGCAGATCCAATCGTCGTTGTATTTGCAGCAGCAACAGTGCGAGTATCAATCAACTTTTCTTTCTCCTCACAGCGAGCGAGACATGTTTAATGAAATGTTTGTGATAAAAGAAAACCATGGAGCTCCCAAGAGTGAGGTCCTTTTGTTCGATGAAATCCATAAAGAGAAGAACTTGTTGATGGACAAGGAGGAAAAAGAAGGAGATCCTCTGGAGAGAAAAGAATCTGCCGCAGAAGAAGAAGAGAGAACACCTTCTCTAAAAATAGAAGAACCACCAGAACTTATCTGTCATGACCCGCACCCGAATGGTCGGGGCACGAGTACGTAGTACGTCCAGCCTACACCGCAACATCGGTGGTAGAATGCTATCTAGGTCATCAATAACTAACTATCAATCTCACACAATAATATAATCATAATATGTCAATGATATATAAACTCTATAAGGAGAATAATATGACAATATAGAATTAACAATACTCAGTCACAAAAATCTAGTGGCACGATAAAGCACGATATGATAAAAGGGATAGAAATCCAATCACAAGTTCTGACAAGTCTAGATATCAAACAATAAGTCTAAAAACTAAATATAACATCCCAAGTCTCAAGTAGTTGCCAAAGACAGATCCAGTACCAAAATACTAATAGAGTAACTAAGAAAACTAGAGACTCCGGCTAGACCTCCAGACAATCACTCCAGATTACTCCTGAACTATATGGTCCAACTCAGCTGCTACACCCTCCTGAGGTCCATAAAATATGGGACACCAGTCCTCCAAACAATCCTCTAAAAATGTTATCCAGTCAGGATGGAACAAGTACAACTCTAATAGTAGTTCCAATACATGATAGAAACTATAAAATAATAAATAGTAATAAAATACATGATAAGCTAAGCAATATGCTATCAGAGCAGGATAATTAGTGGAAAAAAATAAGTAGGCAGGTGCAATATGGCAACAAACAATAATATAGAATAAAACAGAAAAGATTATATCTAATTGACTAAGTGTTTTAGAGTATTGCTTTCAATATGTGATCAATCAAAAATGATACTATACGATGTCTATAATAGTATGACTCAATCATACGGGTAAGGTATGATTAGCCATATCAAACAATGTCTACGATAGTATAGCTCAACAACATACGTGATTGGCTATCAAACAATATCTACAATATTTAATATGAGCATGGTGATCAATGTCTAAGTGTGAGAAGCAATATATCATGACTTAAATCCATAACATATCAATCTGTGTAACCATCGTGTCTAGAATCAAGTAAGATATCACTAAATACTTGCTTTATAATAACTATCAAGTAAAGAAAACTATCAGAGAATGTACTCACCTGAGGTCCTGTGTTGAATATTAAACAATGTCTAAAACGGGGCCTCTCGAAGATCTATATGTGAATTTTTATGTCAAATAAGTGATTTAGAATCATAAATAAACTTAACTAGGTTATTGAGTTAAACTGGCTCAATACCTAGTTTTAGGTTCCAAAATATCTATCAAGTTGGTTTATGAAGCCATACTATCAATTACTAGGTGATACTAGGTTATCTCTAGGTTTTTAGGTCCATACCTTGCCTGAGCCAATTAGTTGTTGCCAACTGTGCTTTACTCCACCTTCCCCGTACCGAAATAGTACTTTACCCCTAGATGTTCAGTCAACTGCTGCGCCTCAAAGCATTTCAACAAGAACTAACTAGCTCTGGGTTTGACGGTTCGACGAGGGAATAAGAATGATTTCTCTTGTTCTTGTCTTTATGTATGTCTCCCTGTGCCTTTAGTGGGTATGCAACCCTAATATTTATAGCCATCCTGTTGACGGGCCCCTGTGCACACGGATGTTGGAGCTACCACGTGTCCATCCTTAACAGGATACGGTTGCAACCGTAGACATATGTCACGGTCGAATTATCACGTAGATTCATTATTGGGATCTGCTGTTACTAAAAATATGGTCGGCTCTCATACTTGGTGTGCATGACTTGGTCAGCTTGACACTTGACCTGTAGAGAATCTCCCCAGTTGCAACAGAGAGATATTGACTTGATGAGCACTACCATACTAAATGCATGGAGTCTGGGATGCATAGGCCAAGAGATGCATTAAGTAAGAGACACATGGAACGCATGGAGTCTGGGGCACATGGGGCCAGAGACGCATGTGACGCATGGATTCTGGGTGTCAAGTCCCGATCCCGAAGGTCCCGACAATGCCCCCGTCGGGCGTAAATTATCGTGTTTTGGCGCTCCCACGTGATGTATATTATTTTCCATCTAGGCGTGATGCCGTGCGAGCCTGGAGTTGCACTCGCACAAGGCAACATCATTAAAGTTGTGGCTATCATCGAACTGATCAAACACGCAGTGGAGGGACAGTATTATAAACAATGATCCATCTGAGTATACGGGGCAAAGCTCAAGGCACGAGGCTCTCTGAGTACAATGGCATCATTTTATACATTATGTCTCTCTATAGAAAAGTATCTCAAAATATCTCGATACGGCTCAAGATATCGACACCATATTTCTGGGTCTTAGGGATGAGGTACGACTATCGCTTTCTCGAATAATCCAACACCTGCGAACAAGCAAAATGTTGGTGGGTCAGCACTTTAGAAAAAGTACTGGTGAGTCTAAAATCAATGAACAGAAACAACATTCGCTAAAATCGACACTAAGTAAGCATGTGATAAAATATTATATTACTAGTGATCTTTCTAGTTTTACCTAGGTTCATTACATACAGTACAGGAGCAAAGTCATATTACCTTTTTTTAAACAATCTCTTGAAAAACATAGTTCATGTTCGATATACAAGCAAGCAGGCAAGGCAAGCAGTTCATGCACGATAAGCAAGTTCAATAACTATCCCTGGTGCGCAACGTGTCTCGTGAGCCATATTCATTTCTTTAAAGACTCTAGCATGCATCTAGTAGACTACCCTTTTATACTATTCATGGTGATCATCATATTCAAGCAAGCATGTAAGTCTAGGTGCGATATAGCATCTATATGCAAAATAATATATCACTTATATAGTGATTCTTACCCCTTGCCGAACGGTTATCCCTGCAGAAGACATACAAGTTAGCAATATATGCATATATAAATAAGGTTCTCTTTACTTGTCCGTCTCTACATCAAACAGTTAGGTATGAAAGAATGATAGCCTAGCATGCGCCCTAACTATATGCTAATCCATGGGAAAATCTATGAAAAGTAGCTGGAACTACAAGCCCAGGCTAACTATTAGACATAACCCCCCTAATCGCGAGGACTACAAGCCTCAGGTGGTTCGATTATCTCTCCCAGACCGAATAATTTCCAGTGCCCCAGGAAACGCTCGAGAGATGGTACCTTGTGCACAAGTTGTCCATAGACCGATGCGATGAATGATATTCTATCAGATAAAGACTATATAATGCAAATTTTTGTGAACAAGCAAACATTCAATCAAGCGATAGAGCTAGAGCTCTCAATTCTCTTCTTTCAATCAATTCGATAGGTTCAATCATTTTGATAGGTTCAATCTTCTTTTTTCAATCAATCAATAGGTTTAATAGCATACAACACAAGTTATTCAAACAGTTATATCTTTCAAGCATTAATGACAAGAAAAATATGGCACTATACTTTTATCTCTTTTAGCTAAGCATGAAGTTCTACTCTTGTTTAGCATATAATAAAAACATATGAAGATTCTTTTACTCTTGTTTATTAGCATGGCAGTGGTTCGTTCGATAGCGGTATCCGTATAACTAAGCATGCACCACTTCTTTCTTGACTTAGCATGGAAATAGTTCTATCTCTTTTAGATAATCATTCAAGTTCTCTAGTTAAGCATGCAATTCTCGTTATATCATTCTCATGTGATCATTATGTTATTAAGCAAACAAGCATTTCAAAAAACTCAAATTCATTATTAAGGCATGCAAGAATCAGATAATGAAGTTCTTTCCACTCACCTAGATTAGTCATCTTCTGGTTTAACAAGGAGCTTTTCAAGAAGGTTTTCTTTTTGAGTCAGTAAACCAATATCTCTTGTACATAGTGCCGACGCGAAGTAGGACACTAAATACTTACCCACCAAGAAAAAGTTTTATCCTCGAAACTTTAAGGAGAAACTTTTGATATCCAGAGCAGCGATAGTCCTCATCCCTCACCATCCTCAGTCGAAAACTCTAGCAATCAATAAGCACGAAATCATAACTCTCAAGAAATAAATCAAATCCAGAAAACTTTTTCTAGTATCTTGAGAATATTTATGTACTTATTGTATGGAACGCTTAACTTAACAACGATATCAATGGACAAGAAATTATTATTTAGGAACAGCAGTAAATGGGCGTAAGGCCAGAGGATCGAGTTGCTTTGATACCATTATGTCACGCCCCGATCATGAAGGTCCCAACAATGTCCCTACCAGGAGCGAATCATCGTGCCTTGGCACTTTCGTGGGACATAAATTATTTTCCATCGAGGCGTGATGCCGTGCGAGCCTGGGGTTGCCCTCGTACAAGGCAATATCGTTAAAGTTATTGCTATCATCGAACCGATCAAGCACGCAGAAGAGGGACAGTATTATAAACGATAATCCATCTGAGTATACGGACCAAATCTCAAGGCACGAGTTTCTTTGAATACAATGGCATCGTTCTATACATTATGTCCCTCTATACAAAAGCAGCTCAAAATATCTCGATACGGCTCAAGGCATCGACACCAGATTTTTGGGTCCTGGGGATGAGGCACGGATATCGCTTCCTCGAACGATTCAGCACTTGGAACAAGCAAAATGTTGGTGTGTCAGCACTTTGGAGAAAGTACTAGTGAGTCTAAAATCAACGAATAGAAACAACATTCACTAAAATTGACACTTAGTAAGTATGTGATAAAATATTACATTACTAGTGATCTTTCTAGTTTTACCTAGGTTCGTTATATATAGTATAGGAGCATAGTCATATTACTTATTCTTTTTTAAAACAATCTCTTAAAAAATAGAGTTTATGTTTGATATACAAGAAAGAAGGCAAGGCAAGCAGTTCATATACGATAAGCAAGTTTAATTACTATCCCTGGTGCGCAGCATGTCTCATGAGCCATATTCATTTCTTTAAAGACTCTAGCATGCATCTAGTGGACTATCCTTTTTATACTATTTAAGGCGATCATCATATTCAAGCAAGCATACAAGTCTAGGTGAGATGCAAGATAATATGCAAAACAACATATCACTTATATAGTGATTCTTACCCCTTGCCGAAAGGCTATCCCTGCAACAGACATACAAGTTAGCAACATATACATAAATAAATAAGGTTCTCTTTTCCTATCCGTCTCTACATCAAACAGTTAGGTATGCAAGAAGACTAGCCTAGTATGCGCCCTAACTATATGATGGCCCATGGGAAAATCCATGAATAGTAGCTGGAACTACAAGCCCCGGCTAATATTAGACATAACACCCCCCTAATCTCTTCCAGGCTACAAGCCTCAGGGTACTTCGATTATCTCTTCCAGACTGAACGATTCTCAGTACCCCAGAAAACGCTCGAGAGATGGTACCTTATGCATAAGTTGTCCAAAGAACAATGTGATAAATATGATTCTATCAGATAAAGACTATATAATGTATATGTCCATGAACAAGCAAATATTCAATCAAGCGATAAAGCTAGAGCTCTCAATTCTCTTTTTTCAATCAATTCGACAGGTTCAATCATTTCGATATATTCAATCTTTTTTCTTTCAATCAATCGATAGGTTCAATAGCATACAATAGAAGTTATTCAAAGAGTTCTATCTTTCAAGCATCAATAACAAGTAAAATATATCATGATTCTTCTATCTATTTTAGCTAAGCATGCAGTTCTACTCTTGTTTAGCATACGATGAAAACATATAAACATTTTTTTACTCTTGTTTATTAGCATGGCAGTAGTTCGTTCGATAGCAATGTCCGTGTAACTATGCATGCAACACTTCTTTCTTAACTTAGCATGACAATAGTTCTATCTCTTTTAGACAAGCATTCAAGTTCTCTAGTTAACATGCAGTTCTCGTTCTATCATTCTCATGTGATAATTATCTTATTAAGCAAACAAGCATTACAAAAAATTATATTCATTATTAAGGCATGCAAGAATCAGATAATGATGTTCTGTCCACTCACCTTGATCAGTCATCTTCTGGTTTAACAAGGATCTCTTCAAGAAGATTTTTTTTGAGTCAGCAAACCGATATCTCTTATACATAGTGCCAACACAGAGTGAGGCACTATATTGGGGGCGCATGGGACTAGAGACGCATAAAAATTTATCTCTCATACATGTGGCATTGTACGGCTGCAAAATAACAAAGGTAATTATGGCGGTGACTGACTCTCTGACACCAACTGTCACCCTCAAAATTGAGGCATTTCAGAGCAGCATTGTCGTCATAGTCAAAAATGCTGTGACTTGACTGAGGTGATATTATGCGTCTAACTAGCCATGTGCCACTTAAGTTTTGACGCATGCACTTTAGTTTCTTCGATGCATGAGGGATGAGGCACATAGGCACTTCTTAGATTTTGCATGCTTCTACAAGACCCCTTTCAAAGTTTTTAAACTGACAAGTTTGGAATACTTTGAATAAGAAGCATGGAAAAGAGATCGTACAAACGCATGGGCTGTTTGTCGCATAGAAGTCCTTCAGCTGTCTTTGACCCATGCATTTGTTGTCCATAGACGGGTCTGCATGCTATCAAATCTGCATTAAATACCAAGATTTGGCTTGATCTTCAAATGAATCTCTTAGGATTCTGAGCCACTATTTGATGCGTTTACCGGGGCAATAGTTTCCAAGGAGTTGAAAGTAGATCACACCAATGTATCAGATTTATTCTTATAACTGTTTGGTTCATTGACTCGATCCCCCCACGCGGCTTTAGAGCCTATAAATAGGCTCCCAAGGAGGAAAAAGAGAGAGAGAGGGTCATTTCTTTCGCTCATTCTTTCTTCAAAAAAATTGTTGAAGGTTCTCTCTTTGGCTAAGGAGTCTGACAAAAATTAGGAGGACCCGTGGCCGCATGATGTTGTCCTCCCAACAGGAGGTATGAGGGTGTTTCAGCCTTTACTTCTCCATGTCTGGGATGCAGAGACACGTCATGGCTTATCCCATGGATGAAGAGACATGCATGGACTTTTCTCTGAGCCCTATCGCATGGATGAAGGGTCATCTAGAATTATGTGCAGGCTCCTGACATGACCAGTCATCTAGACCAGGCATGACATTTTTATATGCTGATGATGTGCGTTCTTTTTGTGCAGGTTTTGTTATCGCTCTTGCTGCCTATGATGGAGCATGGAAGGATATAATAACGTCCGTTGTTCGTGAAAATACCAACTTTATGCGATGGTTCACCAAGAACTGATACAGGAGATGAGGGTGAACGCCTTTCATTGCCAGTAGAATCATCCTTGTTTATATATGCAGCATGCTAGTTGTGTCTCTCCCCTTTATGTGGCCATGTTATTGGTTGGGGGCCTACGGTACTGATTACTGGATTTGGATTGATTATCATTCCTTGCATCCAGTCTTTTCATGTGGCCGAGGAGCGTCTTATCGTTCCCTCTTTTTTTATCCATCAATATGGATTCTTTTTCACATACTGAGGTTTGTGCTGTGGAGGGATGACCCAGAGTGCATTGAGTTCTATCGCCGGCTTCACTTATGTTAGTATCAGAAATAGCATCGAGGGGCACCTTTAATAGAAAAGGTTCTTATCAGCGAGACTTCATCGAAACCCTTAAAAAATATATTTCTTTCATATGTACTCATGATCTTGAATATTAATGAAAACCTTCAAAAATTGATTTCCACTATATGTACTCATGATCTTGAATATTAATGAGAAAGTCTCTCATTTTCAAGAATGTCTTTATGTATTTGTTATGGTATATGTTGTGAACTTGGGTATGGTATTAGAGGTAATATGGACGTAGTATAATACCGTAGTTGTCACAGACATCCTACTGGGGATATTTAGTGGACCTATTACTTTCTGCCCACTTAAGTGCAAGTAATAAGTTCGAAATAAAGTCCTATCAGATGTGATATGGACATGATAGGTTTGTGAACTTATCATCGCTAGTGTATTTAAACTTGAGTACGAGTGATAAGCTTGGATGACGATCGATACCATAGTTATTGTGGATGTGATAGTCGATAGTCAAACATAAAGTTTTGCCTAGAGGTAATATGAACATGGAAAAACTGGGAAAAGATATTAGGACACTAGTTCAGATGTGATATGGACGTGAGATAGTGTCCCGAAGGAGTTCTAATATATAGTGGTTTACTAGATACTGCTCCACTAGAGAGTTTTTGAGGATCCATTATCTGTTGCATATTCAGAACTCCCGAATATAGACAATGGCTTATGTGCTTGACGAATAATGGGGAATGTAAACGTTGTACATCTTATCCTGGAATGAGAGGAGTACAGTTCTTGATTAAAATTAGTACTTCTTGGGAAACTTTCCATTGATAGACATCATGAGAAAGTTTTTATTAGGCTTTGAGAGCCGGTAGGCACCGTTGAAATAGACAGATTATATGATAAATGGACCTTCCCATTTAGCCTAGAACTTTCTGGCTGTCTTGTGCATCATAACCATTGGTCTTCACGGCTAGGATGAGTTTGCCTACTTGGAACACCCTTTCCTTGACATATTTGTTGAAGGCACCTGAAAGGCGTGCCTGATATAACTTAATACATTATTAAGGTAGAAGACGTTTCTTATCTAGTACTTACAACAAATGTAGTTGTCAACGGTGGTTGTCATCAATGGTCAACTTGTTAGAGAGAGCCACTCGGAGAAAGAGAGTCTGGACCTCGAAGGAGAGGATTGCTTCGTACCCGTAGACTAAGGCAATTAGCATGCTGCCAGTTGGTGTTTAAAATATTGTACGTTAGGCCCAGAGACATTCACCTAGCTTCTCATTCCAGTTGCGCTTGTTGGATGACACAAAATTCTTAAGGATCTTGATGATTATTATTTTGAATGCCTCTGCCAACCTATTGGTTGCTGAATTATAGGCGGTCGAAGCTATATTTTGGATTCAGTTTTTATCGTAAAACTAGTAGAAGGCATGGCTCGCATATGTGAAGCATTATCGTGGCTCGCATATGTGAAGCATTATCGTGGATGATCCTCCGTGGCGAGCCAAAACAATATATAACATGATGCTTGATGAAGCTGATCACGTTTGACGTCTTTACTTCAGCAAGTGGCACGACTTCCGCCCATTTAGAGAAGTAGTCGATGATAGCCAAGATAAACAGATGTCCCTTGGACAAAGGTGGACTAATCGGTCCAATGATGTCCATTCCCCATGCTTCGAACGGACAAGATGCTACTGTTGGGTATAGAAATTTTGAGGAATGGTGGATAAAGTCTGTGTGGATTTGACACATTTTATATTTTCTTGCATAGTTGATGGCATCCGCCACCAATTGTGGCTAATAATAACCCATCCTCCAAAGATGATCCTGTAGCTTCGATCCGGGTTAATGTGTGTCGCAAACATCGTCATGAGCTTTACGAAGTACTTGCTTCACTTTTGCATTCGATAAGCATAGTAGAAGAAGCCCATCATAGGAATGGCGATACAATATCTTAGTGGTTGTATCGTAATAGAATCGGAGGAAATATCTCTTGACGGAAGAAGCTTTCCTCTGGTCTTTGGAGAGAATTCCATAGACTATGTAATCTATAAATAGGAGTCTCCAGTCATGGGTGCTGGTATCTATCTCAACTAAATAACTCGGACATGTGTTGAGGCTATTTTTTGGGCAGACCAGCTCTTGTCCAATTGTAGTGATGAGTTAATGAGTATTGACTAAGACGACCAATGAGGTTGCGATGCCGGCCAGAGCGTCCACCTCGATATTTTGTAGTCGAGGCATATGTTCTATGAAGAACCCGTCGAATTTGGAGATTATACTAAGCGCAGCTTGGTGGTAAAGAATTAGATCCTCATGCCATAGATCATATTCTTTCTGGACCTGATTGACAATCAGCTTGGAGTCACTGTAGGCCTCTAAGTAGTCTACTCCTACTTGTTTGGCGAGTTGGAGCCCCATAACAAGAGCATTATATTCTGCCACATGATTGGAGCATGACTATGTGAGAGTGTAAGCGCAGTTGATGACCAGATCATCCGGGGAGATCAACACTATCCTGAATCTAGCGACAATATCGCCTTTGGGCCCTGTTCTTGAAGCACCATCGAAGAACATTCTCTAAACAGCCTCTACGCTCATCACGTTGGAGTCCGCCACTTTGTTTAGAATCTTGTCATAGATTTCTGATATTTCTGGCACTGGATGGACAACCAAGAAATCAGCCAATGCTTGGCCCTTAACGGCCTTCTGTGGAATGAATACCATATCGTATGCTGATAGAAGTATTGCCCATGTAGCCAAAAGGAAATTTAGTGCCCCTAGTTTGGTCATGAGAACCCTGAGGGGGTTTACTTGCGAGACTACATGAATGGTCTGCCCTGACACATTATGTCGAGTTTTCTGAATAGCAAAGACCATAGATAAGCACTCATTCTCAACGTGGTTATATCTGTGCTCTGTGTCGACCATCATTCTCTTGAGGTAGTAGATGGCCTACTCATGGCCCGTATCACTTTTTTGGGCTAGCAGAGCACCGAAGGAGTGATCTATAATGGGGGCCACCAAGACTCGAGGACTTGTAAGGTACCTCTTGATGTCGTCGAATATTTGCTGGCATTCTTCAGTCCAGAAGAAGGAAACTCCCTTCTTTATGAGCTGAGTGAATGACTGGCAACGTCTAGAGAGGTTTTATATAAACCTTCTGATGTATGTCAATCTCTCTAAGCTCTCTGAGATTCTTCGACGGATGCATTTCAAGGATTGATTTGGTCTTCTCAGGTTCTATATGAATGCACTTTAAAGTTATGATGAAACCCAAGAACTTGCTACTAGAGACTCCCAGAAAAGACTTGGTAGGGTTTATTTTTAGCTGGTGAGCCCGCATTGTCTCAGAAGAAACTTTTGATACCGATGTCATCGACATAACACTCAATTGTCTTACACAGATATTCACAAAATATGGTGCTCATAGCTCTCTGGTATGTAGCACCTGCATTCTTCTGACCAAAGGGCCTAACTGTGTAGCAATATATACCCATATTAGTATTCGAAATGATGTATGCTTCTTGTCTTCTGGGACATCTTGATCTGATTATAGCCATAAAAGCCATAAAAGCCATCCATGAAGGACATACGCTTGAAGCCAGAGTTATTTTTGATCATTATGTTGATAATCGGAAGAGGAAACTCGTCCTTCTGGCATGCCACATTTAGATAAAGAAAGTCTATGCAGATTTGAATCTTTTCGTTCTTCATGATGACGGGCACAATGTTAGCGATCCAATTCGGGTGCTGTTCTTCTCGGATGAAGCAACTAGAAATTAGTTTGTTTACTTAATCTTCGATGGCGTTCATGATATCTGGACAAAACTGTCATTACTGCTACTTCACTTGCTTAGCATTTGTCGGGATGTTAAGTTTTTTGATCACGATTTGGGGGTCCAATCCTGGCATGTCTTCATAGCTCCAGGTAATAACATCGATATACTCCCTTACGAGTTGCAGTAGGGATTCACGATCTTCACCGGGCATACTTTTGCTGATGAAGATAGGTTTAGAAGCGGATTTATTGCCAGGTTGACTTATACGACCTCATCCTCAGTGGGAGGTACTCGTTGCTCGAACCGTAGCTCCTATTGTATGTCCAAGCATTGGGCCCATAGCTCGACCTCGAAGGGTTCAAGTGGGTCTTCGTCATCTTTTACTGGGTGAGCGGATGTCATCTTGATAGATAGCATCTTTTTAAGCATGTATTCTATGCTTGTATCATAGTCCCAAGTTAAGGATTCTAAAGAGTGAAAAAATACTTCACATTTGTCACGCCCCAGTACCAAAATACGGAGACGGGCATGGCCAGTTATCCCGTACAAGGTACTATACATTGTACGGTGATCACGGATGTAACCAAACAAGGGCCGTGCATTCTAAAATCAAGTCTCCTAGGGTCAAGAACTTCTATATCTTAATCATTCAAACAAGAAAAAATAATACATAATAATTCAAAATAAGAATTAAGGCGTCCCAAATGCAATATCAGAATATTCTTTAGAGATCTGGCGATATAGAATAATGTGCCAGATGCAAGATCAAGATATATATGACAATAAGTCAGCTATAGTGTGAATATATACAGTTATATAAGGAACTAGTATCCAGATTTGCCGGCTAACAGGTGCCGGTTGGCTAAACGCACAAAAGAATATAGTTTACAAAAAATGAGCAATGAATAAAGGAACCCACTCGTTATCCTCGGCGGCCATATTCTTGGTACACGCCATTAGTCGAGAGAAAGTACGCTGGATCCTCCGGTGCTGGCTCAAAACTTGGCCATGCAAAATCAGTTGGGTTAGACCCCAAATAGCAAGTACCACGAAGGAAGCATGAAAAGAAGAACAAAATCCAAAGCAATAAAAATATAATATATATAATAGTTCTGCGTGGTAGCATAGGTCCATGGCATATCCTAGCACAAGGCCTAACCCTACAACCAAATAAGGATAAGAGTTAAATCCATCATACTATGATAGTTTATTTTCCTAGGCTACTAACAGAATAATACAAACACAAGCAAGTCCAATTAATAAAATCGGCCCAATACCTGTGTGGCTTGCTATTTGTAAAGTTTGAGGTTATCTCAGAATAATGCATAATAGGTATGCTCAGATCAATATATTGCCAAAAATGAGCTAACCTAGCTAATAGATGAATATACAGATATTTTACGAGATGCACCAGTTCCCTGTAGGGCCACTGCGTTAAAAATACGGTATTAGCGATTCCAGTATTTCTATAGTGAAACAGTGGCTCGGTATATTATAATATGTTAGATACTGCACTCCACTAAGGTTGATGATATACAGTATCTGTGGTGGCCAGTCCACAGTACACTAGATATAGGAAGATTTGTTGGCATAATCTCGGGATACCATTTCCTTCCCATATTACTACCAATTTTAGTTGCTTAAGTAACCCTATATTACGCTCGAAAATCTCAAGGCATGGCCACATGAGAATTTTTCTTAAGATGTCGTACAAGTACGGTCATACTAGATACGAATCCATGAAAGTTCAATCTGGATTCACCCTAGCATGTATGCAATATTCAATAAATTAATATCCTAGTCACGCTTTGGTATTTAACTCACATATCATACCCGTGCTGGGGAAAATAGTATATTTATAGTATCATGAGTTCAATAATTTGGAGGTATTCTAGATGCATATCAAAAATATAATCACTTTAACATGTAACACGATATGTCGTACCTCAGTACACATTAGATCAGAAACTTTATCAGGCAATATTCTTATCAGCACGGTTACATTATTCGAGTCTAATTACCAATATAAGTGGGTCACATGAATCTTGCTCATAATATAACATGAAGCTTATGTCATGCACATAGCTGGTTAGTCACTATTCACTTAGTCTGGTTCACAGAAAAATCTCGAGTCCAATACATATTCATGCTATGTATGAAGCCAATATTAGCACAAGGTCATTATAGAAGTATGAAAAAATCTATAGTCATATGGCTTATATGCAAGACGTATATTTATTCTGAAGACAGGCCGTATAGTCACCCACCATACGGCCTGGACAGACAAAAAGAGCTGAGTCGCATACGGGCCTCTGATACGGCTCCCAAAGGTCTGCTATAGTTCCAAGCACTTATTGCCCTGACTTCCTCAAAAAGTGTGAGAGAGACGGTAACACACAATCTGACAGAAAGTTCACGTCAGGCATTAATGACTTCATCAGAACGGATAGAGCCACGAGTCGAATACTCTGCGACCTCGCCAATATGCGGCCAAAGTGTCTATTCGACCAAGGCCCAAGCGAGAGCACGTATGCGGCTACATGACCCATGCGGCCTCGTCAATATGCGACCTAGTTGTTATGCGGCCTCCGACTCACAAGATCTTTCCTTTTCAATTGCAGAGATCTTCGCACAATTGGTGCTGACTCTATATCCAACTGACCAAGTTATGCCCACAACGGGTTGATAATAACCTCGAGATCTTATCAACATCATATCTCAACCAAGGCCACATGACAATCTAACCATGGCTTGCGGCAATAGTTGCAGACGCATTCTGTTGGCAGGGCCTTATGCGGCCACCGAACAGAGGCATATGCTACACCCATAGCCCATCAGCACGATGTCTATAAATAGGAGCAACTTGAACATTCTAAAGGTCAACTTTTTCTGCTTTAGAGAGAGACCGGACCAATAAATAAGGGCTGGAGGGCGATCTGTGAATCAACACTCAAGGAAGAGAGAAGAGCTGCTGCATCGGATCATCCATGGAGTAAAGAGAGTTGATACACTCTTAAACCTCTATTGTCACCTCCCAGAAAATAAATTTGTACTTAGATTATCTTCTAGGACTCTTCTTTATACTCTCTTAGTTTGTTAATCAAGTACAATTCTTGTTTTGATTTAAATAGCAAACATGGTAGAGACTCTGCTAGGGAAGTCCTTCTCCTCTATTGAGAAGTCGGTGACACAATTCGATACGGCCAAGCTCGGCTCAACACAAAAGATGTTGGTGGTCCTCTTCGACCCGCAAGTGTTCGAGGACATGCTCTCCGGGAATAGCGCGGGTCCTTCTCCCAGGCAAGCAAAGCCCAAGAAGATACACAGGACGTAGGCAACAAAGGCCTCTATGCCTCACCCAACTGCGGAGCATGCGCTCCCCATCTCTCTCCCAGCCGTAGCGATCACACTTCATGCAGCCACTGTCTGTGCAGCAGCCTCTTCCAACCAAAAGGGTGCTCCCAACTCAAAGACCTACAGAACATGGATGGCCAAGGTCGCTGCACCCTACCCAACTGTGGAGCAGACGCTTCCATCCTCTCACTCGGTTGCCAATAATGATTTTCGGATGAACACCCATAACGTCCATATCTATGCTGCATCCCGGGCTGACGCAGAGATTATTTAGCATCCAGACTCTGGCAGAAGAAAATACTATGATGTCAGACATTCTGGTACTGAGGCAGCTTCTATGTAGACAAGAAAGAGGCCGCATAAGACTTCCCATGCGGCATTAACTCACAACCATAGACAACAGGCCATATGCGCCCCCAATAGCAACAAAACCTCTGTTTTGACCATATCTTATGCGGCGTAGATCCTATACGACCCACTAATAATGGTAAAAACCCAAAGCCAGAATCTTTATACTATGCGCATCTAGTAGCTAAGCTAAAAAAGTCCAGGACAGTGCGAGCCCGTCAAGCTCAAGCAACTGCTCGTACGAACGACCGCTAACAAACATCGCTAGTCATTACGCGAGCCTCTGACGAACAATTGTACAAGACTGACCCATGCGTCTACCCCACAAGGACCAATGGACAGGGCCTGTCTCAAAAGTCTTCCACCAGTACCTTAGGATAAGTTCGTGTACGAACCCCAGGCCAGGGAGCAAATACAGCACCTACATATCCGTGTTCCCGGGATACCCAGACTCACAATGAGGATGCAAAGGTAAAACACCCTTCGTATGATTTGCGTAACATGATTATTTACAAGCTCAAAGCAAGAAAAATATCTATGGTGTGCGACATGCCCTCTCCGATGCACATCTATGCCTACATCATTATCAACTATTACTGTAATAAAGCGGTAGTACTCACAGACAGGTAGTCGGCCTTCCAGCGGCTGCACCAGAAAGAACCTACTCGGCAGCAACCCAGAGATCAGGTACAAGTATCAGAGAAGGAGGAGTTTTCCTTTGCCTCATGCTACTTAACTGTAAAGCTTTCCTCCACCAAGGGAAGAAAGAAGTCAAATACCTCCAGTCTGGTGCTCTCTACCACTGCGTCACAAAGGCGACTACCCGGAGGGCTGACAATGGCACCTATGGAAGGAGTCTTCTAGGGCACCCGCTTAAGAAAGAAGCTGTCAGCCCCTGGGGTTTGTTCTTCCTCAGAACCCCTAGGGGTGGCCCAAGATGGGGATAGTGTTCCCCCGGACATACGTAATAACCCAACGTTCCGTAAAGATAATAAATCTCAAGGGAAAAATGCAGAGTTCTCTGGGGGTAATCACCCTCATCAAGAAAATGCACCTTTCAAAGCTGGGGGTAACATTCTCTCCGAGTCTAAAAAAAATATAGCACTTTTGGCTTTTCCTGAAGACAACAATTTTGAGGAAGCTGACAGCAACATGCCTATAGTTAATGCAGCATCTAGGGCTGGGGATAGCAATCCTCCAGAATTGGAAGACGGTACGATAATGCCTTTCTTAAAGATTGCAACTCCCAAGGAACAGACAATGACATTCTGGGGGGGGGGGGTCACCCTCGAATAGTCAGTGCGTCATCTGAAGCTGGGGTAGCATCTCCTTTGAGTCTGAAGATGATGCAACGATGACCATTTTCCCTGAGGATAGTGTAACCCAGGAACCCATGACAAAAGGGCTCAGTGATCGCCAACGAATCAAGGTTCTCGGGGCCATAATGCATACAATGAGTGCCATAATGAAGACTCTGGCCCAGGAAATTCTGGAGATCAAGGCAAACATGGTCTTGTCACCCTCAGGGCCCGCAATAACTCTACAAGTCGGGAGTAGCAATCTTTTGGTAATACATACCAACCCATCATATCGCAAGGACAGTGATTCCCAAGAACTAGACAATGACATATCTGGGAGTAGTCTCCCTTGACAAGACAGAGCAGCGTCGAAAGCTGGGGGTAGAATTCCCTCCTAGTAAAAAAAAACAAAAACAAAACTACCAGTCTCCCTGGAGGACCGTACAACTCAGGTATTGGAATCCCCAAAGCCAAAGGGGACTTTCTCCTTCAATTACGATGACATCATTAAGATCTTCAATATACTAATGAAGGAAAACAAACTTCGGCTACCCAACATCAGGTGCCCTGAAGAGGCTGACAAGGTCGATAACCCAAAATATTGACTCTTTCATCGGTACATTCATCATCCAACCAGAGACTTCTCTGTGTTGAAGAGATATATCTACCAATTGATCAATGCCAATGAGATCACCCCCAACTTCGAGGATAAGATGGTCATTGCGAACATATTATCCCTCTAATTTGGCAAATTTCTACCAACAAAAGCCCAATACAGAGTAGTCCTAGCCCAGGCAACCAGGGAGGTCATCAACCTCCTGCCAGCTAGCAACCAAGTAGCAGGCTTGGTATCACTTACCATCCTAAGAGGTGAGGCCACTGCTCAAAGGCTGGCACAACAAATAGCACCTTCAACAACTAAGTTAAAGGGAAAGAAATGTAGGCCAGGCCACATGATCCTTTCCTTAGAAAGCACAAATTATAGACTTCGAATGCTCATCGCAGCTTGAGAAGTCTCCCCGTGCACAAAAGCTAAGGCTCGCATGACTCATCAGCAATGGCGTATGGTAGGCAGCGCTCCATTATACGCATCCGAGCAAGTCTTCAACGCAAGGATGTATTACCCTCCATGTGCACACGATAATAATTATCATCATAATAAATCCTTACGGGCAACAGACAGTGTTCCCCTGCATAATATACACAAATGCACAACAAGCAATGGTTCTCGACATAAAGGATAAATATGCGCATGTAGAAGTAATCCTACGTGCATAACTCAGCCAACTCCCTCGTGAATACACGATAGTGTTCATGTTCACAGAGCTCCTTATCCGGCACAGTCTAAGTCATCAATAGTATTCAATGCAATAAATGATGAGTTGCCTCAGTTCTATTATTACAACCAACAATCACTCCATCTCATGTCGAAGATAGGATACGACCTCCAAAAAGTTAAAGGTCTGAACTTTGGTAAAGGATGGTGTATTACTTTACAATTTGATAGTTTTTACAACAACACTCGCAGAGGGCTAGGATATGGAGATACTTGTACGGACCATGACTCACAAGACGGTCGATAATTTCTAACCTAAATGGGAGGGCCCGTTCATCGTGGAAAGTGAGTTTTCTAAACGGTGCATACCAGCTAGTGAAATCCAACAACAACTTGCTCATGATGACTATCAAAAACAAGTTCTAAAAAAGTACTATGCCTAAACGAGACTTGTACTTCCTTCATCCCTAGCAGGATAATCCGGATGTACAAATTAACTCTTGGTTCTGTATCCCTAACAAGTGCCTGTGTGCAATATTTTTCCTTCTTTACAAACCCATCATCTGTATCCGGGAGTCCCAGATATGCAACGGATGACGGATCCTTAAAATCTTCTTAGCGGAGTAGTCCTCAGGTCAACTCGTACACTCCCGCAGTGACCACTCAAAAATTAATCTTATTATATACTAGCCATATCCATATTACCTCTGAGCTATCATCCCATCAATCTCCCCAATAGATTAACCCTCAGGTCTATCCTCATTTTTGGATAGACCACACTCAGCAAAATCACTCCTCAGTAAGTTTTTTTTACATTGGTTCACGTCCAAATTACCTCTGAACTGTTGTCCTAATATTTCTTCCCGGCTGAGTTTGCTATGTCCAAGTGACCTCTGAGCAAAACCTCCTGGGTTTTGGCTATCGATCATCACGTCCATATTACCTTCAATATCGGTTATCATCCCCACTTATCATCCATACTCACCAAGGTACACCAGCGATAACTAAATCATAGATGCCGCAGTATTACCAAGATTAAGAACAGAAGTAGCGGGGTGCCTTGCCACATCGGTTCCCTCCAGTGCACCATCCCCAGATCGCGTTATTATAACTTTGGGAGGTAACAAAGCAACCTCAAGATGGGGAACAACCTCATCAAGATGGTTCACCACCCCACTATCTAGAGAAGCTTTTGTCACGGAGTCCCCGGCAGCAATAGTTGAAGGAACAATCGTCGTACCAGAAGAACCCGCAATATCTGGGGTATCCTGGACAGACCGCGCAGGGTATCCTCCGCCTCCAAAAGAATAAGGGAAAGATCCATACCTCCTCCGAACAAGCCTACCACCTTATTCTTCTTTGACATCTTCCTCGACGGCCACATCTATGGTCTGTAGGGGAAAGATAGTGTCTACTGAACTAGAGCAACCGGTAATCAGCTTTACTCGAAGAATCGAGAGTTGAAGCCAGAAAATTTGATCTTCCGTTTAATTATAAAATAATGTACCAGAGGGAGGCATCATAGGTTGTGACTCGTCCAACGATGTCATAGTCGTCCTTATGGATTCTATATCGTCTACGGATATGTGCTCCAAAAGGGTATAAGGCTGCTCCTCCGAATGTGCATCCAAGCCCCGAGCCCCCAAATCCTCAGTTGTTGGTTATTAGATACCTACGTCAAACTTTAGGAGAGATTCCTCCTCTGGTTTGGTGTAAGAAACTACATAAGCGGTTATCCGTCGGGGACAGCCCCTTCTCTCCTGTGCCTGCAAATGGTCGAACAGATCAGAGGAAAGATATTCATAAAGAGGACCGAGAAAGATCAAACTAAGAGGGCTTATGGATACCGTCAT
This sequence comes from Iris macrosiphon, assembly GCA_036927795.1. NCBI lineage: Eukaryota > Viridiplantae > Streptophyta > Magnoliopsida > Asparagales > Iridaceae > Iris > Iris macrosiphon. The sequence goes on from JAYESA010000010.1 coordinate 45,940,986, forward strand.
AGCATCTAAATGGAGTCATACGTCAGGAACCATTAGTGCGTGGGGTCGTACCTCTCCGCTTGCATGAGATTTTGACTTCATCGCAGGTCCCGCCCCTGCGACCACTTCAGTCCTCGCTTTATTTGAGTAGCAAGCATATAAAGCTCCTGCTTTTGACTTACGCTTAGCAGGCAAAGGATCATCGAAAGGAGATATCGTTACCTCCTTCCCAGTAGATGTCTCCAACTCTACAAGTAGGGGCCTAGCAACCCCTTTATCTTTCTTGGACGTTCGACGACCCTTGGTGTCAGATGGCATCAGCATAGTACCTTCAATATATCTCCTCTCCAAGTCAAAGTTGGGTGGCGGAGCATTGATCGAACAATAGTACCTCGCAGCCATGTATAGGATTCTGGGGTCGACACCGACTATTGGTAACTAGAATGTAACTTGAGTGTGCATGGCATTATAGTAACTCTACGTCCGAGATCCATCCAATAGACTCCCATGATGACCAAGGGAGGCACTCGGATGGCCCAGCAAAAATTGACTATATCCGAACTGGCGGGCAAACCGGCTTGGTAGGTATGGCTCTACGAAGTCCATGTCTCAATTTTGGTACACTAGGTGGGAAGGAAAAATGGCCTAGAGCCAACAAAAAAGCTTCTCCGACAGGGTCCGAGTGCCTACCCCAACATCCTTGTGAACCGGATTGGAAAACTCAGGTTCGGTCATAAAAAAAGACCATCCTGACATAAAAGCCAGCTCCCTCCTATAGGTAGGGACCAGTTCACAAGCCCACTTCATACTTCGATACCTGCGAATCCAGGGGTCATCCTCCATCATCTCGTCATCAGGTCCGGGACGCATCAGGGAGTCATGGTGCAAGAGAAGCCATCCCATCAGGTAGTGATAAGGGAGTTCAACCATGTTAAAATATCCTTTGTCAGGATGAGCTTACATCTTATGAGCAAAAAATCAAAGACCACAGTGTATATTATAAACCATAGCCGATAGTAGGGCCAGCTTGAGGCCAAAAGCAACTTTTTGGAAAGGAGGATTAGGTTGCTATTGACCCAATCTATTGACCCGAAGCTACCAGAAACTATGCAAGTGCGCAAGCAAAGCATCTGGTATTCCGCCAATACGGCCTTGGCAGATAGCCTGTGGTGTCCGCATAAAAGTAGCTAAAATCCTCGTCCAGGCTAATAAGTTTATTAGGGGACTCTTCACTTCTCTCTGATTCTGAGGACCCCTCGGCCTCTTTATTCTCAGCAGCTAACTTCTTCAACTTCTGAATTGAGTCAGCAATTTCCTACTTTGACCGCGGCGTCCGAACATGGATGTTGGTTGACTCATTCTTCTCCAAAAAGAGATAGCGGTTCCACGATAGGATATAGGGAGAGGATCCCTCAAAAGACTTCTTCTTTTGCTTCTTCATCCGCTAAAAAATACGGTGATGATACAGTAACTTCGGGTACACCACCAGTATCTCTGGATTCTCTACCTCCAACTCCCCCAACTTCACATTGCGCGGGGAGTACTCCTCGTAGGGCACCTCACCCCAAGGAAGCTAAGAGACAAAATGTATCTCATGCAGAGCTAATCCTATCTCGCCGTTAGGCATATACAAAGTCCCCGTGCGGCAACTATACAACTCCATCAGAGCGAAAAAGAGAGGTCGGTTCATTTTCAGGCAGTAGTAGGTGCCCCTCACCACAAAGTACAGGTTGGTTGCCTTAAGATCTTGTTCATATCTCTTAAGAATCCACATGGTTAGATGACACCATGAGGTATTGTAATGTATCCAGCTGACTGCCCGCAGTTGCCTAGTCGGGTACGATCCTTTCTTCATAATCTGACATAGGAAAGTATCCACTGCATAGGCGCTCAAGTTCGGCCCTAACTCACTCCCAACAAGACCGGGTTTTAATCCAAGTAAGGAGTATGAGCATGCCTCCTTCTGGCTAAAAAATTCCCCCTTGTTCTTATCCCATCAAATACTGCCAGCGAGGGCCCCCGGCTGCCCAGGTGTCAGGTCCCAATCCATCTGCCATAGACCCATCATCACCTTCAAATCCAATAAAGGCAGGTAACGCTCAAAGGAGGGGAATGATATTTCTGTTCTGCAGAAGGTGAATGGCTAGTTCTCGTTATCTTTACTATCTCTGGATTAATGGCCTTCAGCACATCCCCAAAGAGGTAGTACGATTTCTTAAAGAAATGTCCGTCTCCCATAGAGATCTCTTCCGCATTTAGTTGATTTAGCAAAAAGGAATGATCATGTGCAGCAATCCTCTGTTGACGCTCAGGAGGGAGATCCTTATCCACCTGACCTCGGACAGTAGAAATCAAGTCTTCCAGGTTCATATCCAGAGGAAGTATGCCATGGCAAAGCACCAGTTCACCCGAGGGTGCAATGGGTAAAGTCACTATAAAACAACAAAGTAACATAGTCATAGACATGAAGAAACTCTTATATCGCAGAAACCCTCATGCGACAAAAGTTCTCATGCGGTAGAAACCCTCATGCGACGGAGTGAAATATGCGACAGATGATCTTATGCGGCAGAGTTACGCATACGGCCGCAGTCTTCATGTGGCCGAGCAACTCATGTCATAGTAATAAGTTAGCGCACATTCTAGATGATGATAAGTCACCCATGTGACCAACTGTATATGTCTGTCTTTGTGTTCAGGGTCTTCTCCTCCAAAATAAACTTACCTAAGATTGGTGGTTGTACATCCTTGGGGAATGTGTCCTCTTTACACTTTCTCTTGCCTTTACTCCTCTTTATAAAGACTCTCTTGGCAGTAGTAGTAGTAGAAGAAGAACCCTTGGGAGCTATGTCGAGCAGAGCGGTAGCAGGCGGTTAGCAAAGGCAAGAATAAGAAGAAAAAGAAGAGAAAGTAAAAGAAACTTTTTTCTCTCCTCAAACCTCTTTATAAAGGGGAGAATAGGCGGCTCATGATGAGGCCATTTTGTATCTCGAACCATCTCGATCCGTACGATAAGAGAGATGACGGCATTCCCTCATTCGTTGTGCCGTCTCATCTCTTTTGAACGGCCGCTTCATATTCTAGGTCAACAGACGACTCAGAATATCTCCAAGATCGAACCAAATCTCCATATTTCTGACTGGACAGTCAATTAGAAGTGCCCATGCGGCAACGTATGTATGCGGCACATTAAGTCATGCGGCCGAAAAGCGATTAACCATGCTTCTTATTCAAAGTATTTTAAACTTGATACTTTAAAATCTTTGAAGGGGGTCTTATAGAAGATGGAAAAATTTGTAGTCATGCGGCTAATATGCAGGCCGCATATTCATACAGAAGATAGGTCGTATAGTCACCTACCATGCGACCTGGACAGGAAAAGAGAGGTGAGTCAAACATGCGCCCTCTAACATGGATCCCAAAGGTCTGCCATAATTCTAAGCACTTATTGTCCTGACTGCCTCAAAAAGTGTGAGAGATACGGCGACACACAATCGGACAGAAAGGTCATGTCAGGCATTAATGACTTTGTCAGAACACACAGAGCCACGTATCGAATACTATTCGACCTCGCCAATATGCGGCCAGAGTGTCCATTCTACCAAGTCCCAAACGAGAGGACGCATGCGGCTACATGACCCATATGGCCTTGTCAATATGCGGCCTAGTTGTTGTGCTGCCTCCAGCTCACAAGATCTTTCCGTTACAACTACAGAGATCTTCGCACAGTTGGAGCTGACTACATGTCCAGCTGACCAAGTCACGCCCATAACGGGTTGATAAAAATTATGAGATCTCATCAACATCATATCTCAACCAAGGCTACGTGACAATATGACCAAGGCTTGCGGCAATAGTTAAAACCATTTTCTGTTGGAGAAGTTTTATGCGGCTACCAAACAGAGGCATATGCGGCACCCATAGCCCATCAACACGATAGATATAAATAGGATTAACTAGAACGTTCTAAAGGTTAAATATTTTTGCTTCGGAGAGAGATCGGACCAAGAAATGAGGCTGGGGCACGATCTGCAAATCAACACTCAAGGTAGAGAGAAGAGCTTCTCCATCGGATCGTCCACAGAGTAAAGAGAGTTGCTACACTCCCAACCCTCTATTGTCACCCCCTAGAAAACAAATTTATACTTCAATTGTCTTCTAGGACTCTTCTTTGTACTCTCTTAGTTTGTTAATCAAATCTAGTTCTCCCAGTTCTAGTTTTGATTTAAATGACAAACAGTCATGTCTAGCATGAGGTCTAGTTTCTAAGTCCATTCTTCCTTAGAATCATAATACAACCAATACCAGAATCAACCACATAGAGGATGATAAGAACATTCCAAAAAGGATAAGTGAACACATAATAAAAATACTACGTGCGCGTATAGGGTCACTAAGGATAACATTCACATAGAATTATACACATAAAGGTCAGGCGCATAAAGTCTCATAAAATAAAAAAGGGGAGGAGCACAAACTCATTGAAATAAGATTGGCATACAAACTCAAAGAAATAAGGTTGACACACAAACTTACTAAAACAAAGTTGGCGCACAAACTTACAGAAATAAGGTTGGCGCACAAACTCACTGAAATAAGGTATATAAGATTGGCACACAAACTCATTGAAACAAGGTTGACGCACTTTCACAAGAAAGTACACGAGCTACAAAGTGGGTGGAAAACTTTGTTAAGTTAACCAATACAGCTCACTTAAAAAACATGCGCGGGCAAGAAATAAGTCATGTTTTCAAAGAAAGTGTGCAAGCAATAAGCTAAAAGACAAAACATATATTTCGAGGTCAAGCTCGATAGTCGAAAAACTCGTCAGTCGAAGAGCATACAAATCAATAAAACAAAAAATAAAAAACAAACCAAAAGCTTCGTGCCTAAGGAAACAAAGAGGAAAAAAAGTGCGCGAACAGATCAACGTAAGAAAAATGTGCCAGCTGACGAAACATAGGAAAAGTGCGCTATATTGCCAAACGCGAAGAAAGTGCACTGACTGACTACGGTGCAATTTCTTTATGTTTTCCATGGAGAACTTTGATTAAATACGCACAGAGTGCGCCAACTGAATTTTTCTCTTGAAAGTGCGCCACTGACTCAAGGAGTGTGACTAGGATACTTTTGCTAGGAGACTGAGTGCAGTATGATTAGTACGCATGAAGAATTAGGACAACACACCAATGCAACAAAATTAAAACATACATATTTCTACGTCGAAGGGGTCATCTTGCGTACTCTTCACAGAGCAATGTTCTTCTTCTCCGGTCAGTCATTTGGTATATATATTGAATCAAGTTTCAACACTGAACAAGTTGGACTCAAAATCATGTATGGCCAAAAGCAAAGTTGTATAAAATATTGTGCTCTACATTATGAGCTAATTAGTTTTGTAAAGTACAAAATTTAGGAAGATCAAACCCCAAGAAAGCAAAAATGAATCCATAGATCCAAACTCAGGTCCATGCAATTCAAACTAATAAAATCAAGAACAACAAGTATTAAAGATTAAGGGGTGCTTAGTCCCAACAATATGAACTAGAAATAAACTAGAATCATATAAACTAAAAGCATGCATAAATCCATGATTTTTCTTCTTATGCAAGATGTACTTGCCTACGGAGGGAGAGGAAACCTAAGGGAGAGAAATAAAAAGAAAAGATAATGTGAAGAGAGAGAGAGAAAAATGGGAATATATATAGTTTTAGGTTTGACATGTGGACCGTTGGATCGCCCAAAACTATCCAAGCCACACATGCCACCAACCCAACCAAACCCACTCTCTCTCCATAACTCTCGGGTCTGGTCTAAATAATGGCCGGACTAGCAAATATTGTGCGCCAAAGTGCGCCAAGGAGGAATGCACCAATGTGTGTCGATAAAGGGGGCTGACATCTCTACCCACCTTAGAAAATTTTGTCCTCAGAATTTAAACTCAAGGCTAGCTAAAGATATCAAGACAAGCAACAAAATAAATACAAGCAATCTACTCATGCAAGCAATAACATCACAACACATAGGTGATCGCCTGATCACAGAATCTAAGATACAAAGGCATAAGGTAGAATATACCTTCCGAATTGAATATATGCGGGTACCGAGACCGTATATCATTCTCACGTTCGTACGTCGATTCTCCAAGAGTGTGATGGCACCAGGCAACTCGGACAAGAAAAATAGTCCGGTTCTTGAATACCTTCTTATTTCAGTCCAGAATGGATACTGGTTGCTCCTCATAAGATAAGTCGGTACCAATGACTAATTGAGAGTGATCGAGTATATGGCTCAGATCTGTGACATACCTACGTAACTGGGATACATGAAATATATCGTGCACCACACGTAGTGATGGTGGACGGGCAAAATGATAAGCCATATCGCCTACCCGATCGAGAATGTCAAACGGTCCAACGTATCACGAACTAAGCTTCCCGCGGACCCCAAATCTAATAACTTCACAGGTTGGCAAAATATATAAGAATACGTGGTTGTTGTCACACCCTGATTCCCACAAGGGGCTGATCTTCCTCCTTTAGCACCTTGCAGGACCGATCGTCCTCGCATGGGCACAATGTTGTGCAAGCCTGAGTTGCACTTGCACAAGGCCAAAGCTTTGAACAAGGGAAAGTAAGATATTCAAGACGGAAGCAGCGGCACAATATTGTAGAAAAGTAAATAAACATAATGGCATAAGGAAATAAGCTCTTTATTGATAATCAAGAAGTTTTACAAGTGACACTTGGCCGAGATTATAATTTGCTCAAGCTTTCCTTCTTTCAATTACAATGACATCATTCTATACATTATATCCCTTTATACAAAAGCAGCTCAAAATATCTTAATACATCTCAATGCATCGACCCAGATCTCCGACTCCTGAGGATGAGGATATGTTATCACTTTTTCAAACATTCAAGTACCTGCGAACAAGCAAACTGGTGGGGGTCAGCACTTTAGGAAAATTACCGGTGAGTATAAGCAACGAACAGAAGCAACACTCTCTAAAACTAAAACTAAGTAAGCATATGGAAAAATATTACATTACTAGTGATCTTGCTACTTTTATCTAGGTTTATTTCATGCATCACAAGATTAGGGTTAGATTATTCTTTCGAAAATATATCTTTGAAAATATTTTGCATATTATATACATTCAAGTATATAGTAGGGATAGTGTCCTATCGTGTAGTGCACAGCATGTATCATGCACTATATTTACTAACTTCTTAGAAAATAAGCAATCTCTAGTGGACTATTCTTCTCAGTTTAAGACATAGTGTATCTAGTGGACTATTTGATTCAGTGTAATGGACCGCAATATATTCAAGTTAAATATGCAAGTCTAGAAGAAATACAAGATAGCAAGAACAATTCAATAATGAGTACATCACTTATCGGTGATTCTTATTCTTCGGGAAACGATTATTCCTGCAACAGACATACAAGTTAGCAATAATTTACATATACAAATGAGGGTCATTTCATATTCGTCTCTGCATCAAACAGTTAGGTATGCAATAAGGATAACCTAGCATGCGCCCTAACTATATGATGGCTTATAGAAACCATGATTAGTAGCGGTGTTATCACGGCCCAGCACTACACCAAAAATACGTTCAAAATGGCTGCTTTGACACGTGAACCAGCTAACTAATGATATAAATACCCGCCTAATAGTGAGGACTTTATTGTCTCAGGGTGTTCCGATTAGCCTCTTCCAGGCCGAACGATCCCAGTGCCCCAGGATACCGCTCGAGAGACCCTATACCTTGTGCACAAGTTGTCGGACCGATGCATGGATGCACTCCTATCAGACAATTATATAAAGCAAGCAATGATCAAGAAAACTTTTATATCTTCTCTTATCAATCAATAAATAGGTTCAATTTATGGCCCCGCACTACACTAGTATACGCTCATACTAGCTGCTTTGACACGTGATCAAGCTATTCTCTAAACGAGTTCGTTAACAAGTTTATGTTTCAAGCAGTAGTACTTTTAACAAGTAACAAGCAAGAACAATTATATAAGTCTAGCATATAATTTCTATCCCTTTTAGTATGATAGGGAATATGCAATAAATCTCTATTTAAGCAAGCATGGTAGTAGTTCTTCTATCTCTTTTAACCAAAATATACAATTCTACTCTTACTTAGCATATGACATAGAGACTAGTTCAAGAAATTACTTTACTCTTCTTATTAGCATGGCAAGGGTTCATTTAATAGCTGTGTTAGTGTAACCTAGCATGTAACATTCTATTCTTTTACTAAGCATGGCAAGGGTTCTTTTTGATAGCAAGCAATACAAGTTCTTTAGTTAAACATGCACGTTCTTTTTTATCATTCTCATGCAAACATTATCTACTTACCAACAAGCATTGCAAAAACTCAGATTTATTATTAAGTATACAAGAATCAGAGAATGAAGTTATGCCCACTCACCTAGATCAATCGTCTTGTGTTTCGATCAAAAAACTTTTCGAGAAACCTTCCACTCAAGCCAGCCAAGCGATATCTCTTGTACATAATACCAATGCAAAGTAGGGCACTACATACTTATCGACGAAGAAAAAGTTTTATCCTCGAAACTCAAGGAGAAATTTTTGATATCCAGAGCAGCGATATAACTCATTCCTCACTATCCTTAATCGAAAACTCTAGTAATCAGAACTCAATAAAACTTTAGCTATCAAATCATAAATCACAACTCTCAAGTAATAAATAATCCAAAAAAATTTGCCGATATCTTTTGAGAATATTTACGGATTCATTATACGGAATGCTCATTGTGGCAATGATATCAAGTGGCAAGGAATATCTTGAGTTAAAGCGATAAAGCGGATTAGCCAAAGGGTCGAGTTGCTCTAATACCATTATGTCATGCCTCGATTCCCGTAAAGGGTCGATCGTCTTCGCTTAGTACCTTGCAGGATTGATCGTCCTCTCATGGGTGTGATATCGTACAATCTTGAGTTACACTTCCACAAGTCCAAAGCTTTGAACAAGGGCAAATAAGATATTCAAGACGGAAGCAGCGACATAATATTTCAGAAAAGTAAATAAACATAATGGCATAAGAAAATAAGCTCTTTATTGGTAATTAAGAAGTGTTACAAGCGGCATTTGGCTGAGATTATAATTCGCTCAAGCTTTCCTTCTCTCAATTTTAATGATATTTTCCATAAATTATATCACTTTATATAAACGCAGATCAAAAATCTTAATACAGCTTAAGGCATCGACCCAGATCTCCGGCTCCTGAGGATGAGGATATGCTATCGCTTCTTCAAACGATCCATTACCTGCAAACAGGCTAACTAGTAGGGGCAGAACTTTGGAAAAAGTACTGGTGAGTATAAGCAATAAATAGAAGCAACATTCTCTAAACCAACACTAAGTAAGCATGTGGGAAAATATTATATTACTAGTGATCTTGCTACTTTTACCTAGGTTTATTTCATGCAGTACAAGATTAGAGTCAGATTACTTCTTTCAAAAATATATCTTTGAAAATAGTTTGTATTTCTATACATTCAAGTATACAGTAGGGACAGTGTCCTATCATGTAGTGCACAGCATGTATCGTGCACCATACTTACTAACTCCTTAGAAAATAAGCTATCTCAAGTAGACTATTTTCTCAGTTCAAGACAGAGTGTATCTAGAGGACTATTCGATTAAGTGCAATGGACCGCAACATATTCAAGTTAAACATGCAAGTCTAGAAGAAATATAAAATAGCAAGAACAATTCAATAATGAGTAGATCACTTATCGGTGATTCTTACCCTTTGTCGAACAATTATCCCTCAACAAACATACAAGTTAGCAATAATTTGCATATACAAATGAGTGTCATTTCCTGTTCGGCTCTGCATCAAACGGTTAGGTATGCAAGAAGGCTAACCTAGCATGCACCCTAACTATATGATGGCCTATGAAAACCATGATTAGTAGCGGTGTTATCACGGCCAAGCACTACAAAAAAAAGCTCAAAAATGGCTGATTTGACATATTAACTAACTAACTAATAACATAAACACCCACCTAATAGCGAGGACTTTATTACCTTAGGGTGTTTTGATTATCCTCTTCCAGGTCGAACGATCCAAGTGTCCCAGGATACCGCTCGAGAGACCCTATACCTTGTGCACAAGTTGTCGAACCGATGCATGGATGCACTCCTATCAGGCAATTCTATAAAGCAAGCAAGCAATGATTAAGTAAACTTTTATCTTTTCTCTTATCAATCGATCAATAGGTTTAATTTACGGCTCAATACTATACTAGTATACGCTCATACTAGTTGCTTTGATACGTGATCAAGCTATTCTCTGAACGAGTTCGATAACAAGTCTATATTTTAAGCAGTAGTTCTTTTAACAAGTAAAAAGCAAGAATAATTCTTATAAGTCTAGCATGCAATTTTTATCTCTTTCAGTATGATAAAAAATAAGCAATAAATCTCTATTTAAGCAAGCATGGTAGTAGTTCTTCTATCTCTGTTAACTAAAATATGCAATTCTACTCTTACTTAGCATATGAAATAGAGACTAGCTCAAGCAATTCTTTTACTCTTCTTATTAGCATGGCAAGAGTTTATTTAATAGTTGTGTCAGTGTAACCTAGCATGCAACATTCTATTCTTTTACTAAGCATGACAAGGGTTCTTTTCGATAGCAAACAATATAAGTTCTTTAGCTAAACATGCAAGTTCCCGTTCTATCATTCTCAGGCAAACATTATCTACTTAGCAACAAGTATTATAAAAACTCAGATTCATTATTAAGGCATGCAAGAATCAGAGAATGAAGTTACGCCCACTCATCTAGATCAATCGTCTTTTATTTTGATTGAAAAACTCTTCGAGAAGGCTTCCGCTCGATCTAGCCAAGCGATATTCTTGTATATAGTGCTAACACAAAGCGGGGCACTACAGTCATTGACATGAAACTCTAAAGGCCTACGATGCTTGTCGGCCTAGTGATAATGTCGATCCTGTGCAACCCAAAGTCGCTCTCTGATCTGCCTGACAACTTCTGCAGTCTACGTGATCATTTTGGGGCCTAACATCTTTCGCTCACCAATGTCATCCTATGCCAATGGTAATTAACTTTTCATGTCGTATAGTACCTTAAAAGGTGCTATCTGAATACTGGCCTGATAACTATTATTATACGAGAATTCTACTAAGTACTGGTGATTCTCCTAAGATCTACCAAAGTCTAGAGTACAGGCTCGTAACATATCCTCCAAGGTCTGGATGGTCCTCTCTGATTACTCGTCTGTCTTGGGGTGGTACACTGTGCAAAATTTTAACCTGGTACCCAATCTCTCGTGCAAGCTTCTCCAGAAATAAGAAGTGAACCTTGTATCTCGGTCAGACACTATGCTTATCGGCATGCCATATTGCCTCATAATCTGTCGCATATACAAATTTGCTAACTGCTCTGTAAACTTTCCTACTCTAAAGGGAAGAAAATATGCAACTTTTGTGAGTCGGTCTACTTTCACCCAAACTATATCTCGATCAATCGGGGATCTAGGTAAACTAGTCACAAAATCTATGGTGATATCATGGTATATCTTCGTGCCTCTAGGATGAATAAAATACTGGAAACTGTATGCCTTGGCCATCACTTCTTGTCAGATATCTCTACTTGGCACACAAAAACGGTTCCCAAACCTTAGTGTTCCATCCACATGAATCGTCAACTTCTTTCGAAGACCAGAGTCACATTCTTTTTGTAGCTTCTGAATCTTTGGGTCCTCTGCCTGAGCTATCTTGATTCTATCTACCAAAGTTGACTGGATCTGTAGGCTATCAGAACTCATGTATCTTGTAGAAGTACTATCTTGATTCCCATCTCTCATAAATCTTCTAGAATGTGCTTCTGAGTAGTAAACATAAATTTTTACCTCTTCTACTAAATGCATCAGCTACTATATTTTCCTTGCTTGGATGGTATTAAAGTTCCACATCATAGTATTTCAATAACTCCAGCCACTTCCTTTGTCTCATGTTTAAGTCCTTCTACATGAATATATATTTCAAACTCTTAACTGAAAATAACTCTACCCGATCGCCATATAAGTAGTGCCTCCATAGCTTAAATGCAAACACCACTACTGCTAACTCCAAATCATGAGTTGGGTAGTTCTTCTCGTGATCTCTGAGATACCGAGAAGCATAGTTATCACACTCCCCTGTTACATCAAAACACATCAAAGCCCCTTGCCAGATGCATCATAATACACTATAAATCCTCCAAAGCCTGCTGGAAGAGTAAGGATCGGGGCAGAGATTAACTTCTTCTTCAACTCTTTAAAGGCTATCTGCCACTCTGCTGACCACACAAATTTAACTTTCTTGCGCATCAACCGAGTCAAAGGTGCCAAGATCTTAGTAAAGTCCGACCAAAATATCCTGTAGTATCCTGTCAAACCCAGGAAACAACGCCTTTCCACCATTGTCTTCAAAACTGGCCAATTTTCTACTATACTTACCTTCTTGGGATCAACTAACACTGTTGCTCGAGAAATAATATTCCCAAGAAGGGATAAATGATCCAGCCAAAAATTATACTTACTAAGCTTTGCATATAACTGGTGCTCCCTCAAGGTCTACAGTACTATCCTGAGATATTCTTCATGTCCTCCTTATTACAAAGATGTCATCGATAAATGCTACCACAAATTGGTCTAAGTATGGCATAAAAATATGGTTCATCAAATCCATAAATACCGCTGGAGCATTAGTCAGTCTGAATTGCATAACTAAGAATTGGTAATACCCATATCGTGACATAAATTCTGTCTTCTGTATATCCTGCTCCCGAACTCGCACCAGTTGATATCCTGATGGCAGATCTATCATAGACAAGACTGTTGCTTCGCTTATTTGGCCAAATAAATTATTAATCATTGGCAATGGGTATTTATTCTTTACTATTACCCATTTAATCGCTTATAATCCATGCACAACTGAGTCGATCCATCATTCTTCTTCACCAGTACTACTGGTACTCCCCACGATGATCCACTAGTCTGAATGAACTTATTCACCTTCAATCTTTCATGTGTCGATATAAATGATCATGCTCTGATGGTGATATTAGATATACCTTCTGGGATATTGGTTCTTCTTCTGGCATCAACTCTATATAGAACTCTACGTCTCTAACTGGGGGTAATCTAGGATGCTTGTCGAGAAAGACGTCCATAAACTCTTTAACTATTTTAGATATCGGGTCATCTCCCAACGCTACCATTACGATTCCCTTTTTATACTGGTCTTCGACTATTCTGCTAAGGACAAACTCCTCTAGACCAGGGACTCTAAATAACATTCTACCGTCATAATATTCTATTATTGCATGACTGTCTTTCAATCAGTCTATGCCTAAGATAATATCAAAGTTGTCCATAGAAAATTCGATCAACTTTCCACGTATCAAATGCCCGTACACTACAACTGGACATGTTAAGCATACTCTACTAACTCCTACGATCTTATTTCCATTGAGTATATTCAGTCTATCTGGCAATGCCTCAAACTTTAATCCAATATGCATCATATATTATGCATGTATAAATGAGTATGATGCTCCTGAATCAATTAATGCTATGGCAAGAAAATATATAACAAGAATGTTACCTGCCACCATGTCACCTGATGCTATAGCTTCTTCCAGAGATAAGGAGAACGCATGCCCTTGGCCTTGTCCAGCTCCCTCTTGCAGCCTTCTTTGGTATCATTGTTGCAGTCTCTGTTGATCCTAGTACTGCTGTTGTCGGTATAATTGAGCCTGCGTCGGCAATAGACGCTGAGATACAGGTCATACCGCTACTGCTTGTCCTCCTTGTTACAGTACCCTTGGAGCTGGCAATGCATAAAACTGTTGTGCTGGCCCTCCTGGCCTCTGTATTAATGGACAAGTAGCATTCTTATGATTGGGACATCCATATCTCAAGCATAGTCTATTAGCTGTTCGGCAAATATCTCGGGTATGACCTCTCTTGCTAAATATGTACAACTCGTCGGCCATCCCCGTCGTTGTTGTTGTTGTTGTTTTTGTTGTTGTTATTGTTGTTGTTGTTATTGTTGCTGCTGCTGCTGCTGCTACTGCCACAGCTCCTGCTATCGAGTATGTGCTATCACTATCGAGGTCACTGGCCTCCTCTGTGTTACATCATGGATGCAAATGCCAGGAGATGGTACTAACGTCCGCGGTACTGGTCCTCTCTCGTTACTTTGTCAATGAGGCCTTTTTCGGTCTACTCTTCTTGCTGCCATCGTCTGAGTAGTAAGCTCAACCGTCTTAGCTATTATTATTACTGTCTCGAAGGTCTAGTAGTCATGCACCTCTACCATATATAAGATCTCCAAGTGAAGTTCCTGATGGAATCTCATTGCTCTCTCTAACTTTTTCGGTCTACTCTTCTTGCTGCCATGGTCGGAGCAAACCTGCTCAGTCGATAAAACTCAGCCGTATAACCATCTATTGTCCTTCCAGCCTGCTTGAGGTTGGTAAATCTCTGCTGTAACTCATACTGAGACACAATCCCAAAGTACTTTACCCTGAACTGGGTTCTAAAATTGTTCCACAAAATAGGATGCCTCATTCCTATCTCCATCGTGGTCCACCAATCTCTTGTAAGATCCTGGAGCTGCAAGTGAACCAGGTCAACCTGTTCCTCAGTCGAAACTTTAGCTGCTGCCAAAATGGTCTTAATATCCTAGAGTCAATCATCTATAGTAATGGTGTCCTCCGTGCCATTAAAATATATGGAATTTATTCTGCAAAACCTAACAATGCCCCTGAATCTACTTTACCGTCTTATTTCAGGGCCGTTGTAACCCTTGGTTCAACAGGATATTATGTTCATATTATTAAAACTATGACGTTGTTATTCTTGATATTGCTGCCTCTGAACCGCCATCTGATATTGGTGGGCAGCCAATATTACCTGGATAATTTGTAGCAAGGCCGGTGTATCTAGTGTTGCCGATACTACTGGAGGTACGTGTCACGCCCCAGTTCCAAATATAAGGAACTGAGCCACATGGCAATGGCTAGTGGGTACAATTTGATGGGCATCCCAATCTAATAGACCCGACGGAGTGCACATAAGCTTTAAAGTACAATGATATAATCCAATATATAAAAGATAAATAGCATAACTAAATCTCATCCACAGATATATGAATATGGAACACATAGAGAAATCAAGTTTACTAATGTGCAGAAAAAATAGACTGGAAATATATCATAATACAATATGAATAGAGTCACACGGGAATAAACCCGCTAATACAAATACTGAATTAAAGGAAGCAGTAAGATAACTAGGGCCGATATCTTCAAACTAGATCATATCGGATCCAAGGTGAAGTCACTATCGGTGATCAAACGAAGTCCTCGGGAAGGATCTCGTCCTCTGCAATAAGTCCTGCTCCTGGATATACACTTGGTCCGTACTCCTTCATATAGTCCTCCCCGCCTAAGCCTGAAAGGGAAGCATGTCCTCAAAGGGACATAACAAGGTACAAAAATAGTATTCCATAGTAAAACTATCATGCCCCAGTCCCAAAATCTATGAGACCAGACACGTGGCAATGGCCAGCTGATACGACTCCGTAGGGCTTTCCAATTTAATGGACCCGACGAAGTGCACTTACGCTGTCCATGGTCAAGTGATCCAAGCAATAATCTATTTCTAATATACAACAACTATATCTAAATCTCAATCCAGGATAAGTAATCTCAAGGAAGAACGATACACATCATCAGTCTGCAGCCCAATAACACATCCGTTTGAATAGACCAGAAGAACAATATAGGTCTATAAATACTAGACTATATAAGCAGAATAAAATGGAAGTAATACAAGACTGAAATAGCTGGAAATATAAATATACCTGCAATGATGTCCACACTCTATCAGATCAAGTATCCTGTAACTGCACAAACAACCTGGAAGGGAACCAGGTCCTCAGAGGAACGTAACAAGATACAAAAAAAATACATGCCATAAAGTAAGTACTGAGTAAATAATGGGGGGTGTGCTAACCATCTAAGTGAATGCAATTTAAGGACCTGGTAGTACGCATGGGAATGTGTAGGCTCAGACATATGCTGACATAATTCACCAATCGTCGGGACTGGCTAGTATATGCCACATATGCCCCCGTTTAAGGGCATTGATGCTATCCCCATCTCCTAAGAGCATGGTAACTTGAAACATATTGCAACTCCCCATCTCCGAAGAGCATGGTAACCCAAAATATGTTGCAACTCCCCATCTCATAAGAGCATGGTAACTCGCTATAATCCCCATCTCCGAAGAGCATGGTAACCCAAAATATGTTGTAACTCCCCATCTCATAAGAGCATGGTAACTCGCTATATATACTGTAATCCCCATCTCCGAAGAGCATGGTAACTTGAGTATATATCAGGGGGGTGTCCCATACGCCTACTAGATGCCTTTCCCGCCCAATGTAGATGTACAAATCGTGAAAACGTCGTGGACATCTCATACTATGATGCAAGTCTCTATGAAATAAACAACTGAGCTACATATCGCTACACGTGTTGCTCATACTGATGGCCAGTCGCGCATGAGGCACGCGTCCCTACATGAACTCACTCTATGACGTGTAATGATACGTGTCAAGGCCTGGGAAGTTATATCAATAACTTCACAACTTTAGGTGGGTCTACTAGACACTAAGTCAGATACTACTCCTAACGTCAACGCCTTCGTTGACTGCACCCGAGTCTGCTCGGACGTGCACATTTATATAATGAATAAATATGTAACCAACAATAATTGAATTTAAACAGTACAACAAGGCAAGGTATACTTGCCTGCGCGAGGCTGCTGATGACGGGGTCCCAGTACCGCGTCCAAGTCCTCGGGTCCCGCAGTACCTAGAGATGAGATACAACTCAATCAATAAACTACCACGAAGCTGAAATAAGATGAGACACACATCTAACCATAAATTCCAACTCAGCTACACTCACAGGGACACGACGCTAGAGGGTTAACCCAGGTTGACTAAAGGTATGTTACATCTAATCTAATTTAAATACTTGTATAACATCATCCGACAAGTCCTCGATCCCACTATTTATCACGTTATTTATCATCAGTTCAAGCCATGATCAATCCTCAGGCTTCATCCCGGTGTTCACAATCGTTATCAGGCACGTTTGCAAATATCATCCTCAAATAATTTAATTATTATTTATTAAACCCTCGACAATGTTATTTCATCATTTGAACATCCTCTCACATATACATAGCTACTCCTCTATCAGTTCATTATTATTTATCATCCCTCAGCCAATGAACAACTTATGATATCAAACACATCTTCCAAACATAAACATACTCTTCTATACCAATCAATAATTTAATATCACAACTTCATCCCACAATAATTAAATTTGCTTCTCTACTAGTGTCACGACCCGCACCCGGATATTCGGGCACGAGTGCGTGGGTACGTCCAGCCTACGCCGCAGAATCGGCGGTAGTACGCTGTCTAGACCAAATCCACACTTAACTAAACTAGCTCATTCACAATTAACATAAGCAAGATAATAATGAGAATGGAAACTTAAGATTGCAACTGAAATAAATGTGACAACAGATTCAATTGTTTAGTACAGAAATTCAGAATGAAATCGGGGACAAACCCGATTAATAAGATAAGAAATAGAATAAAGATAGCTACTGCTAACTACTCTGCAGGAGTAGTCTCCTGGGTGGGAACCGGCTCTGCAACTGTATCACCTGCTGGCTCATAGGGTACATAATAGGTAGGGGCAAGGTTCTCATCATCGCCTAAACAACGGATCCAGTCAGGAAAGGAGCAAAGTACACAGTGCACAACAAGATTAAACTAAATATTTATGACAATTAAATATTGAATATCATGTTAAGGAAATTGCATAAAGAATGTCAATATCTCAGAGTCACAACTATAAATAGGAATATGAGAAAACAGAAGTAAATGAGCAGAGTGAAACTATCACAGTCAGCAAGAAAGATAACATGACTAGAACTATCTGTATGAAACTTGTGTTTGTTTTTAGAATACATAGTTGGCATGTAGGGGTTTATAAGGCTAATAAGGCCGTCATAGACGACTAGTGTCTGGAACAATCAAGTATAAGGCTGATGGTGCAGTCGCGTACCAACAGCTAGTATCTGGACCTGGGGAAGGGTAAACTACATGCCTCCTAGTATTCTCCCACCCGACACGAAAGCAAGACATGAAATCCTGTATTCAAGACATAAAATACAGTATTCTAACACTACGTGTAATCATCAAGGTTACTAGTAGAGCAGGGAATTAATTATCATAATATAAAGATTAACTTGAAGTGCAGGTACTTGCCTGTTGTTTGGATCTGATTAATGTTCTAGGGGAAGTTTCCACAGATGAGTCCAAAAGCTGAAATAGACATTACCATCACTCTCAGAAGATGTCAAATAGCTAGAAACGCCTGTCCTTGGGTCCAATTTGGAGACAAGGGCAAAAACGGTAATTTCGGGTCAGAACGGGTCCGCCGGTGGGCCCGCTTTGCACCGAAAAATGTGTCCGGGTCAAAGGTCTCCAAATTCACCAAACTTAGTGTCAACAGGTCAGGAACGCTGATACGAACCCAACGGAACTTCCAGATTTGGATTCCGATGAGCCGAACACAAAATCGCCCGTCGAGCGGGGCCTGTGGGGCCCACGACACGCGATTTCGTCAACGTTCTCAGAATCGAACCAAACTTGACCCACAGGACCAGCGTATCGCTACGAGTCCGATGGCGCAAGTTTCGTCTCGATCCGACGTGTGTGCACGAAGTTAGGGTGAATTGTCGAAAAGGCGGATACGGGGCGATGTCCGCGGATACGCGTTGATTCCGGTGTGCACGCACACCCGAATCAGCTTCCGTGAAATCTCACACGTCCGTATCGACGCTGCGCACGTATCTGTGAAGACCGCACGCGACCAAGTCGTCCCGTTTGGCGGGGCGTACTCAGTTCCGGGGTGAAACAGGGTCTGGTTTTTTCCTGTTTTTGGATCGCGGTGTGCGATCACCACAGGACGCGGTGCCCCGAACAGTTTGTCCGGACACCGAGAGGGTCACACAGGCTTCACAACGCAATTTGCAGAATTGAAAACGGAGCTACGAGGCGAAAGTTACACACACGTGAACTGGGCTGAAAAACCCGGAATCTGAATCGTGTCCGACACGTGTCCGACACGTGTCGACACAAAACCAGCAGAATTAGGGTTAGGGTTAGGGCTGACCCGCCGGAGGACGGCGCTGGGCGGCCGGGCTGCGGCGGAGGAGGGCCGGGGCTGCTGCGGCGGAGGGCGGCGCGGCGCTCGGGCGGAGGCGGCGGCGCGGGGGCGGCCCAGGACGGCGCGGGGCTGCTCTAGGGGCTGCTGCTGCTGTGTCTGCGGTGGCTGCCGGAGGGGCGAGGCGGGAGACGGCGAGGCGGGGGCTGGCTGCGGCGGGGCAGCTCGGCGGAGGGTGCAGCGGTCGGCGGCGGAGGAGCGTGGCGGTGGCGGGGTGAATGGAGGAGGAGAACGGAGGGGATTTATAGCGGGCTGGGGCGGGGGAATGGCCGGGGAAGGCGGCGACGTGGCGGGTCAGGCGCGGGGCTCGCGGGGGCGTGGCGGGCAGCGCGGCGGAGGGCGCGGCGGAGGCGCCGCACGACGCGGGGGCGGGGCTGGGTCGTGGGCGACTGGGGGTGCGGGTCGGTGGGTTCGGGTCGGGCGGCGGTCAGACCCGACCCGACCCGGTTGGGAGTGGGCCGGCCTGCGGGCCTGGGTCGCGGGATTGGGCCGGCCGCGGCCCAACGGGCCGGGCCAAAGAAAATAAATAAATAAATAAATAAATAAATAAATAAATAAATAAATAAATAATAATAAAAACAGAATTAATTTAATTAATTAATTAAAATTAGTTTTTTTAGGCTTTTAAAAATAGGTCTGAGGTCCAGAAAAATCCAGAAAATTTGCCCTAAGTCCAGTTTTCCATTTTACACCCAAAAATATTATTTTCATGATATTTTAATATTATTTATTATCAATTAAAAAATCATGTAATAATTCAAAACCCTGATTTTAATTACAGAAAATTTCCAGAAAATTCCAGAAAATTGGAAAAAATCCAAGATTTAATAATTTTGAAAATTCGGGGGTTTACAACCTACCCAACTTATAAAAATTTCGTCCTCGAAATTTAAAATTATAGCAGGGTTCTCTCGGTCCAATCTCACTTGATTGCGGTCGCTACCCAACTTAGAATTTTACCCATATCCTCTAAGGCTGTACAACTAGTAAAGCTAGGTCCAACTTAATAAATCATGGTATTGAAATTTTTAAGTCTGCAACACAAAACACATCACCTAGGGTATTGCCTTAGTCATAAAGGGTTATCATCTAGCACTACAAATCAAACACAGAATTTGTCTTTCCGAAGTGAGGGAAGCCGAGGATCAGTACTAAGAGTTTAAGGGTAGGTGGTAGAACAGAGGTATAGGGATCAAGGCGCTTAAAGATTTCTAATGGGGATTGTCAGGCGGTTATGGATTGAGATTCTATTCTGTTAATCGTTTATCCGCATGCTCGTATCAGTATAATTATGTAACTGATACGATATGCTCGGACACATTTTAGGGGTAAGTATATTAGTCACTATATCTCTCAATCCACGTAAGGTAGTTGTGCGAAGTGCGAATCAAAATGCACTAAGGTTGATCAGACCGTAGTACACTGATTCTGAGTAGACACTTGTATTAGTGGGGTTGATCAGGCCTCAATAATACATGTGTCATGAACAAGCCCGATAAAGGGTAAGCTTGCAAAACTAGGCTATAAATAGCAGCATATATCAAGTTCAGCAAAATTTAAGTGCGCTAGATAATGATGAAAGGAGGTGCAAATTATTGAAGTCACAAAATAACACAAAAGCACAATAGCAAAAAGTCTCTAAAACAGTTATCAAATTTTAAAAGCATACTAGGTTATTTAGCAAGTTCAAAATTACTAGGTTGGGGCTGAGGTCACGAACCAATAGGCACAAAAACAATACTAGAAGAGATATCTACGAATCACTTACGCGCATTAGCTGCTTCCAGAGTTTGCGCGTTCTCCACGGTCATCACGTAAGCTTGTCCGCGTCCTGGAGC
This sequence comes from Iris macrosiphon, assembly GCA_036927795.1. NCBI lineage: Eukaryota > Viridiplantae > Streptophyta > Magnoliopsida > Asparagales > Iridaceae > Iris > Iris macrosiphon. The sequence continues at coordinate 45,962,186 of JAYESA010000010.1, forward strand.
AGTGGGGCAGTCCCTCACTAGATGTTCTGTTGATCCACAATATAGACAGACACCTAGTCTCATCCTACAAACTTGCCAGGTGTGACCTTGTTTTCGACAAAAGCCACAAGTGGGAACTCGTTGGGTCTGCCCTTGAGCTTGATGTTGGGGTGCTGGAGCTCGAGGGAGAGGACGTTGGGCTTGCTGCGGGGACCTCTGCTGTTGTTGTTGTTGAAAAAGGCGTTTGTTGGGTCCCGCATTTCCGGTATCTCTCTCTCGCTTTAGCTTATGCCCCATGTCTCTCTCAACGCCTTGTGCCACGCTCAGGATTTCCTCATAGGTGCGAGCTCGGCTGGTGGTGACAGCAAGGCGGATATCCGGAGATAGCCCCTTCTTGAATCTACGGGCTCTGTCCTCCGGGGTACGAACCATGTACTCCGCAAAGTGGCTTAACCTGCTAAATTCAGCAGTATATTCATCAATAGTCATGTTACCTTGTTCCAGTCTCTCGAATTGGCTTTCTAGAGCTTCCCGAGCCACTTCGGGGTAGAATTTCTCCTTGAATAGCCTCTTGAAGTCCTCCCAGGTGATGTCGGGAGCAGATAGTTGGGGTTCATCTCTGAACCAGGTTCGAGCAATGTCGAACAGTTGCAGGCTTGCAGACTCCACCTTGAGATCATCGGGAACCCGAGCAGTCTTCAGGAGTCTCTCGACATTCTCTATCCACTCATCCGCGTAGAGAATGCCCTCAGTTCCGTAGAATTCCAGAGGCCTAAGGTTCTTGAAGTCTTTGGCACTTCCTGGCCTCTTGAGTGGCGACTCCTGGGACTTAATAGCTTCCGAGAGGCTGGTCCGCAGAAGTGCAGTCTGTTCTTTCTGGGATTCCACTAGTCCCTGGAACACTCCAAGTAGTTGTGTCCCATCTAGAGTAACTGCTGGAACAGATGGAGGCGGCGGGAGTGCAAGAGTTTCGGGCACATTCTGCTCAGCTGGTTCTGATGTGCCTCCTACTGTGTTCCTGGTCTGGACCATTCTGAAAGATGAAGGGATAGAGAGATCAGAATAGATTACTTGGAAATCAAAGGCGATAGGAAAATTGATCAGGATTGATATCAAGAATTGAAATAAGGACCCTATACTGTGAATGAGCTTGTCCTAGAATCCTCAATCTTATTGCAGGCCTGTTCGGTCCCGAAGTTGAAACCGAACAATTTAGTCGTTGGACCTGCATGGGCCACCATAAAAACGTGTCACGACCCGCACCCGGATATTCGGGCACGAGTGCGTGGGTACGTCCAGCCTACGCCGCAGAATCGGCGGTAGTACGCTGTCTAGACCAAATCCACACTTAACTAAACTAGCTCATTCACAATTAACATAAGCAAGATAATAATGAGAATGGAAACTTAAGATTGCAACTGAAATAAATGTGACAACAGATTCAATTGTTTAGTACAGAAATTCAGAATGAAATCGGGGACAAACCCGATTAATAAGATAAGAAATAGAATAAAGATAGCTACTGCTAACTACTCTGCAGGAGTAGTCTCCTGGGTGGGAACCGGCTCTGCAACTGTATCACCTGCTGGCTCATAGGGTCCATAATAGGTAGGGGCAAGGTTCTCATCATCGCCTAAACAACGGATCCAGTCAGGAAAGGAGCAAAGTACACAGTGCACAACAAGATTAAACTAAATATTTATGACAATTAAATATTGAATATCATGTTAAGGAAATTGCATAAAGAATGTCAATATCTCAGAGTCACAACTATAAATAGGAATATGAGAAAACAGAAGTAAATGAGCAGAGTGAAACTATCACAGTCAGCAAGAAAGATAACATGACTAGAACTATCTGTATGAAACTTGTGTTTGTTTTTAGAATACATAGTTGGCATGTAGGGGTTTATAAGGCTAATAAGGCCGTCATAGACGACTAGTGTCTGGAACAATCAAGTATAAGGCTGATGGTGCAGTCGCGTACCAACAGCTAGTATCTGGACCTGGGGAAGGGTAAACTACATGCCTCCTAGTATTCTCCCACCCGACACGAAAGCAAGACATGAAATCCCGTATTCAAGACATAAAATACAGTATTCTAACACTACGTGTAATCATCAAGGTTACTAGTAGAGCAGGGAATTAATTATCATAATATAAAGATTAACTTGAAGTGCAGGTACTTGCCTGTTGTTTGGATCTGATTAATGTTCAAGGGGAAGTTTCCACAGATGAGTCCAAAAGCTGAAATAGACATTACCATCACTCTCAGAAGATGTCAAATAGCTAGAAACGCCTGTCCTTGGGTCCAATTTGGAGACAAGGGCAAAAACGGTAATTTCGGGTCAGAACGGGTCCGCCGGTGGGCCCGCTTTGCACCGAAAAACGTGTCCAGGTCAAAGGTCTCCAAATTTACCAAACTTAGTGTCAACAGGTCAGGAACGCTGATACGAACCCAACGGAACTTCCAGATTTGGATTCCGATGAGCCGAACACAAAATCGCCCGTCGAGCGGGGCCTATGGGGCCCACGACACGCGATTTCGTCAACGTTCTCAGAATCGAACCAAACTTGACCCACAGGACCAGCGTATCGCTACGAGTCCGATGGCGCAAGTTTCGTCTCGATCCGACGTGTGTGCACGAAATTAGGGTGAATTGTCGAAAAGGCGGATACGGGGCGATGTCCGCGGATACGCGTTGATTCCGGTGTGCACGCACACCCGAATCAGCTTCCGTGAAATCTCACACGTCCGTATCGACGCTGCGCACGTATCTGTGAAGACCGCACGCGACCAAGTCGTCCCGTTTGGCGGGGCGTACTCAGTTCCGGGGTGAAACAGGGTCTGGTTTTTTCCTGTTTTTGGATCGCGGTGTGCGATCACCACAGGACGCGGTGCCCCGAACAGTTTGTCCGGACACCGAGAGGGTCACACAGGCTTCACAACGCAATTTGCAGAATTGAAAACGGAGCTACGAGGCGAAAGTTACACACACCTGAACTGGGCTGAAAAACCCAGAATCTGAATCGTGTCCGACACGTGTCCGACACGTGTCGACACAAAACCAGCAGAATTAGGGTTAGGGTTAGGGCTGACCCGCCGGAGGATGGCGCTGGGCGGCCGGGCTGCGGCGGAGGAGGGCCGGGGCTGCTGCGGCGGAGGGCGGCGCGGCGCTCGGGCGGAGGCGGCGGTGCGGGGGCGGCCCAGGACGGCGCGGGGCTGCTCTAGGGGCTGCTGCTGCTGTGTCTGCGGTGGCTGCCGGAGGGGCGAGGCGGGAGACGGCGAGGCGGGGGCTGGCTGCGGCGGGGCAGCTCGGCGGAGGGTGCAGCGGTCGGCGGCGGAGGAGCGTGGCGGTGGCGGGGTGAATGGAGGAGGAGAACGGAGGGGATTTATAGCGGGCTGGGGCGGGGGAATGGCCGGGGAAGGCGGCGACGTGGCGGGTCAGGCGCGGGGCTCGCGGGGGGCGTGGCGGGCAGCGCGGCGGAGGGCGCGGCGGAGGCGCCGCTCGACGCGGGGGCGGGGCTGGGTCGTGGGCGACTGGGGGTGCGGGTCGGTGGGTTCGGGTCGGGCGGCGGTCAGACCCGACCCGACCCGGTTGGGAGTGGGCCGGCCTGCGGGCCTGGGTCGCGGGATTGGGCCGGCCGCGGCCCAACGGGCCGGGCCAAAGAAAATAAATAAATAAATAAATAAATAAATAAATAATAATAATAAAAACAGAATTAATTTAATTAATTAATTAAAATTAGTTTTTTTAGGCTTTTAAAAATAGGTCTGAGGCCCAGAAAAATCCAGAAAAATTGCCCTAAGTCCAGTTTTCCATTTTACACCCAAAAATATTATTTTCATGATATTTTAATATTATTTATTATCAATTAAAAAATCATGTAATAATTTAAAACCCTGATTTTAATTACAGAAAATTTCCAGAAAATTCCAGAAAATTGGAAAAAATCCAAGATTTAATAATTTTGAAAATTCGGGGGTTTACAACCTACCCAACTTATAAAAATTTCGTCCTCGAAATTTAAAATTATAGCAGGGTTCTCTCGGTCCAATCTCACTTGATTGCGGTCGCTACCCAACTTAGAATTTTACCCATATCCTCTAAGGCTGTACAACTAGTAAAGCTAGGTCCAACTTAATAAATCATGGTATTGAAATTTTTAAGTCTGCAACACAAAACACATCACCTAGGGTATTGCCTTAGTCATAAAGGGTTATCATCTAGCACTACAAATCAAACACAGAATTTGTCTTTCCGAAGTGAGGGAAGCCGAGGATCAGTACTAAGAGTTTAAGGGTAGGTGGTAGAACAGAGGTATAGGGATCAAGGCGCTTAAAGATTTCTAATGGGGATTGTCAGGCGGTTATGGATTGAGATTCTATTCTGTTAATCGTTTATCCGCATGCTCGTATCAGTATAATTATGTAACTGATACGATATGCTCGGACACATTTTAGGGGTAAGTATATTAGTCACTATATCTCTCAATCCACGTAAGGTAGTTGTGCGAAGTGCGAATCAAAATGCACTAAGGTTGATCAGACCGTAGTACACTGATTCTGAGTAGACACTTGTATTAGTGGGGTTGATCAGGCCTCAATAATACATGTGTCATGAACAAGCCCGATAAAGGGTAAGCTTGCAAAACTAGGCTATAAATAGCAGCATATATCAAGTTCAGCAAAATTTAAGTGCGCTAGATAATGATGAAAGGAGGTGCAAATTATTGAAGTCACAAAATAACACAAAAGCACAATAGCAAAAAGTCTCTAAAACAGTTATCAAATTTTAAAAGCATACTAGGTTATTTAGCAAGTTCAAAATTACTAGGTTGGGGCTGAGGTCACGAACCAATAGGCACAAAAACAATACTAGAAGAGATATCTACGAATCACTTACGCGCATTAGCTGCTTCCAGAGTTTGCGCGTTCTCCACGGTCATCACGTAAGCTTGTCCGCGTCCTGGAGCAGTGGGGCAGTCCCTCACTAGATGTTCTGTTGATCCACAATATAGACAGACACCTAGTCTCATCCTACAAACTTGCCAGGTGTGACCTTGTTTTCGACAAAAGCCACAAGTGGGAACTCGTTGGGTCTGCCCTTGAGCTTGATGTTGGGGTGCTGGAGCTCGAGGGAGAGGACGCTGGGCTTGCTGCGGGGACCTCTGCTGTTGTTGTTGTTGAAAAAGGCGTTTGTTGGGTCCCGCATTTCCGGTATCTCTCTCTCGCTTTAGCTTATGCCCCATGTCTCTCTCAACGCCTTGTGCCACGCTCAGGATTTCCTCATAGGTGCGAGCTCGGCTGGTGGTGACAGCAAGGCGGATATCCGGAGATAGCCCCTTCTTGAATCTACGGGCTCTGTCCTCCGGGGTACGAACCATGTACTCCGCAAAGTGGCTTAACCTGCTAAATTCAGCAGTATATTCATCAATAGTCATGTTACCTTGTTCCAGTCTCTCGAATTAGCTTTCTAGAGCTTCCCGAGCCACTTCGGGGTAGAATTTCTCCTTGAATAGCCTCTTGAAGTCCTCCCAGGTGATGTCGGGAGCAGATAGTTGGGGTTCATCTCTGAACCAGGTTCGAGCAATGTCGAACAGTTGCAGGCTTGCAGACTCCACCTTGAGATCATCGGGAACCCGAGCAGTCTTCAGGAGTCTCTCGACATTCTCTATCCACTCATCCGCGTAGAGAATGCCCTCAGTTCCGTAGAATTCCAGAGGCCTAAGGTTCTTGAAGTCTTTGGCACTTCCTGGCCTCTTGAATGGCGACTCCTGGGACTTAATAGCTTCCGAGAGGCTGGTCCGCAGAAGTGCAGTCTGTTCTTTCTGGGATTCCACTAGTCCCTGGAACACTCCAAGTAGTTGTGTCCCATCTAGAGTAACTGCTGGAACAGATGGAGGCGGCGGGAGTGCAAGAGTTTCGGGCACATTCTGCTCAGCTGGTTCTGATGTGCCTCCTACTGTGTTCCTGGTCTGGACCATTCTGAAAGATGAAGGGATAGAGAGATCAGAATAGATTACTTGGAAATCAAAGGCGATAGGAAAATTGATCAGGATTGATATCAAGAATTGAAATAAGGACCCTATACTGTGAATGAGCTTGTCCTAGAATCCTCAATCTTATTGCAGGCCTGTTCGGTCCCGAAGTTAAAACCGAACAATTTAGTCGTTGGACCTGCATGGGCCACCATAAAAACGTGTCACGACCCGCACCCGGATATTCGGGCACGAGTGCGTGGGTACGTCCAGCCTACGCCGCAGAATCGGCGGTAGTACGCTGTCTAGACCAAATCCACACTTAACTAAACTAGCTCATTCACAATTAACATAAGCAAGATAATAATGAGAATGGAAACTTAAGATTGCAACTGAAATAAATGTGACAACAGATTCAATTGTTTAGTACAGAAATTCAGAATGAAATCGGGGACAAACCCGATTAATAAGATAAGAAATAGAATAAAGATAGCTACTGCTAACTACTCTGCAGGAGTAGTCTCCTGGGTGGGAACCGGCTCTGCAACTGTATCACCTGCTGGCTCATAGGGTCCATAATAGGTAGGGGCAAGGTTCTCATCATCGCCTAAACAACGGATCCAGTCAGGAAAGGAGCAAAGTACACAGTGCACAACAAGATTAAACTAAATATTTATGACAATTAAATATTGAATATCATGTTAAGGAAATTGCATAAAGAATGTCAATATCTCAGAGTCACAACTATAAATAGGAATATGAGAAAACAGAAGTAAATGAGCAGAGTGAAACTATCACAGTCAGCAAGAAAGATAACATGACTAGAACTATCTGTATGAAACTTGTGTTTGTTTTTAGAATACATAGTTGGCATGTAGGGGTTTATAAGGCTAATAAGGCCGTCATAGACGACTAGTGTCTGGAACAATCAAGTATAAGGCTGATGGTGCAGTCGCGTACCAACAGCTAGTATCTGGACCTGGGGAAGGGTAAACTACATGCCTCCTAGTATTCTCCCACCCGACACGAAAGCAAGACATGAAATCCCGTATTCAAGACATAAAATACAGTATTCTAACACTACGTGTAATCATCAAGGTTACTAGTAGAGCAGGGAATTAATTATCATAATATAAAGATTAACTTGAAGTGCAGGTACTTGCCTGTTGTTTGGATCTGATTAATGTTCTAGGGGAAGTTTCCACAGATGAGTCCAAAAGCTGAAATAGACATTACCATCACTCTCAGAAGATGTCAAATAGCTAGAAACGCCTGTCCTTGGGTCCAATTTGGAGACAAGGGCAAAAACGGTAATTTCGGGTCAGAACGGGTCCGCCGGTGGGCCCGCTTTGCACCGAAAAACGTGTCCGGGTCAAAGGTCTCCAAATTCACCAAACTTAGTGTCAACAGGTCAGGAACGCTGATACGAACCCAACGGAACTTCCAGATTTGGATTCCGATGAGCCGAACACAAAATCGCCCGTCGAGCGGGGCCTGTGGGGCCCACGACACGCGATTTCGTCAACGTTCTCAGAATCGAACCAAACTTGACCCACAGGACCAGCGTATCGCTACGAGTCCGATGGCGCAAGTTTTGTCTCGATCCGACGTGTGTGCACGAAGTTAGGGTGAATTGCCGAAAAGGCGGATACGGGGCGATGTCCGCGGATACGCGTTGATTCTGGTGTGTACGCACACCCGAATCAGCTTCCGTGAAATCTCACACGTCCGTATCGACGCTGCGCACGTATCTGTGAAGACCGCACGCGACCAAGTCGTCCCGTTTGGCGGGGCGTACTCAGTTCCGGGGTGAAACAGGGTCTGGTTTTTTCCTGTTTTTGGATCGCGGTGTGCGATCACCACAGGACGCGGTGCCCCGAACAGTTTGTCCGGACACCGAGAGGGTCACACAGGCTTCACAACGTAATTTGCAGAATTGAAAACGGAGCTACGAGGCGAAAGTTACACACACCTGAACTGGGCTGAAAAACCCGGAATCTGAATCGTGTCCGACACGTGTCCGACACGTGTCGACACAAAACCAGCAGAATTAGGGTTAGGGTTAGGGCTGACCCGCCGGAGGACGGCGCTGGGCGGCCGAGCTGCGGCGGAGGAGGGCCGGGGCTGCTGCGGCGGAGGGCGGCGCGGCGCTCGGGCGGAGGCGGCGGCGCGGGGGCGGCCCAGGACGGCGCGGGGCTGCTCTAGGGGCTGCTGCTGCTGTGTCTGCGGTGGCTGCCGGAGGGGCGAGGCGGGAGACGGCGAGGCGGGGGCTGGCTGCGACGGGGCAGCTCGACGGAGGGTGCAGCGGTCGGCGGCGGAGGAGCGTGGCGGTGGCGGGGTGAATGGAGGAGGAGAACGGAGGGGATTTATAGCGGGCTGGGGCGGGGGAATGGCCGGGGAAGGCGGCGACGTGGCGGGTCAGGCGCGGGGCTCGCGGGGGCGTGGCGGGCAGCGCGGCGGAGGGCGCGGCGGAGGCGCCGCACGACGCGGGGGCGGGGCTGGGTCGTGGGCGACTGGGGGTGCGGGTCGGTGGGTTCGGGTCGGGCGGCGGTCAGACCCGACCCGACCCGGTTGGGAGTGGGCCGGCCTGCGGGCCTGGGTCGCGGGATTGGGCCGGCCGCGGCCCAACGGGCCGGGCCAAAGAAAATAAATAAATAAATAAATAAATAAATAAATAATAATAAAAACAGAATTAATTTAATTAATTAATTAAAATTAGTTTTTTTAGGCTTTTAAAAATAGGTCTGAGGCCCAGAAAAATCCAGAAAAATTGCCCTAAGTCCAGTTTTCCATTTTACACCCAAAAATATTATTTTCATGATATTTTAATATTATTTATTATCAATTAAAAAATCATGTAATAATTCAAAACCCTGATTTTAATTACAGAAAATTTCCAGAAAATTCCAGAAAATTGGGAAAAATCCAAGATTTAATAATTTTGAAAATTTGGGGGTTTACAACTAGCATCAAAATGCATATAATAAAATGTAGTAACCCTACGATTTCACATGACACCAAACCTCAAATCTCCATGCATATACGTACCCTTAACTAAATCTGTTCCATTCTCAAATCTTAAATTTCATTGTACCTATAATTTCCAAGCCTCGAAGTATATATTCTATAACCTCATATCGCAACTCCATGCTTACCCATTAATTTCATGAAGAAATAAACCCTAAATTTCCATTCATTTCCTCAAATCCTATCTCCCTGTACAACATAATTTCAATTTAAAACTTATGAAAATAAATCATAAACTCACATTGGAACCCAAATCAAACATACACACATATATGCTCCAAGTTACACGACACTACACAACTATAAACCCTAACTAATAATATATATATATATAATCCAAGAGAGGGGGAGGGAGTTGTACCTCATCGAGGCTAGCTGGTCGGAGGGGTGATGGCCGGAGAACAAGCTGGAGGTGGACGGGTTGAGGGTGGTCGAGTGGGCGATGTAAGGAGCTTGTGGTAGTGGTGGTGGTGTAAGCTAATGGTGGTGGTGGTGGAGTAATGACAGGGAGGTGACGGGGAAGTCGGGAGGGGTGAGGTCGGCCAGACGAGGGAGTCGCACGGTTGCAGCAGGTCAGCGGGGAACGCTGTCGGAGAGGGGGACTGTACCGGAGTGGCGCGGAGGATTGATTTCACGACGGGTTGGCTGGGTGCTCTGCACAGTGGGGCGGGGTGTACCGTACAGCATCGCCGGAGCTGGATCGGTTGGCCGGCCGGGAAGGATGGCTGCTCCGGAGCTGCGCGGCCGGCGGTTAGAGCCGTTCAGTGGATGGTCGGCGCTGAACTCGCACCGGTCGGGGACACAGTCGGTCGGGGGGGCTCAGTCGGCAGGAGGGTGGCCGCACCGCTCGGGTGGAGGAGGAGCAGCCTGGTCGGGGGGGGGGGTGCACAGCCGGGTCGGCGGGGAAGTTCAGCACTGCAGGGCGGCGGGGATGTTGCCGGAGCCGCCACGGGTCGAGTGAAGTCAGCCGGCCGGAGTAGCTCTTCAGGAAGAAGAAGAAAGGAAGAAAAAGAATGAAGGAAGAAGAAGAAATTGGGAATGTGTTCGGCTGTGAGGGAAGAAAGAGGGAGGAGAGAGAGAAGGGGGGTTCTTAATGTATTGGGGTTAGGGCCTGCTTGGAAAAATGTGTAGGAAGAGGCATTAAATAGGGGAGGTGATGTGGGGATGTGTGGTGATGATTGACCCAATCCAAATGGGTGGTAAGGATTAATCATGAAGAAAAATAGTTTCTTCATGCATATGAGAGGGAGAAGGGATGTTGACTTGGTCAAAGGAGAGAGGGCTTGTCCATTTGACCTAGACCAATGAGGTTAGGACACTTGTTTCAAAAAATTGCAACTAAGCCCCTTAAATTTGGTTAATTGCACAATCACATGAAATGACGCTAAAATTTTGGAGAAAAATGCGGGTGATGGTTTACATGGCGAGAGGGTGTTGGGGGTTTGGCACGGGTTAAATTTTTATGGCCAACGGGATTAATTGGGGACTAAATTAAGATTAGGCAAAGTTGATATCCTTGATTAAAATAGAATTACAGTGTCCCGCACTTTTAAATTAAATGGGGGTACTTGGGGTCAAAATTCGGAAATGACACAAAGGTCAAAAATGGCGGGGGCTTGGAGTCAGTCTTGGACCCTTTAGTTGGTCCGGCTCAACGGGTTAAGTTGGTATCTCAAAACTGAGGATAACGACACAGGTGTCCGACACGGAATTAAATATAGATTTTAGGATACGGGAAGTTGTGAAATTAATTTAGGGCACAACGGATTTGATTTAGTGTGACAAAAAAGTCCAGTGCCTGAATTGACGAGTCAAGTCAGAAGTACAATGGTCCGATGGAATTTACGAGCTGATAATGGGCTCCGAATAATTGAACAAGGATAGGGTGCGCCAAGGGTTTTAATTAAATAAAATAAAATAACAGACAAACTCAACTCTACTGTAAACCTCAATATCTGCTTGCTAATCCAAAATTTCCAAATATAAACCTGTCTATCTATAGAATTAATCGAGGGGTTTTACATTTTTCCCAACTTAGAAAAATTTCGTCCTCGAAATTAAAAGTAAGGCACGATAATAGTTAAGCGAATTTTAAAATAACTAGTAATCAAATGCCGTACGTAAATTCGTACATTGCTCCTCAAATAAGTACGGGAACCGCTGTCAAATAGAATCCACGCGCTCCCAAGTAGACTCGCCTGGTGAATGGTGCTCCCCTGCAACTCTGACCAGTCGAATAGTCTGTCCTCTCAAGTCTTCTCGCTGTGATCGAGGATCTCAGCTAGTTGCTCTATGTAAGACAGACTGGCCCCGACTGTAATCTCCGAATGATCAAGCATGTGGCTAGGGTCTGCGACATATCTCCTCAGCTGCGATACTTAAAATACGTCATGCACTCCCTCTAATGATGGAGGCAATGCAAGACGGTAAGCAACTTTGCCAACTCGTTCCAAGATGTCAAAAAGCCCGATGTATCTCGGACTCAGCTTGCCTCTGCCTCCGAATCTAATGGTACCATGAGTAGGCGATACCCTCAAAATACATGGTCGCCCTCCTTTAACTCCAATGGCCCATGGTACGCATCTGTCCAATATTTCTGTCTGTCCTGTGTTGTACGCAGGTGGTTCAGAATCTGCTTGACCTTCTCCACTGTCTGTGTCACTAACTCAGGACCAAGCATCTGGCGCTCTCCTACGTCACTCTAACAAACTAGCGACCTGCATTTTCTGCTGTACTGTGCCTCATAAGGTGCCATCTGTATGTTAGCCTGGTAGCTGTTATTGTAGGAGAATTTCACCAAGTGTAGGTGGTCCTCTCAAGATCCTCCAAAATTAATCATGCATATACTCTAATATCTGTATCGTGCGCTCTGACTGGCCATCAGTCTGTGGATGATATGCAGTGCTGAACTTTGAGACGAGTTCCTAGGCTCTCCTGTATATTCCGCCAAAATGCGACGTAAATCTGGAATCACGATCCGATACGATGCTGACAGGCACTCATGTAGTTGTACTATCTACCTCATATACATGTCAGCTAAAATCTACGTGGACTGTCCAATTCTGAAGGGCAAGAAATATGCAGACTTTGTGAGTCTGTCTACGACAACCCAAACTGCGTCCTTCCCGCTAGGGCTCTGCGGGAATCCTGTGACGATGTCCCTGTTAAAGTGTTCCCACTTCCACTCGGAAATTGGGAAACAGCTGCATTAGTCCTGCAGTTCTCTGTTATCCAGCCTTGTCTTGCTGACATACCAAGCATCTTGCCACGAATCTCTCAATCTCTCTCTTCATCCCTTGCTACCAGTAATGTTGCCTTAAGTCTCGGTACATCTTCGTACCCCCGGGATGAGTAGATTAAATCGAGAAATGAGCCTCGGCCATCAACTCTTGGTGTAGGTCGCCTCTCGGATCGTATAGGCGATCTCCATACCTCAATATTTCGTCTTCGTGAATCCTGAGTCCCGTCTGCATGCCGGCCTCTGTCCTCTCTCGTAGACGTCGAAATCTCGCATTCGTTGGCAGGGCTGCCCTGATCCTCTCAATCAGGGTAGACTGAACCTCGAGGCTGGCCATCTGTCCATCCATGCCTGGCAATACGATCTCTATCCCAAGCTCCTGGAGATCCTCTAGCAATTGCCGCTGCATCGTCAAAAAGTATGCCATGGGCTTCCTGCTTAAGGCATCTGCTACGACATTTGCCTTGCCAGGGTGGTACTGCTACTTAATGTCATAATCTGTCATCAACTCTAGCCAGCGTCTCGGCCTCATGTTGAGCTCCTTCTGCGTGTAGACATACTTCAGACATTTATAATCTGTATAAATCTCAACACGCTCACTATAAAGGTAATGTCTCCATAGCTTTAGTGCAAATATCACTGCAGCTAGCTCCAAGTCGTGCGTCGGATAGTTTTTCTCATGAACTCTCAGCTGTCTCGATGCGTAGGCTATCACCTTGCCATGTTGCATCAGTATACATCCCAATCTACTCCCAAACGTATCACTATACACTATAAATCCTCCTGATCCTGAAGGTAGTGTCAAAATCGGTGCTGATGTTAGACGCTTCTTCAGCTTATCGAAAGCCGCCTGACACTCGTTGGTCCAGATAAACTCCTCGCCCTTATGCGTCAATTGCGTCAAAGGCGCAGCTATCCTCGAGAAGTTTTCCATGAACCTCCGATAATATTCGACAAGTCCGAGGAAACTCCTAACCTCCATAACTGATGTAGGGGTAGGCCACGTCTCGACTGTAATTATCTTCTCCGGGTCAACCGATAGTCCATCTCCGGTGATTATATGTCCCAGAAATGGTATTCTATCCAAGCAGAACTCGCATTTGCTGAGTTTGGCGTACAGCCTCTCATGTCTCAGCGTCTCCAACACGATTCTGAGATGCCTCTCAAGCTCCTCCTGGCTCTTGGAATATATCAAGATGTAGTCTATAAATACCACCACGAACTTATCCAGGTACTGGTGGAAGACATTGTTCATTTGGCTCACAAATACTGTTGGCGCTTGGTTAAACCAAACGTCATGACTAGAAACTCATAGTGTCCATACTACGTCCGAAAAGTCGTCTTAGGAATGCCCTCTCTCCGTACCTAGATCTGATGATAGCTGGATCTGAGATCGATCTTCAAAATACATATGCGCCACTTAGCTGATTCAACTGTACCGTCCCATTTTTTTTTCTTCGGCATAATTAAGATGGCTATTGCCCCATGGAGCAACACTAGCCCGACCGAAACCCTTGTCTAAGAGATCCTCCACGACGGACCCACAACTCAACCAACTCTATCGGTGCTAGTCTGAAGACGAAAAATTAACTGGCTCGGCTCTTAGAGTCATGTCTATAACAACTCTATCTCTCTGTCAGGTGGCAGGCCTGGAAGATTATCTAGAATCATATCCTCAACCCTGATATAATATGGTGGTACACTGGTTCACCTCATGCGTTGTATACTCCTATGGTAGATGGGCACCATGCTCCCAGGCTCCCTGAAGTAACTCAACTTAGGGTAATCTGGTGGCCATAAATAACGTAATTACGTCGATAATCTAGTGTCGCGTAGTATTGGCTCAATCAACTCATGCTAGGACGATGTCATCGTCCAAACTTAATCCTCAAAATAAATTCTCTTGTTCTGTTTACCATACTAATCCTCTGAAAGAAAAAAAAATCTTCCCTGTCTAAAATATAATTTCTCTTCTCAATTTTCTCTAAAATTACATTCCTCAAATTTCTTCTTTTCGTTATTTATCTCTCCAGGTCACATAGTACAATAATGGTATCACTCAAGCACATTTCTTGAAATCAGATCATTATCTTCCAATTGAGAGCCTGAAATTTTATCTTCTCTAGTCCATAATATCATTCCTGATATTGCTATAATATGCAACCACTAGTTTTCAGCATCGGGCTATGCATTTCCTTATACTATTCTAGGCCTTGATCAACAATCCTTCCAGCTCCTTGTACTTCCGAGATTCACTGCTATCTCGAGTACGAATAGGGTACTACTGGGTCCAACTCTCTTGCCAACCTTCCACACTAGTTCTAGAATCCAAAGAACCCATCAATCTATTCTGATAAGGTAACAATCTTCTCCGAGAAAGGTATACAAATTCTATCTCCTGTCGTCTGGTCTTCGATCTTCTTCTGGAGGGAAGTCATCAGTCACAAGCATTCGTCTCCCTGAACAATAGGGGACGAGGAACAAGGATGGCGATATTGACGAAGATTGAACGAATGTAAATTGGAAGTCCAAGGGCAATAATCACATACAAGAGGAGTTTTAAAATCGGTTATGGATTGAGATCTTATTCACATTAATCCTAAGTTGCAGGCTCGTTCGGTACAGTAACATAACCGAAACGATTTTCTCAGAGACCTGCATGGGCCACCACTAAAACCATGTCATGCCCCAGTCCCAAAATCTATGAGACCAGACACGTGGCAATGGCCAGCTGATACGACTCCGTAGGGCTTTCCAATTTAATGGACCCGACGAAGTGCACTTACGCTGTCCATGGTCAAGTGATCCAAGCAATAATCTATTTCTAATATACAACAACTATATCTAAATCTCAATCCAGGATAAGTAATCTCAAGGAAGAACGATACGCATCATCAGTCTGCAGCCCAATAACACATCCGTTTGAATAGACCAGAAGAACAATATAGGTCTATAAATACTAGGCTATATAAGCAGAATAAAATGGAAGTAATACAAGACTGAAATAGCTGGAAATATAAATATACCTGCAATGATGTCCACACTCTATCAGATCAAGTATCCTGTAACTGCACAAACAACCTGGAAGGGAACCAGGTCCTTAGAGGAACGTAACAAGATACAAAAAAATACATGCCATAAAGTAAGTACTGAGTAAATAATGGGGGGTGTGCTAACCATCTAAGTGAATGCAATTTAAGGACCTGGTAGTACGCATGGGAATGTGTAGGGTCAAACATATGCTGACATAATTCACCAATCGTCGGGACTGGCTAGTATATGCCACATATGCCCCCGTTTAAGGGCATTGATGCTATCCCCATCTCCTAAGAGC
The DNA here is from genome assembly GCA_036927795.1 of Iris macrosiphon. Classification (NCBI taxonomy): domain Eukaryota; kingdom Viridiplantae; phylum Streptophyta; class Magnoliopsida; order Asparagales; family Iridaceae; genus Iris; species Iris macrosiphon. The sequence goes on from JAYESA010000010.1 coordinate 45,977,745, forward strand.
ATGGTAACTTGAAACATATTGCAACTCCCCATCTCCGAAGAGCATGGTAACCCGAAATATGTTGCAACTCCCCATCTCATAAGAGCATGGTAACTCGCTATAATCTCCATCTCCGAAGAGCATGGTAACCCAAAATATGTTGTAACTCCCCATCTCATAAGAGCATGGTAACTCGCTATATATACTGTAATCTCCATCTCCGAAGAGCATGGTAACTTGAGTATATATCAGGGGGGTGTCCCATACGCCTACTAGATGCCTTTCCCGCCCAATGTAGATGTACAAATCGTGAAAACGTCGTGGACATCTCATACTATGATGCAAGTCTCTATGAAATAAACAACTGAGCTACATATCGCTACACGTGTTGCTCATACTGATGGCCAGTCGCGCATGAGACACGCGTCCCTACATGAACTCACTCTGTGACGTGTAATGATACGTGTCAAGGCCTGGGAAGTTATATCAATAACTTCACAACTTTAGGTGGGTCTACTAGACACTAAGTCAGATACTACTCCTAACGTCAACGCCTTCGTTGACTGTACCCGAGTCTGCTCGGACGTGCACATTTATATAATGAATAAATATGTAACCAACAATAATTGAATTTAAACAGTACAACAAGGCAAGGTATACTTGCCTGCGCGAGGCTGCTGATGACGGGGTCCCAGTACCGCGTCCAAGTCCTCGGGTCCCGCAGTACCTAGAGATGAGATACAACTCAATCAATAAACTACCACGAAGCTGAAATAAGATGAGACACACATCTAACCATAAATTCCAACTCAGCTACACTCACAGGGACACGACGCTAGAGGGTTAACCCAGGTTGACTAAAGGTATGTTACATCTAATCCAATTTAAATACTTGTATAACATCATCCGACAAGTCCTCGATCCCACCATTTATCACGTTATTTATCATCAGTTCAAGCCATGATCAATCCTCAGGCTTCATCCCGGTGTTCACAATCGTTATCAGGCACGTTTGCAAATATCATCCTCAAATAATTTAATTATTATTTATTAAACCCTCGACAATGTTATTTCATCATTTGAACATCCTCTCACATATACATAGCTACTCCTCTATCAGTTCATTATTATTTATCATCCCTCAGCCAATGAACAACTTATGATATCAAACACATCTTCCAAACATAAACATACTCTTCTATACCAATCAATAATTTAATATCACAACTTCATCCCATAATAATTAAATTTGCTTCTCTACTAGCATCAAAATGCATATAATAAAATGTAGTAACCCTACGATTTCACATGACACCAAACCTCAAATCTCCATGCATATACGTACCCTTAACTAAATCTGTTCCATTCTCAAATCTTAAATTTCATTGTACCTATAATTTCCAAGCCTCGAAGTATATATTCTATAACCTCATATCCCAACTCCATGCTTACCCATTAATTTCATGAAGAAATAAACCCTAAATTTCCATTCATTTCCTCAAATCCTATCTCCCTGTACAACATAATTTCAATTTAAAACTTATGAAAATAAATCATAAACTCACATTGGAACCCAAATCAAACATACACACATATATGCTCCAAGTTACACGACACTACACAACTATAAACCCTAACTAATAACATATATATATATAATCCAAGAGAGGGGGAGGGAGTTGTACCTCATCGAGGCTAGCTGGTCGGAGGGGTGATGGCCGGAGAACAAGCTGGAGGTGGACGGGTTGAGGGTGGTCGAGTGGGCGATGTAAGGAGCTTGTGGTAGTGGTGGTGGTGTAAGCTAATGGTGGTGGTGGTGGAGTAATGACAGGGAGGTGACGGGGAAGTCGGAAGGGGTGAGGTCGGCCAGACGAGGGAGTCGCACGGTTGCAGCAGGTCAGCGGGGAACGCTGTCGGAGAGGGGGACTGTACCGGAGTGGCGCGGAGGATTGATTTCACGACGGGTTGGCTGGGTGCTCTGCACAGTGGGGCGGGGTGTACCGTACAGCGTCGCCGGAGCTGGATCGGTTGGCCGGCCGGGAAGGATGGCTGCTCCGGAGCTGCGCGGCTGGCGGTTAGAGCCGTTCAGTGGATGGTCGGCGCTGAACTCGCACCGGTCGGGGACACAGTCGGTCGGGGGGGCTCAGTCGGCAGGAGGGTGGCCGCACCGCTCGGGTGGAGGAGGAGCAGCCCGGTCGGGGGGGGTGCACAGCCGGGTCGGCGGGGAAGTTCAGCACTGCGGGGCGGCGGGGATGTAGCCGGAGCCGCTGCAGGTCGAGTGAAGTCAGCCGGCCGGAGTAGCTCTTCAGGAAGAAGAAGAAAGGAAGAAAAAGAATGAAGGAAGAAGAAGAAATTGGGAATGTGTTCGGCTGTGAGGGAAGAAAGAGGGAGGAGAGAGAGAAAGGGGGGGTTCTCAATGTATTGGGGTTAGGGCCTGCTTGGAAAAATGTGTAGGAAGAGGCAATAAATAGGGGAGGTGATGTGGGGATGTGTGGTGATGATTGACCCAATCCAAATGGGTGGTGAGGATTAATCATGAAGAAAAATAGTTTCTTCATGCATATGAGAGGGAGAAGGGATGTTGACTTGGTCAAAGGAGAGAGGGCTTGTCCATTTGACCTAAACCAATGAGGTTAGGACACTTGTTTCAAAAAATTGTAACTAAGCCCCTTAAATTTGGTTAATTGCACAATCACATGAAATGACGCTAAAATTTTAGAGAAAAATGCGGGTGATGGTTTACATGGCGAGAGGGTGTTGGGGGTTTGGCACGGGTTAAATTTTTATGGCCAACGGGATTAATTGGGGACTAAATTAAGATTAGGCAAAGTTGATATCCTTGATTAAAATAGAATTACAGTGTCCCGCACTTTTAAATTAAATGGGGGTACTTGGGGTCAAAATTCGGAAATGACACAAAGGTCAAAAATGGCGGGGGCTTGGAGTCAGTCTTGGACCCTTTAGTTGGTCCGGCTCAACGGGTTAAGTTGGTATCTCAAAACTGAGGATAACGACACAGGTGTCCGACACGGAATTAAATATAGATTTTAGGATACGGGAAGTTGTGAAATTAATTTAGGGCACAACGGATTTGATTTAGTGTGACGAAAAAGTCCAGTGCCTAAATTGATAAGTCAAGTCAGAAGTACAATGGTCCGATAGAATTTACAAGCTGATAATGGGCTCCGAATAATTAAACAAGGATAGGGTGCGCCAAGGGTTTTAATTAAATAAAATAAAATAACAGACAAACTCAACTCTACTGTAAACCTCAATATCTGCTTGCTAATCCAAAATTTCCAAATCCAAACCTGTCTATCTATAGAATTAATCGAAGGGTTTTACAAAAACAGAAAGGAAGCATGTGATACGCCAGCGTAATCTAGCATAACCACTTAAGTGAGACACAGCTTGAAGATAATGTTCGACATATGGGCTTTCCAAATATAAATTCGTAGCTCCAAGGCACAGAGACACACGGTGCATACCGTAGCTCCGAGCACAGAGTCATATGGGTAATATTATGACTCCGGATACATGATCTCTCTCTTTCTCTCTCTCTCTCTCTCTCTCTCTATATATATATATATATATATATATATATATATATATATATATATAGCGCATGCAAAGTAGTCGAAGCATCTAGTAACTGTCATTCCCTCCCAATATGGACAATGAGACGCATCCACTGCTCGTTGAGACTGAACCTCTATCTAACAATCTCGTTATACTGAAGTAACTAGCAACAATCATGATCCTAAAGTTATCATAGATTTCGGTCATGGTGACACTATCAGGATATAAGAAGTCTGGCATGATGACAGTGTCTGAGTGTATCCTAGGTTTCCAATGTAACCAAGTAGGTACATCAAGGTATCAAAAAATATCTAACAATCGATACTAGACATTACCGACGAACATCTGCACCCGGATATGACCCAGACGCTAAGTAACAATTTTGATCCTAAAGCGCACACGATGTATAGATAAAATAAATAGTAAATCTGAAACTGAGATACAGAATGGCATGGTACACTTTCTTGGATCCTGATGCTGAAGGCGGGGCTCTGGTACAATGTTCAAGTCCTAGGATCCTAAAGTACCTTGAGATGATATATAAAATAATTAATAATCTAGTTCAAAACTATCCAGAATAAGAGATGACATTATGAACTAGCATAGGTTTATGTCTTAGTTACCAAACTCACGTCTAAGGTACTGACTAGAGGGTTGACCCAAGTTGACTAGGAAAATGTTGCATTAAATATGAATCATCAAATAGCATAACGTCCCCAAATAATATCTTTAAACCCTAATATTCATCAAGAGTAATTTCAGTCATCTATGTATAATATTCATCCTTGTCCATATTCAGGGATCCCAAAATCCTAACTAGGGTTTCTTTTAACACATAGAATTAACTATAAAATAAGGACGAAGAAGAAGAAATTACCAAGGTGGTTGTGGGTAGTGGCAGCGACGGTGTTGCAGCTTCGGTCAGTGGCGGCGTTGACCACTGGGGTAGTGCTCGTATCGATCACGATGGTGGGGGTGGTACTCGACGGTGTGAGGGTGGTAGTGATAGTGGTAGTGGTGCTCGAAGGTGGCGACAGTGGTGGTGCAGGTGGCGGTTGGAAGTGGTGGTGGTTGTGCTCGTAGAGGAGGTATTCGCGGTGAAGGTGGTGATAGATGTAGTGCCCCGCTCAGCACTATGTACAAGTGGGATCGCCTTGCTTGCTCGAACGGAAGTCTTCTCGGAGAGTTCCCGACCGATTAATCAAAGTGAGTGGGCAGAACTGCATTCTCTGATTCTTGTACGACTTAATAATGAATCTGAGTTTTTGAATGCTTGTTGCTTAATAAGATTGTTTCATAAGAAGAATGATAGAACCGACTCAGTATGCTAATAAGAGAACTCACATAGCTTGTCATTAAAACGAATCTGCTTGCTTGCCTAATAAGAGAACTAGAAATGCTTGTCTGAAACGAGATAGAACCTTGCCATGCTAATAACAAGAGTAAAGAGGATTGCTTGCACTTATATCGTATGCTAGACTGGAATACTAGAATGCTTGTCCACAAGAGATAGAATTTGCATGCTAGAGTTATAAGAACTGTTCTTGCTTGTTACTTGTTTAAGAGTTAGCTTGCTTGAATATGTTTTATTGTTGGCTTGTGAAGAGATGGAACTTGGAGAATAGCGTGAACTTATGAATCTAGACTAATAGCCCACCCTGAGGCTTAAAAACCTTACGAGGGAGACATGGCTATTAGGCAATGTGCATTAAGAGAGTGAGCTTTGGCTATCTGGACTTGATAGATGTGTTTGCTTGCTTGTTCTGGATTAAGTGCATAATCTTGCATCGATAGGAGCTTGCATTCTCGCATTTGGTCAGGACAACTTGTGCACAAGGATTTTCTCTCGAGCGGTTCCTGGGGCACTGGGGATCGTTCGGCCCGGGAAGAGATCTAGATACCTAAGGCTTGTACGTCCTTGGGTAGCCGCGACTCGTCTATTAGTGAGATGGGCTTGTACGTCCCAACTGCTAATCCCGATGAGGGGACCATCATATAGTTAGGGCGCATGCTAGGCTAGCCTTCTTGCATACCTAACTGTTTGATGCAGGGACAAACAGGAAACTAGAGAACTGTATACTTTATGTTATGTAAATTGTTGCTAACTTGTGTGTCTGCTGCAGGGATAACCGTTCGGCAATGGGGTAAGAAATATGAGTTTATATATTTAGCCTGCTTATTCATTTAGTCTGCATCATGATTTATCTGATAGTGACTCATGCATCAAACATCGGTTGGACAATGGCTGTTAGTGCAGAGCTAAACCTCAGTCACAGCTGCTAATAGTACCAGTATGTGAGTCATTGGATTAGCAGGATTTCTGCTGCCAATCCTGAGTTCCTCGGGGACCGAAATCATATAGAGTGTTGCCTTATTGCTTGAGTGAATGATAGTCTACTGGATATGCTTGCCTTATTTTGAAATGATCAGTCTGCTAGATAAACTTTGCCCCTAACGAGATAGATTGTGATGCACAATACTTGCTGCACACTGCACGATAGAGCACTGTCCCGAATCGTATGCTTGAGTATCGAATATGCAAAACTGGTTTCTAACTTGTGTTTTCAAAAAGATGTAATCTGACTATAGTTCCGAGCTGCATGAAAAGAACTTAGGTAAAACTAGCAAGATCACTAGTAATGCAATATTTTGCCACAAGTTTACTTATGTGGGTTTCAGGGGGTGTAGCTTCTGTTCAGTTGTTTATATCTCACCAGTACTTGCATAAAGTGCTGACCCACCAACAGTTTGCTTGTTCTCAGGTGCCTGTTCGTGCGAGGAAGCGATAGCCGTGCCTCACCCCAAGGAGCCAGAAATCTGGAGTCGATGCTTGGAGCCGCATCGAGTTGTGCCTGCTTTGAGCTGCTTTTTATATAGAGAGACATAATGTATGGAACAGTGTTATTGTAATCGAGAGAAGAGTGCTTGAGCGATCTGTAACCTTGGCCATGCGCCGCTTGTAACAATTTCGATTATCAATAAAAGAGCTTATTTTCATATGCCATTGTGATCTTCACTTTTCTGCAATATGTGTGCCGCTGCTTCAATATTGAATAGCTTACTTGCCCTTGTATCAAAGCTTTGGCCTTGTGCAAGCGCACTTTAGGCTTGTACGGCATCACGCCCGTGCGAGGACGATCGGTTTCGTAGGGACCAAAGCGAGGACGAACGGCCCTGCGGGACCGGGGCGTGACATAATGGTATCAGAGCGACTCGATTCTTTGCCCATTTTGTTGCCTCCGACTCTGAGTTGTGATTGTGTTGCAATGAACGTTCCATACAATAAGTCCATAAATATTCTCAAAGATGCGCGCAAAAGTTTTCTGGATTTGTTTTCATTGCTTGAGAAGTGATTTGTGATTTCTGGATTTGCTGAATTTTGATTAAGGAAGGTGAGGGATGAGGACTATCGCTGCTCTATGTTTTCGTATGAGTTTCTCCTTGAGTTTCGAGGACGAAACTCTTTGTTGGTGGGTAAGTATGTAGTGCCCCGCTCGGCACTATGTACAAGTGGGATCGCCTTGCTTGCTCGAACGGAAGTCTTCTCGGAGAGTTCCCGACCGATTAATCAAAGTGAGTGGACAGAACTGCATTCTCTGATTCTTGCACGACTTAATAATGAATCTGAGTTTTTGAATGCTTGTTGCTTAATAAGATTTTTTCATAAGAAGAATGATAGAACCGACTCAGTATGCTAATAAGAGAACTCACATAGCTTGTCATTAAAACGAATCTGCTTGCTTGCCTAATAAGAGAACTAGAAATGCTTGTCTGAAACGAGATAGAACTTTGCCATGCTAATAACAAGAGTAAAGAGGATTGCTTACACTTATATCGTATGCTAGACTGGAATACTAGAATGCTTGTCCACAAGAGATAGAATTTGCATGCTAGAGTTATAAGAACTGTTCTTGCTTGTTACTTGTTTAAGAGTTAGCTTGCTTGAATATGTTTTATTGTTGGCTTATGAAGAGATGGAACTTGGAGAATAGCGTGAACTTGTGAATCTAGACTAATAGCCCACCGTGAGGCTTAAAAACCTTACGGGGGAGACATGGCTATTAGGCAATGTGCATTAAGAGAGTGAGCTTTGGCTATCTGGACTTGATAGATGTGTTTGCTTGCTTGTTCTGGATTAAGTGCATAATCTTGCATCGATAGGAGCTTGCATTCTCGTATTTGGTCAGGACAACTTGTGCACAAGGATTTTCTCTCGAGCGGTTCCTGGGGCACTGGGGATCGTTCGCCCGGGAAGAGATCTAGATACCTAAGGCTTGTACGTCCTTGGGTAGCCGTGACTCGTCTATTAGTGAGATGGGCTTGTACGTCCCAACTGCTAATCCCGATGAGGGGACCATCATATAGTTAGGACGCATGCTAGGCTAGCCTTCTTGCATACCTAACTGTTTGATGCAGGGACGAACAGAAAACTAGAGAACTGTATACTTTATGTTATGCAAATTGTTGCTAACTTGTGTGTCTGCTGCAGGGATAACCGTTCGGCAATAGGGTAAGAAATATGAGTTTATATATTTAGCCTGCTTATTCATTTAGTTTGCATCGTGATTTATCTGATAGTGACTCATGCATCAAACATCGGTTGGACAATGGCTATTAGTGCAGAGCTAAACCTCAGTCACAGCTGCTAATAGTACCAGTATGTGAGTCATTGGATTAGCTGGATTTCTGCTGCCAATCTTGAGTTCCTCGGGGACCAAAATCATATAGAGTGTTGCCTTATTGCTTGAGTGAATGATAGTCTACTGGATATGCTTGTCTTATTTTGAAATGATCAGTCTGCTAGATAAACTTTGCCCCTAACGAGATAGATTGTGATGCACAATACTTGCTGCACACTGCACGATAGAGCACTATCCCGAATCGTATGCTTGAGTATCGAATATGCAAAACTGGTTTCTAACTTGTATTTTCAAAAAGATGTAATCTGACTATAGTTCCGAGCTGCATGAAAAGAACTTAGGTAAAACTAGCAAGATCACTAGTAATGCAATGTTTTGCCACAAGTTTACTTAGTGTGGGTTTCAGGGGGTGTAGCTTCTGTTCAGTTGTTTATATCTCACCAGTACTTGCATAAAGTGCTGACCCACCAACAGTTTGCTTGTTCTCAGGTGCCTGTTCGTGCGAGGAAGTGATAGCCGTGCCTCATCCCAAGGAGCCAGAAATCTGGAGTCGATGCTTGGAGCCGCATCGAGTTATGCCTGCTTTGAGCTACTTTTTGTATAGAGGGACATAATGTATGGAACAGTGTTATTGTAATCGAGAGAAGAGTGCTTGAGCGATCTATAACCTTGGCCATGCGCCGCTTGTAACAATTTCGATTATCAATAAAAGAGCTTATTTTCATATGCCATTGTGATCTTCACTTTTCTGCAATATGTGTGCCGCTGCTTCAAAATTGAATAGCTTACTTGCCCTTGTATCAAAGCTTTGGCCTTGTGCAAGCGCACTTTAGGCTTGCACGGCATCACGCCCGTCCGAGGACGATCGGTTCCGTAGGGACCAAAGCGAGGACGAACGGCCCTGCGGGACTGGGGCGTGACAATAGAAGTGGCTGTCGGTGGTGGGGTTGGTAGCTATTGGTGGTGGTATGCTCGGCGGAGGTGGTGTTGTAGGTAGTGTGGTCGGGGAGGTATTGTAGGTGGCTGTGGTATTGTTGTCGCGGTGGAGGTGGTGGTATAAGTGGCTGGAGTTGGCAGCGGTGCCGCGGTGGTGAAGGTGGTAGAGTTGGCGATGTTGTCGGGGTGGGGTAAGGCCGACGGTAGTGGTGGCAGCGACGGCTCATGGTGGAGTTATCGGTTCATGGTGGAGGCGATGGTGTAGGAGGCAGCGGTCGGTGGTGTAGGCAGTAGCAGCTCATGGTAGAGGCAGAGTCATAGTGATGGTGGTTGTTAGGGATGGTATTAGCGTCGCGGTGGTGGCTGTGCTCATGGAGATGGCAGCTCGTGGTGCTCAGGTAGAGGTGGTGTAGGGGTAAGAATGAGAGAAAGAAAAAGAAGAATAATAAAGAAGAAGAAGAAGAAGAAGAAGAAGAAGAAGAAAAAGAAGAGAAGAGAGAGGGGGATTTCAGCTAGAGTTGATAGGAGGGGATGAGAGAGCGGGTGGTGTAAATCTTTAGGTCTTCTCTTGGGATTAGGACTGACCACATTGGGAAGGGAGTGTGTGTGTTAATATAGGGGGTTGAGTGGTTGTGATAGTGGGAGAATTTGAATCAAGGCCTAGGATTTCACATGAATACTATACAAGAGAGAAGTGAGTGTGAGGTGACTGATTATGAGGATGGAGGATTTTTGTATTTTGTTTGCACCAATAGAAGGGTGACACCTAGCATCCGCTTTGCATTTTAGCCCCTTAACATTTGGGTATTTACACAAAAAAGAAAAAGAGTGTGGATTTGATGTGGAAAGTTATGTTTGGTGTTTTATAGGATGGGAGGGTATTGGGTGTTTTGTATGAGCCTCATGAATGGGTATTGGGTTAAGTTAGGGTTAGGTTAAGTCAGTTTCCCCAATTTAATTAAAAATTATGTCATATGTGCTCTTAAATTTAATTGGAGTACATGGGGTCTCAATTGGGAGTGACACAAATATTATTGATGGTGTAGGCTTGGTGTAAGTCTTAGACCCTTTAATTTTTTAGGTAAAACGGGTTGAGTTTGTGTCCCCAAATCGATGACAACGACATAGGTTCAAGGCATAGGATTAAAAAATTGATTTTGGTGACTGGAAAGTTGTGCAATTAAATAGAGCACAAGGGAGTATGTTTATGAGTGACAGAAATATCCGGTGCCTAGGTTGTCTTATCAGGTCAAGAGTACAAAGATTTGTTAGAAAGTAAAGGCTATTATTGTGCTCCAATTATTGTAGCAACGGTAAGGTGCACCAAGTATTTAAATTAAAGAATTTTTCTACATAATCCTAATTTCTAATCCTTAGACAACCTGAAACTAAACCAAAATTTTTACCATATCCAGTCTACCTAAAATTATTAAGGGAGTTTACATCTTTCCCAACTTAAAAGAATTTTATCCCCAAAATTAAAAATAAAGCACGAATAAGAGTTACGAGAATTAAAAAGTTAACAGGTAATCGAAATACAGTACGTAAATTCATACCTCGATCTTCAAATAAAAGTAAAAAATAATGCCGAATAGAATCCTCGCACTCCCAGGTAGACTAGCTAAATAAATGATGCTTCCATGCAACCCTGACCAGTCAAATAGTCTGTCCCCTTAAAACCTTCTCACTACGATCGAGTATTCCTACTGGTTGCTCCACATATGATAAACTGGGCCCGACGGTAATCTCTGAATGATCGAGCACGTGGCTAGGGTCTGCCACGTATCTCCTCAACTGTGATACGTGAAATATGTCGTACACGCCTTCTAATAATGGAGGCAATACAAGACGATAACCTACTTTGCCAATACGCTCCAAGATGTTGAAAGGTCCGATGTACCTCGGACTCAGCTTGCCTCTGCCCCCAAATCTGATGGTACCACGAGTAGGCAAAATCTTCAAAAATACATGATCACCTTTCTTGAATTCCAAAGGTTTGTGGTGCGCATCTGCCCAATGCTTCTACCTGTCCTGTGCTACTTGCAGGTGGCCCTGAATCTGCTTTACTTTTTTTACTGTCTGTGTTACCAACTCTGGACCAAGTATCTGACGCTCTCCCACGTCACTCCAATATACCAGCAACCTATACTTCCTGCCGTATAGTGCCTCATAAGGTGTCATATGTATGCTGGCTTGGTAGTTATTGTTATAGGAGAATTCTTCTAAGTGTAGATAGTCCTTCCAAGATCCTCCAAAGTCGATCATACACGCTCTCAACATATCCTCTAGTATCTGAATCATGCGTTCTGACTGACCATTGGTCTGTGGATGATATGCAGTGCTGAACTTGAGATGAGTTCCTAGACTCTCCTACATATTTTGATAAAAATATAACGTGAATCTGGAATCACGATCTGATACAATGCTGACAGGCACTCTATATAGTTGTACTATCTGCCTCATGTATATGTCAGCCAATATCTTCGTGGATTGCCCAACTCTGAAGGGCAAAAAATATGACAACTTGGTGAGTCAGTCCACGATAACCTAGACTGCATCCTTCCCTCTATGGCTCCTCAAAAATCCTATAACGAAGTCTATGGTAATGTGCTCACACTTCCACTCAGGAATAAAAAGTGGCTGCAATAGTCCTGCAGTCCTCTGATGTTCGGTCTTGACTTACTGACAGACCAAATATTTTGACACGAATCTCGTAATCTCTCTCTTTATTCCATGCCACCAGTAGTGTTGTCTCAAATCTTTGTACATCTTCGTACCCTTGGGATGAATAGAATAAATCGAACTATGGGCCTCTGTCATCAACTCCTAGTATAGCTCACCACTTGGAACATATAGGCGATCTCCATACCTTAATTTTCCATCTTCGTGAATCCATAGTTTCGTCTGCACGTCAGCCTCTGTCCTATCTTGCAGTCTCCAGAATCTTACATCGGTAGGCAAGACTACCTTGATCCTCTCAACCAATGTAGATTGATCCTCTAGACTGGATATCTGTCCATTCATGCCTGGCAATACAACCTCTATCCCGATCTCCTGAAGATCCTCTAACAAATATTGCTAAGTCATCAAAAAGTATGCCATAGACTTTCTGCTTAAGGAATCTACTACAACATTCACCTTGCCAGGGTGGTACTATAACTCAATATCATAGTCTGTCATCAGCTCTAGCCAATTTATCTGTATCATGTTGAGCTCCTTCTGAGTGTAGACATACTTTAAACTTTTATGATCTGTATAAATCTTAACCCTCTCTCCATAAAGGTAGTGCCTCCATAGCTTTAGTACAAATATCACTATAGCTAGCTCTAGATTATGTGTTGGGTAATTCTTCTTATGAATCCTTAGCTATCTCGATGCGTAAGCTATCGCCTTATCGTGTTGCATCAGTACACATCCTAGTTCGCTCCCAGACGCATTACTATACAGCATAAATCCTCCAGATCTAGAAGGAAGTGTCAAGATCGGTGATGTTGTCATATGCTTTTTCAGCTCATCGAAAGCCATCTGACACTCCTCAGTCCAGAAAAACTCCTCGCCTTTATGCGTCAAGCGTGTCATAGGCACAACGATCCTTGAGAAGTTTTCCACGAACCTCCGATAATATCTGGCAAGTCTGAGAAAACTCCTAACCTCCGTAACTGATCTAGGGGTAGGCCATGTCTCCACTGTGGCGATCTTCTCCGTGTTAACTGATAGTCCATCTCCAGTGATTATGTGACCCAGGAATGGTACCCTATCTAAGTAGAACTCGTACTTGTTGAGCTTGGCATACAGCCTTTCCTGCCTCAGCGTCTCCAGCATGATCCTGAGATGCTCCTCGTACTCCTCCTGGCTCTTAGAATATACTAAGATATCATGATAAATACCACTATGAACTTATCCAAGTACTGGTGGAAAACCTTGTTCATCAGGCTCATAAATACTGCTGGCGTATTGGTTAAACCAAAGGGTATGACTAGAAACTCATAGTGCCCGTACTTTATCAGAAAAGCTGTCTTCAGAATGTCCTATTTTCTCACCTTGATCTGATGATAGCCAGATCTGAGATCGATCTTCAAGAATACACATGCGCCACTCAGATGATCAAATAAATCATCGGTGCGCGGCAAAGGGTACTTGTTCTTTATCGTTATAACATTTAGCATCCTGTAATCGATACACAAACATACCATCATGTTCTTCTTTATCACAAATAAGATGGGTGCTTCCCATAGAGAAATACTAGCCTGAATGAAACCCTTGTCTAAGAGATTATCTACTTTGACCTTCAACTCAACCAACTCTTTCGGTGCTAGTCTATAGATGGGGGAAGTAATTGGCTCAGCTCTGGGAGTCAACTCTATAGTAAACTCTATCTTCCTGTCAGGTGGCAGGCCTAGAAGTTCTTTGGAAAACACATCCTCAAACTCTGATATAATGTGGGGTACACCGGTTTATCTTTTGTAAGGTGTGTCGCTAAGGTAGGTTGGACACCATGCTCTCGGGCTACCCCGAGAAACTCAAATCCTGGGTGATCTGGTGGTCTAAATATAACGCAACCAAGTTGGTAATCTAGCATTGTATGGTATAGGCTCAACCAATCCATGCCTAGGGCAATGTCATAGTCTGGCATGGAGAAGACTAGAAATCGGGCACGCATCTCTCGCCCATAAATAACTACTGAACAAGATCTACAAGTGTCGTTAACTGGTACTATTCTATCTCCCGTAAGAATCTTCTTAATCTTCAGAAGTTGTGCAGCTGTTATTCTATGGGTGGCCACGAAACTAAAAGCTATGAAAGAGTGTGTGATACCAAAATCAAATAATACTACTGATGGTAATGAAGATACTAAGATAGTACCTGCGATTACCTCTCCACCTGTCTCTGCCTTCTCAGTGGTCATCGCAAAGGCCTGGTCCTGCCCTGGTGCTGGTGCCCTCGGCTGATGTCGAGCCTACTGGAAACGAACTACATGTGTGGCCAAGGGTGGCCTCATCTGATTTCCTCCTGGTATTGGAGGTCGTAGCACCCCAACTCCTGCATAGGGTAGCCTCGGTCCCAGAAAGACTGGCCCGGAAGGCTGCTGGTATGGCCTCGGTGCTGGCAAGACTGGTCGATGAACCCTCGGTACTAGAATTCTCTGGTCTGGAATCTACCGGACTACATGCTGGTCAGATCCATATCTCAGGCATACTTCCAACCTCCATCGACAATCCCTCAACAAGTGTCCCCTCTTGCCACAGTAATGGCAAGTAGGAACCATTGGTCCCTGTAAAGGGTACTGCTCTCTGCTGCTATGGTATTAGGAGACATTTTACAGGTCCTCCCTGCGGTACTGGAACTGACGATGATGATGCATAGGAGCGTTTTAGACTAGCCTCCATCTTGTTGATACGATCCTGGCGTTGAGCTGTTAATAGAATCTCGGAGTAAGAGGTAGGGGCTATAGATCCAATGAACCTCTACGTCTCAAAACTCAGGCCTTCGTAGAACTTCTCGGCCTTCTTCTCCTCAGTCAAAATCAAGTACGTGGCAAAATGGCTCAAACAGAGGAACTCAGAATTATACTCCTTAATGGTCAAACTGTCCTGCCTGAGGTTTTGCAACCTGTCCTAAAGTTTTGCTCTAACAGTGGAAGGAATAAATATCTCCTTGAAGAGTCTATAGAACTCCTCCCAAGTGACTTGATCCGACCCTAAACACTCCTCATCTGAAAGCCACTAATGAAAAGTATTGTCGGTAAGCTACATCCTGACAACGGTCATCCATCTATGCCTCGGGAGATCGGTGTCCTCCAACTATTATTGAATGTTGGTAAGCCATGCGTATACCTCTGTCAGCTCCTTCGTGCCAGCAAATAAAAGTGGTATCATATGATATAAGTCTATGATCGACCCCATCGTCGATTGGCGAGCTGGTGGTGACTCATGTCCCAAAGCCATCATAATACTCTCTCTCAAGGTCTCAGCCTGGCGCTGTTGGGCCTGCTGCTGGACCTAATACTTGGCCTACATTATATCGTAGACCATCTGGAATATCTATGGCCCATCCATGGGTTGCCCTGGTAGGAAAGGCATGTATGACATCTATGGAGGAAATGGAGATGGTGAGGGAAATTTTTGCTCCTCCTGTCCGGCGGTCCTTTGGCCCCCATGATCTGCCCAGTACGGAGAATGATGCCCGTCTAGAGGCACCTCTGGCTGCCTAGATGACTGTCCCTAGGTAACTGGGGTCAATAGAAAAACATGCCCCAGTGTCGGTTCCCCAGATGACCCTGCATCACGGGAGACATCGCCCGGCTACGCGACACGTCCGCTACGGAGATTCATAACTCTAAAAAGAAGTCATGTTTAAGATAAGCATTTAGGAATTAAACAGGATGCAGATTGGCAAAATAAAATTGAAATAGAGGTGCTAAGTGAAGTACTTAAGAATGTAGATGAGATCCTAATATCTATTCTAAATTGCAGGCTCGTTTGGCACAGTCAGGTAACCAAGACGATTTAAATTGGACCTGCATGGGCCACCACAAAAACTATGTCATGCCACAGTTCTAAATATAAGGAATTGAGCCATGTGGCAATGGCCAGTGGGTACACTTCGACGGGCATCCCAATCTAATGGATCCGACGGAGTACACATAAGCTGTAAAGTATAATGATATAACCTAATATATAAAACATAAATAGTGTGACTAAATCTCATCCACGGACATATGAATATGGAACACATAGAGAAATCAAATCTACTAATGTATAAAAAGAAAATAGGCTGTAATTGTATCAAAATACAGTAAGAATAGAGTCACACGGGAATAAACCTGCTAACACAAATACTGAATGAAAGAAAGCAGTAAGATAACTATGGCTGATATCTGTAAACTAGATAATGATACCAGACCCAAGGTGAAGTCACTACCGGTGATCAAGCAAAGTCCTCAAGAAGGATCTCATCCTCTTCCACAAGTCCTACTCCTGGATATACACCCGGTATGTACTACTCCGGGTAGTCCTCTCCGCCTAAGCCTGGAAGGAAACCAGGTCCTCAGAGGAATGTAACAAGGTACAAAAATAGTATGCCAAAGTAAAACAAAAAGGAAGCATATGATACGCCTGTGTAATCTAGCATAACCACCTAAGTGAGACACAACTTAAAGACAATATTTGACATATGGGCTTTCCAAATAAAAATCCTTAGCTTCGAGGCACAGAGACACACAGTGCATATCGTAGCTCTGAGCACATAGTCATACGGGTAATTCTATGACTCCGAATATAAAATCTCTACATAAATAAGAATATATATATATAGCATGTGCAAATTAGACCAAGCGTCTAGTAATTGTCTTCCCTTCCTAATGCGGACAACAAGACGCATTCGCTGCTCGATGAGCCTAAACCTCTATCTAACAGTCTCGTCATACTGAAGTAACTAGCAACAATCACGATCCTAAAGTCATCACATATTTCGGTCATGCTGACACAATCAGGATATAGGAAGTCTGGCATGATGACAGTGTCTGAATGTGTCCTAGGATTCCTATGTAACTAAGTAGGTACATCAAGGTATCAAAAAATATCTAATAATCGATATTAGACGTTACCGACGAACGTCTGCACCCGGATATGACCCGGACGATAAGTAACGATTTTGATCTCAAAGCACACACGATGTAAAGATAAAATAAATAGTAAATCTGAAACTAAGATACAAAATGACAAGGTACAATTTCCTGGATCCTGATGCTAAAGACGGGGCTCCGGTACAACGTCCAAGTCCAAGAATCCCAAAGTACCTAGAGATGATATATAAAATAATTAATAATTTAGTTATAAACTATCAAGAATAAGAGATAACATCATGAACTAGCATAGGTTTCTGTCTTAGTTACCAAACTCACGTCTAACGTACTCACTAGAGGGTTGACCTAAGTTGACTGGGAAAACATTATATTAAATATGAATCATCAAATAGCATAACGACCTCAAATAATATCTTCAAATCCTAATATTCATGAAGAGTGATTTCAGTCATCTATGTATAATGTTCATCCTCGACCATACCATCCCTGTAATTATAGACATAAATGCATAAACCCAATTTAGTTGTCGCACCTAAATACGCATAACATTCACATATAATATCCTCAATCATAACATCAAGCTATCGTACTAAAATTTATTGGAACAACATCCCCATCATATACATTTTCACACATATATATATATATATATATATATATATATATATATATATATATATATATATATATATATATATATATAATGCCAGATAAAAGCCATTAAACTAAATATGGGTATTACTCAGGGAACCCCAAGGTTTCTTTTAACACATAGAATTAACTACAAAATAAGGATGAAGGAGGAGAAATTACCAAGGTAGCTGCGGGTGGTGGCAGCGGCGGTGATACGGCTTCGGTCAGTGGCAACATTGACCGCGGGGTAGTGCTCGTGTCGACCGCGGTGGCGGGGGTGGTGCTCGGGTGTGATGGTGGTGGTGATAGTGGTAGTGGTGCTCGAAGGTGGCGATGGTGGTGGTGCAGGTGGCTGTTGGCAATGGTGGTTGTACTTGTGGAGGAGGTGTTCATGGTGAAGGTGCTGGTAGAAGTGGCTGTCGGTGGTAGGGTTGGTAGCTGTTGGTGGTGGTATGCTCGATGGAGGTGGTGGTGTAGGTAGTGTGGTCGGGGTAGTTTTATAGGTGGCTATGGTGTTGTTGTCACGGTGGAGGTGGTGGTGTAAGTTGTTGGAGTTGGTAGCAGTGTTATGGTGGTGTAGGTGGTGGAGTTGGTAGTTTTGTCGAGGTAGGATGAGGCCGACGGTGGTGGTAGCAGTGGAAGCTCATGATGGAGTTATTGGTTCATGGTGGAGGTGATATTATAGGAGGCAGCGGTCGGTGGTGTAGGTAGTGGCAGCTCGTGGTGGAGGCAGAGTCATGGTGATGGTGGCTGTTGGGGATGGTGTTGGTGTCACGATGGTAGTTATGCTCATGGAGATGGCAGCTCATGGTGCTCCGGTGGAGGTGGTGTAGGGGTGAAGGAAGAAGAAGTAGAATGGAGATGAAGAAGAAGAAGAAGAAGAGAAGAGAGAGGGAGATTTTGGTCGAGTTGATGGGAGGGGAGGGGAGGAGAGAGAGGATGGTGTAAATTTTTAGGTCTTCTCTTAGGATTAGGGCCATCCACATTGGGAAGGGTGTGTGTGTGTGTGTGTTAATATAGGGAGATCGAGTGGTTGTGATACAGGGGAAATTTGAATAAAGGGCTAAGATTTTACATGAAAGAAAAATACTATGCAAGGGGAGAAAGAGTGTGAGGAGACCGGTCATGAGGATGGGGGGTTTCTTCATTTGGTTTGCACTAATAGGAGGGTGACACCTAGTACCCTTTTTGTATTTTAGTCCCTTAATATTTGGGTATTTACACAAGAAGGAAAAAGAGTGAGGATTTGAGGTGAGAAGTTATGTTTGGTGTTTTATAAGATAGAAGAGTGTTGGGTATTTTGTATGACCTCATGAATGAGTATTGAGTTAAGTTGGGGTTCGGTTAAGTCGGTTTCTCTAATTTAATTTAAAATGTGTCATATGTGCTCTTAAATTAAATTATAGTACATGGGATCTCAATTAGGAGTGACACAAATATCATGGATGGTGTAGGCTTGGTGTAAGTCTTGGGCCCTTTAATTAGTTAGGCAAAACGGGTTGAGTTTGTGTCCCCAAATCGATGGCAACGACATAGGTACAAGGCATAGGATTAAAGAATCATTTTTGTGACTGAGAAGTTGTGTAATTAAATAGAGCACAAGAGAGTATGTTTGTGAGTGACAGAAATATCCGGTGTCTAAGTTGGCTTGTCAGGTCAAGAGTGCAAAGATTTGTTGGAAAGTAAAGGCTATTGTTGTTCTCCAATTATTATAGCAACGGTAAGGTGCACCAAGGGTTTAAATTAAAGAACCCGTCTACATAACCCTAATTTCTAATCCTTAGACAACCTGAAACTAAACCAAAATTCTTACCATATTCAGTCTACCTAAAATTATTGAGGGGGTTTACAGTACGGGAACAACTGGAGCCTGCTGCTTTGTCACATTTATCGTAGGCTCAACTTGGATCCCTGGCTGGAGTTCTAGAGGACTTCATTCTACTATCAACTATGCCTCTCTTATTGTTGTAATATCTTGAGAAGGGAAAATCCTAAAGAATAGCACAAAAAATATCAAGTACAGGACGAGAAGTAACAAGGAAGAAACCAATCTGAGAAATTTTAAGCTGAGTATCGAAGAGGACGAATTCAGAATTTTAAGAAGAATTATGTTTGATTGAGACTCCTATGGCCATGACGCCCACACAAGTCTGCAAAAAAAATTCCTGCATAGGCCACCACTAAAACGTTGTTACGCTCAAGTACCAAAATACGAAGACAGATATGGCTAGCTATCCCATATAAGGTACTATATGTCGTATGACGATCACGAATGTAACTAGACAAGAGGGGTGCATGCTACAATCAAGTCTCCTAGGGTTAAAAACTTTTATATCTTAATCATTCAAACAAGAAGCAATAATATAGAATACTTCAAAATAAGCAGTAAGGCGTCCCAAACGCAACATCTTTTTTAGAGAACTTACGATACAGAATAATATGCCAGATACAAGATCAAGATATACATGATAGTGAGTCAGCTGCAGTCTAAATATATACAGTCATATAAGGAAATAGTATCCATATTTGTCGGCTAACAGGTATCGGTTGGCTAAATACCCAAAATAATATAGTTTACAAAAGACGAGCAGTGAATAAAGGAACCCACTCGTTATCCTCGGTGGCCATGTTCCTGGTATGCCCCATTAGTCGGGGGAAAGTACACTGGATCCTCATGTGTTGGCTTAAAATATGTCCACACAAAACCAGTAGGGTTACACCCCAAATAGTAAGTAGTACCATGAAGGAAGCACGAAAAGAAAAACAAAACCAAAGAAATAAAAATATAATATATATATATATATATATAAAATAGTTTTGCATCTTAGAGTAGGTCCATGACATATACTAGCACAAGACCCAACTCGACAACCAAATAAGGACAAGGGTTGAATCTATCACACTATGATAGTCCATTTTTTAGGCTACTAACAGAATAATACAAACACAACCAAGTCCAATTAATAAAATTGGCCAAACACTTGTACGGCTTGTTATTTGTAGAGTTTAAGGTTATATCAGAATAATGCATAATAGGTATCCCCAGATCACGTCATTACCCAACATGAGCTAACCTAGCCAATAGATGAATATACAGGTATTTCACGAGATGCACCAGTTTCTCGTAGGGCTACTGCGCTAAAAATACGGTATTAGCGGTTCAAATGTTCCTATAGTGAAACAGTAGCTCGGCATATTATAATAGGTAAATACTTTACTCCACTAAGGTAGATGATATACAGTATCTGTAGTGGCCATCCTACAGCGTACTAGATGTGCATATTATAATAGGTCAAATACTACACTCCACTAAGGCAGACGATATATAGTATTTGTGGTGGCTATCCTACTAAATACTAGATGTGGGAAGGTTCGTTGGCATAATATCGGGATATCATTTTCTTTCCATGTTACTACCACTTTTAGTTGCTTAATTAACCCAATATTGTGCTAAAAATCTCAAGGCATGGCCACATGAGAATTTTTCTTCAGATGTCATACAAGTACGGGCACGCTAAATATGAATCCATAAAAGTTTAATCTGGATTCACCCGAGCGTGTATGCAACATTCAATAAATTAATATCCTAGCTAAGCTTTGGTATTTGACTCGCACATCATGACTGTGCTGGGGAAAATAGTATATTTATAGTATTACGCATTCAGTAATTTTGAGACTTTCTCGATGCACATCCTAAATATAATTATTTTAATACATAACACGATATGTCGTACCTTAGTGTACATTAGATCAGAAACTTTATCAGGCAATAATTAAATCAGAACTAATACAGTATTCGAGTCTAATTACCAATATCATTGGGTCACATGAATCTTGATCACATTATAACACAAAGCTTATGTCATGCACATATCTGGTTAGTCACTATTCACTTAATCTGGTTGACCGAGAAAATCTCAAGTCCAACACATATTCATGTCATGTACGAAGCCAAACTTAGCACATGGTCATGTCTAGCATGAGGTCTAGTTTCTAAGTCCATTCTTCCTTAGAATCATAACACAAGCAATACCCGGATCAATCACATAGAGGATGATAAGAATATTCCAAAATGGATAAGTGAACACATAATAAAAATACTATGTTTGCACATAGGGTTACTAAGGATAACATGCGCATGGAATTGTACACATGAAGGTCACGCACATAAAGTCTCATAAACTACAAAAAGAGGTAGAGCACAAACTTATTAAAACAAGGTTGGCGCACAAACTAACATAAATAAGGTTGGCGCATAAACTCACTGAAACAAGGTTGGCGCACAAACTCACTGAAAAAAGGTTGGCGTGCAAACTCATTGAAACAATATTGGCGCACAACTCACAGAAATAAGATTGGCGCACAAACTCACTGAAATAAGGTTAGTGCACTTTCGCAAGAAGGTGTGCGAGCTACAAAGTGGGTGACATATTTTGTCAAGTTAACCAACACAGCACACTTGACAAAAGTGCACAGGCAAGAAATAAGGCGTGCTTTTAAAAAAATATGCGAGCAATAAGCTAAAAGATAAAATACATATTTCGAGGTCAAGCTTGACAGTCGAGAAACTCGTCAGTCGAGGAGCACACAAATCAATGACACTGAAATCGAGAAACCAACTAAAAGCTTCGTCCCTAAGAAAGCGGAGAGGGAAGAAAGTGCACGAGCAGATCAACGTAAGAAAATTGCGTCGGCTGGCAAAACATAGAAAAAGTGCACCATATTGCCAAATACGAAGAAAGTGCGTTGACTGACTATGTCTCACTTTCTCTATATTTTTCAGGGAGAACTTTGATTAAATACGCATAAAGTGCACCAACTAAGTTTTTCTCTCGAAAGTGTGCCACTAACTCAAGGAGTATGACTGACGCACTTTTGCTAGGAGACTGAGTGTAGTATGATTAGTACACATGAAGAATTGGGACAATACACCAATGCTTCCAAAGTAAAAATATATATTTTTACACCAAATAGGTCATCTTACATACTCTTCATAGAGCACTATTTTTCTTCTCCAGTCAGCCATTTTGGTATACGTATTGAATCAAGTTTTAGCATTGTACAAGCTAGACTCAAAATTAAGCATTTTAGGGAGATCAAATCCCAGGAAAACAAAAGTAAATCAATAGACCCAAACTCAGGTCCATGCAATTTTAACAAAAAAAATTAAGAACAAGTATTAAAGATGAAGGGGTATTCAGTTCCAATAATATGAGCTAGAAATAAACTGGAATCATAAGAACTA
This sequence comes from Iris macrosiphon, assembly GCA_036927795.1. Classification (NCBI taxonomy): domain Eukaryota; kingdom Viridiplantae; phylum Streptophyta; class Magnoliopsida; order Asparagales; family Iridaceae; genus Iris; species Iris macrosiphon. The sequence continues at coordinate 46,000,342 of JAYESA010000010.1, forward strand.
AAAGCATGCATAAATATATGGTTCTTCTTCTTGTGCAAGATATACTTGCCTACGGAGGAAGAAAAAACCTAAGGGAGAGAAATGGAAAGAAAAGATAATGAGAAGAGAGAGAGAGAAAGAGAGAAATAGGAATATATATATAGGTTTATGTTTGAGATGTGGACCGTTGGATCGCTCAAACCCATCCAAGCCACACATGCCACCAACCCAACCAAATCCATTCTTTCTCCACAACTCTTGGGTCTGATCTAAACAATGACCGGGCTAGCAAACATTGTGTGCCAAAGTGCGCCAAGGAGGAATGCACCAATGTGCGCCAGAAAAGGGGGCTGATAACCTTCCTCCTCCGAGTCTTTAGGAGTAGATGGTGGTATAACATACCATAGGTCATGTCAAATCTTATGGTAGTAATCCTCAGACTTACCTATAGGAGTGAGGAGATGCAGAGGTCGTCATCGTCATTTTATATAATTTAGGCCTCGGTCGCTTTTAAGTTCATAGCCCATCTTCTGGATAAGATGCTTGGCTTGTGAGATGTAGCAGTATGTTTTTATCCTTTCGGCCCCAGGCTCTAGTTCTTGTTCATCGGGGATGAAGGACTGAGGATATTCTATGTTGGCCCATTGGTCATGGTGATACCTTATTTTTATAATCGTTTAAAACTTGGACTTGATATAACCTACGAGAATCAATGATACGAGGACGATATGATGCTACTATAGTTTCAGAGTATGGGATGCGACTTGCTTTCAAGTATGGAGTCAATATAATTTTTATATTTATTTTGAGTATAGGAAAAATATACATCGAGTCACACTTGGCATTTTTAGGCTGCCCCAAAACATTTTTCTAAACACAGATAATTTTAGCCAAAATATTTTGTGTTTTAAAACTTGTCCAAACCTATGTTTCTAAAATCGAGTTAGCCTAAACCTATGTTTCTGAAATTAACCAGATTTAAGAAAAATGAACTCGGTACGAGTTCGGGCCGAACTCGATTTCCTGACTTAGTATTTCCTGGAAACCAGTTCCTCCTGCAAACTCGGCTCTAACGTTCAAAAATTTGAACGTTTGGAATCCAAATTCGCCCCGAACTCGGTTTATAAAAATATTATAAATAGACAAGGAATTCACCATTTTTATTCACTCATTCACTCTCTATTGTCTTCTCTATTACTTCAGTTCAAGAGCCTATTCAATTTTCTATCCCAAGCTATTTTATAACTCCTAAGCCTTAAGTGCCAGTGCGTGCTCGGTTAGAAGTTTTCAAGAGTTATAAAAATAAGCTTGTCAAGAAATTCAATCACTTTGAGAAGTATTCGAGCCCTTTGGATCAAATCTCTTCTCTGTACGAAGTTGCAAGCCTTCGGATAAAAAGTTAGGTTTTACTGGATAGTGGATTTCAACTCCGGACAAGAGTTATCGTGCCTGGACTAGTTCTCTCAGAGGAAAACCAGGATATATCATTGTGCTTGCAACTTCTGATATCTCTCTCTTTCTTTATTTACTGTCATTTTATATTTAGATTGTTAGCTAACTGTATTTATTTTTATTGGTGATTTTTATTCTGCTGTATATACACGCACTCTATTTACCCCCCATCCCTCTAGAGGTGCTTATTCGATCCTATATTCTATTCTCCCAAAGATGATGGGTCTGTCACCCCTCCTCCTTGCTGGACCTATAAAGTAAGATCTTTGGCTAGGGAGGATTTGGTTCACTACATAGGTGGTAGTCATACGTGTATGAAGTTGCAGGCCTAGACCGTGCTCTAAGGAATACATTGTACTTAGATGTGTAACATCATAGTAGTTCAAAGATAACCCTTTATTAATGAAGTAAGGTATCTTTTCTATGAGAATTACATCATCAAGAGAAGGGGCATCAGCATGAATGGCCCTCCAATTCGTCTTTCCCGGGGGCCGACTCTAATATGAGTGACGGCTTCGGACATCTCCTACAAAATTTTACCACCAGTGGTTCTGGAGAAGTAACATGTATAGGATCTTATTTAGGTGGTCGATTTAGCCTTTGTAGGTGAACAACCAGAGGTTCTTGTGCCTTCTTGTGAATTATTACCACCATAGGCTCCGGAGCGGTTGGAGGTTCCGACGCTTTTATGTAAATTTTTACCACGTAGGGAGGAGACGTGATAGGAGCTCGTTCTTTTAGACAGACTCTTAAAGATTCGTCTGGTGTGGTACCCGCTTTTTTTTTATCGTTAGCATCATTACCACCCTCATGTTTGTGGACTTGTTTGTCCATAATCAAATCAAAGTAATATGCCTCGACCCCTTTAAATAGATCAACATCAGCGAACTCTGTTTTGACCATGTTGTAATCATCGATGTATATCAAGAACTGGTGCAGAGTTGATGGTACGATCATGACTCATGTATCCATGGATGTCCCAACAAGATGTTATAGGATACGTCTACGTCTATGACATAGTAAGTGACCTCTGTTCATAGATCTCTGATCTGAAACTTCAGGTGAATCTTTCTCAAAGGGTAGCTACTTCCAGCATTGAAGCTGCTGATGGTGGTATTGGTTGTTGTCAACCGATGCATTGGGATTCCCAGGGTCTGAAGTAGGCTACGCAGAATGATGCTGATGAAAGAACCAGGGTCATTGTGTATCCGGTCCACTTTAATAGCCCTGATGTATCCTGTATAGTACATAGGGCGATCATGCATGTTATTCTTCATCAATATATCATGTTGTGAGAACGTGATGTTGGGTATTGCCTCTATCATATTATTGTAGTGGGGGTATGCAGCGGGGTCCTTGGCCTGTGGCTTGACTAGGGCCTGGTAAGTGTCGGCATTCTATAATGCCTCACTTAGAGCATCCCGGGTGTCTTTGGAGAGATAGAGGAGCTCAAAGAGCGATAGTTTAGCTAGAGTATTGGTGAGTTGTACTAATATATTAATATTGTAGGGCTTCTCTATCCCCTATGTTGTATACTTCTGCAAAGGCTTGTCAAAGCGAGTCTACTTTTATTTTCCTGTTGCGGGAGGCTGAGATGGACCAGGATCTGATGCGCCAGGTATGACTTTTCGCGGTATAACATTTCGAGAGCATCATAGTCGCGTTAGTAGGCTAGTCCCAACCTTGTCGCTCCTGTCACAGCTTCCTTGGTGGAAGAAGAAACCATATAGCAAGGTATAGACTTCTTTTCTCTAGACTTAGTGGCAGAGGGTACTGCTTGTTGTATCATGTCTTGGACGAGATATGGGTGAACCCACAAGACCTCACTCTGAGGTATGCTAAGAGGTACCAGTCCAACTACTTGATAGCGATCTGGAGGAAGATTAACAACCTCCATTGTTGCCCTTGGGATTGGGACAACACCATCTTGGGCCTCAATTACTAGGAAGTCCCCGAACTGAAGAAATATCATGATGGTGGTAACCGTCTTGTCCTCAAAGTCTAAGGTAAGAGATTTGGACTCAAGCAGACACTGGATGTATCGCTTCAACATGTTGTAATCCCGTGTTGGGTGGTTAATGAACTGATGGTAGTGGCAGTATCTGGGATTATCGACCTGGTCTGCCTCATCAGGATGTTTAATGTCGGGGAGCTGGAGCTTGTTTCCCTGCATCATCACATCAAAGATTATCATCACATTATCGTCGTCAAAAGTATAAGTCTCTTTTTGGTTTAGGGGCCTCAGCCGACTTCCGATTCGGTGAAGGGGATTTTTTAGAAAGGTTGACGGTAAGGGTCTGCTTCCCTTTGCCGTCATGAGTAATGTTGCCTTGGTTATTTCTGTTGTTGTTGTTATGTCACCCCCATATTTTAGATTAAGGATATTTTCATCTTTTCGTAATTAATGAGTAAATGATTGCATGATAATTAATTTTATTTAATTACGGTGACCTTAATTGATTGTTGCGCTTTATCGTTATTCGATAATTAGAACGCTACGCTAGACATTGCCTTCCAACGGATTCACACCATTGTCCTAGACATGCCAGACCATTAATTAATACTTGTGTCCCACTTAAATCCAGCCCTTTGTACTTTTATTTAATTGTAGAACACCTTCTTGCATTTATTTAATTAATTAAACAATAAATCTATTTTGTGCTATTTTCTAAATTGTTGGGCACTTTCATGCAAAAGCATATTAAGGTGTCTACCCCCTTGGACACGACACGTGATAGAAACCTATTTATCTTTCATTATATTTTTTCATGATTTTTGGGAGTGTGTAATTTAACATCAACCCCTTGAAACCATAGCCTCCAAACCCTTAGACCAATGCAATTTCCATAATTTTATTAAACCCATTCGAACCCTAGCCCATTGGAATATCTCCATAATAAGCCAAGGCCTTTTTCTAGTATTGACCAAAGTCAACATATTCTAGGTCAAATCCACACCCTTTGTATATATATATATATATCATCATATTTATTTCCTTTCTTTTTAAACCTAAAACCTAATACCACAGCCGATATCCCCTTTTTCCTTGCTCTTTTCGTCGACCGGAGTAACCCTCGACGGAGTTCAACGCCATACCCTAGCTGAACTTCATCGACTCCTCCCCCTTCTCATCTCATTTTCCCGTCACCCGGAGCTCACAGCCTTTCTCGACTATTCCCTGTCCAACCCGATGACAGCCAACCCGCCATATTTTTCCACCATCGTCGGAACCACCCTGCTGTCGACCCTCCACGACTGAACGTCGGAGATCGACCGGATTTGCTATCCCTGAGTCATCTGGATCCCGTCGACCGAGAGCTCGCCTGTACTACTTGAACGCCGAACGACCGCTGTACCTCATCAAATGGAGCTCGACCCACGGCCAACCTCGCTGCACCGCTTGCATGCTGTCGATCGACGATCGACTGCACAGAGCCGCCCCGACTGCATGCTGTTAACCGACAACCGACTGCACAGACCGCTCCCCGACTATACGATGCCGACGACTCGCCTGCACGCTGGACGACCGTTGACCTCGCTGTATTTGACCGGAGCAGCCCTTCGACTCGACGACCATGCGACACGCACATCTCGTTCCCGTGCACAGGTTCGAGTTTTATCTCGCATATACGTGCACGCATACATGTAGTTCCCCTTGGTTGCCTTCGTACTTGCTATGTTGAATGCTGGTCAATAGATATATAAAATTGGTGTGTAGGTATGTACGTATTAGTATTGGTATACGTATATGGTTATTATGTGTATATTAATTTATATATGTATAACCATAACATATGCGAACCTAATTAGTATATATATGTAGGGTACATATATTAGAATAGGATTAAATGTGTTTTAGAATATATATATATATATTGTATATATATCTCCCTAGTACATATTTAATATAGATACAAGGTATAAATTCTATTTAAAGTATATGTATATACATATATCTAATATAATTGTAATTAATAGATATTTATGTATATGTTAGATCATATTATGTAGATGACTTGAATGTAACCACGAATATCCCGTAGTTACATCAACCCGTGACCATGTAGCGTGTTAGAAGACTGCCATATGTATATTGACGTACTAGTAAGACCGTACCACTAACTGTATGTTATGCACAGGAATGACAAACGTGACCCCCCTAGCGTAGTCCCTAAGATCATGGTGTTGATTGTGTATTGGTATAATATCTGATATAGTATTATGTTTATGATATATCTATAGGACTGTTGGATCACTCAGACGATACCTTGGAACCCGGACATTGGTATTGCCAGCTAAGGACCACAGGCGAGTACATTCTCTGACCGTTTCTATTATGTTGATTATCTCTATAACTCTTGTTGTATAGCGTACATGACTCTGACACTATTGTTCACATGAGTTGGCATCATTGAGACCTGTCACGAGGAGTCATGATTGGAATCCATCGTGCTAGCTGGGGATAAATAGGGAAATATTAGTAGCTTATGTGATCATACCCAACTTTACATGCATAATAGCTCACCCACACCTCACGTCGGTGTAGCCTTACCCTTACATGTCTCATCGCTGTTACATATGGTTAGCCTGACCTGTTAGGGATGATCGCTAATCAATGTAATGAGTCATATAGTCCCACGCCGATCATATGATATGCTGATATTTTACACACTTAGTTAGATGATTCTTGACATATATCTTGGTATATTAATCTTGCATTTTCTCATGTTCTAGTTATTGTTCTTGTACACACTTATATACCAGTTCATTGTTCTTGCGTGTACTTGTATTTCTATTTTATTGCTAGATGTATATTGATGATGATGTTCCAGTATTTTTTTATTCCAGCATTCTCTTATTCCAGTATTTCTTATTGCCAGTATTTTATATCTGTCTTGTATTTCTTTATACTGTGTTATAGTTTTTGTCAATATGCATGGAACTGTTGTTAGAGTTATATTTTGTTCCAATCCTGACTGGATATTTTTTCCAGAGGATCTTGAAGAGTTCTGTACCATGTACTACGGACCAGGTATAGATACAGACTACGCACCAGAGATCCTAGAGGAGACTATGCCTCTAGATGAGACATTACCTGCAGCTATCTAGATAGTATTTATGATGCTTTAAGACTTATGGAGGTTATTTCAGTTTATGTTTAGACTCATGTTAAGTTTAATTGGAGACTTGTGTTGGGCTGCTAGACTGTGAGTTTTCTTTATGTTTGAGACATGGTGTTTAACTATGTTATTTCCTTTTACCTTTTATCTTTTATCGTGCCTTATAGTTGTTGTGATTGAGTTACATTATGAGATTATTGTGAGATGTATATTGACCTCCTTATGGAGATGGATATCATTAACAGGTGTTTATTTTTATCGTATTACTGTGATCTAGACAGCGTTCTACCGCCGATGTTGCATCGTAGGCTGGACATACCCACGCTCTCGTACCCCTATACCGGGTGCGGGTCATGACACATTTTTAGTGGTGGCCCATGCAGGTCGAGTTTCATAATTTATGCGATATCTTGGTAGTACGATAGCTTAGTTGTACTGCTGTGAGCCTGCAATAGGATATAAGAAATAGGATTTAGGATGAGAGTATGCTCAATCACACTAGAAAATTCTGAACTTTATATTGTTATTCTAATTGATTGCTTCCTTTAGCATTTTACTGTCCTTCCTTGATAATATCATATCTATCACCTTAATTGATTCTTTTGATCTGTATTTAGGATGCCACCGAATACTAGATCTATGAGAGTGGGAGCTGCAAATTCAGAGAGGTCTGCCACCTCTCAACCTGACGAACAGACACCAGAAGTTCCTCCTACATCTCCTGTTCGTATGGGAGTATCTGTAGCTAACGCGATTCCTCCTCCACCTATTCAGTTGATTGCCCCAGCTATGACAGACAACCTTCCACCACCACCGACACCAATTTTCGGAGGAGTGCCCACTGACGGGGCACAGATGTTCGCATTGATCCAGGGCATGCTAGAGGCCCAGAGAGTAACAGCAGAAGCTCAACGTGTTCAAGCTGAGGCTCAGAGAGTGCAAGCAGAAGCATACCAGGCACAGACCAAACTGATGAGAGAGAGCATAGAGAATGCTCATCAGGTGGCTCTCCAGGCTGTGGAGAGAGTAGCACGACAACCGCAACATCAGGGTCAACAACAATAATAGAGGTCTGGTACCATAGTGGACTTTAATAGGATGATGCCTCAAGAGTTCAAGGGCACAAAATGAATACTCTATGCTGATGAATGGTTAGAGGACATAGAGAGAAACTTGCGCTTATCACAGATCCCAGAGATTCTTCAGATAGAGGCCGCTGGCAGTCAGATGTTTGATATCGCACTGACATGGTATCGTACAGATCCAAGACTCGCCGCTGAAGGACTTACTTGGGAGGACTTTAAGGAGCTCTTCAAGGAGAAATTTTTTCCTGACGTAGCCTTGGGAGCATTAGAAAGTCAGTTCCATGACTTAGTCCAAGGAGGTATGTCAGTCGATGAGTATGCTGTAAAATTTTATCGATTGAGTCCATTTGCACCATCGATGATTCGAGATCCAGGAGACAGAGCACGAAAATTCAGAAAGGAATTAAATAGGGAGATCAAGTCTCGTACTTCAGGTTGATGTACTACTATATTTGAGAATATTCTGATGGATGCCCAGATTGTCGAAGATGACTTGGACCTCAGGCCCAAGAGAGGACGTGATACTTCTAGAGCATCAGAAGGTAACACAGGATCGGCCAAATGCCCACACTTTTACCAACAATAACAACAACAGAGGCCGTACCAGCAGCAACACCAGCAACAGGCACTAGTTCGAGGACATGCTCAACAGCAGCAACCACAGAGACATAATCAACTCGTTATCCCATGTTCGTATTGCGGAAAGATGGGACATACAAGAGACATCTGTAAAAAAATAGTGGGCACTTGCTTATCGTGTGAATCAGTAGCACATCAGCTGAGGGACTGCCCAGCTATTCAGACTCGCCAGGGAGGAGCAGTAGCTCAGAGAGGACCAGCCAGAGCACATATTATACCAGGAGGCCAGCAGAGAGGACCTCCACTTCCACCACAGCAGGAGAGGTTTTCTCAGCACCAACAACAACAGAGAGGAGCACCACAAGGACGAGCTTACGCCATGACTACTGAGGAGGCTGAGCTAGCTGGAGACGTGATTTCAGGTTCAGTTTTACTCGATTCTATTTCAGCACTTGCATTATTTGATTCTGGTGCTTCTCATAGTTTTGTATCGGTATCTTATGCCCTTAAGCATCATTTAGAAATGGAACCATTAGATAGGACTTACAAGATCATGACAGGAGGAAGCATTATCCTAGTCCATGATTGTTGCAAGGATCGAAGAGTATCATTGGAAGGCCGAGAGTTGAGCGTGAGTTTACTCGTCATGCCACTTCTGAAATACGATATTATACTTGGAATGGACTGGTTAAGTAAACACCATGCTTCTATAGATTGTCACAGAGGTAGAGTAGTATTTTGACCACCAGGAGAGCCAGAGTTTGAGATTGCCAGAGGAGCAGAAGAGCGGAGCAGAGGCACTTTTTACGGAGCCAGGATGGAAGAAGAAGAAGAGTTACCACATCCACTTATAACAAAGTTCCTGGATGTATTTCCAGAGGAGTTGCCAGGTTTGCCACCAGACAGAGATGTTGAGTTCTCTATAGACTTTATACCAAGAGCGGAGCCTATTTCGCAATATGTCTATAGAGTTAACAACAATGGGTTGGTAGAACTGAAGAAACAAGTAGAGGAGCTGCAAGACAAAGATTTCATTAGGTCAATTTCATCGCCATGAGGAGCACCAATATTATTCGTACCAAAGAAGGATGGCACGGTACGTATGTGTATCGATTATAGAGCCTTGAATAACCTCACTATCAAAAACAAATACCCGCTGTCGAGGATAGATAATATTTTTGATCAATTGAGCGGAGCGAAGGTGTTTTCAAAAATAGACTTGAGGTTATGCTATTACCAGGTGAATGTAGCGCCCCGTTCTCCTGGTGCGGAGAGCGCGGCTAAGAAACACAAGACGGTATCGTTCGATCGGGATAGATTGAAACAAGAACTCGTCCTCGTTATGGATTTGTTTCTTCGGAATCGATTTCCATATTCAGTGGATTGTGCCCCCGGGTTCGACTTAACGGCAGAGTTAGGAGGGACCTCTCCGCTGCTATCTTTTATTGCCTCAGATTTTGATGTCGCTTGTTGTTTTCGTACTTTGCGTTGGTTTTCGGATTTGCTTGTTTTTCTTGAATGGTTTCGATGGATTTTATTGTTTTCGTTCATTGAATTGCACTTCAATTTCGAGATTTGAAAGAGAGGAAGGAGTATTGATCGAGCTGTTCGTGATGCAGGTGAACGAGCAGTAGGCGGCTTACGAGCGAAGTCGTGAAGCGCCTCTTTCCTTCTCCCTTCCAACTATCAAAGTGAGTGGCTACCAACCCGATTAGCTAGCCCTGCTTCCAGTCTTCACAACTAATAATCTCGCATTCATCTTTGCCCCGATCAAACGATACCAAGTAATAATAAAAGATACCAAGATAAAATGGGATAGACTTGAATTGTATTGCTTGTCAAATTGAACTTGTGAATGGTTATATCTTTGCATGCTTGTTCGTTCGAAATATTCATCATATGCATAGATACAAGTTTGAACGTATATCCTGATGCATAAATTGAACGTAGTTGCAATATAAAATGAATTATGCAATGCTTGTCTTATACTCATGTAGCCTCAGGGCGAATCACGTAGCCTCCGGGCGAATGATTGTTAATGTGCGATCACGGACAACTTGTGCACAAGGTATAGTTCCTGCGGGCGGCTGCTGGGGCACTGGCACCGTTCCTGCTCTGGACGAAACTCATGTTTAGTCTCACATACTTGGACGGGATGGTATACGGCGCCTCATGTACTTGCACGTAGCAAACCATCTTCGTCACAGACTAGAGTCCATTATGGCAATCAAGCCAGTGATCATCTTGTATATTTAAACCTGTTGCAAACTAACTTATGTCTTCGTGGCAGGGAAGGCATAGTAAGTATTGTACAGGTAATTCAGACGGGCAGGAAAAATCCACCGAACGGTGGCACATTCATTTCAGTAAATTATATATGCTGCTTAGTTGTAAATAAACTAAGGCAAGATAGAAACCCACAAAATATGCATGCTTTATTAAAATATCGTGTTGATTGGTATAGTCAGGTTAGCTCGCCTTCACCAGTATGTTTCGACATACTGACCCTCGTTGAAACAGGTTCTCCGCACTAAGGCGAACCGAGCGAGGAGCCGAAGTTGCCTTCCCCGATCCAGTCCAGCTGTAGGCGCGTTCTCTGATCGTGCCACCTTTGAAGTACTTGAAGAAGAAGCCTGCAACTTTCCATACATAATGCAACTTTGTGGCAAGGGCGTCCTCCATCCTGGAGGTCTTTATCATTTGAAGTTTATAAAGGGATGTAATGTACAGTACTGCTATCTCGTTTTGAGTCAATACTTTTGTAAGCCCGTGCGGCAAATTATCTGACTCGTTCAAGAGTTTGTAATAGATGTTCATTATCAATAAAGAAAACTTTTTCATGTTTCAAATCTGTATTTCAATTTATCTGCATACTCTGAATATGTGCTTGCTATGCAAATCATTAAAGCCTTGTGCGGGCGCAACCCCAGGCCCGCACGGCGGTCACGATTCGGGGGATGCCTCAACGATTCTACGGAACAAGGTGTTCCACCAGTACCTTGATAAGTTCATAGTGGTGTTTATTGACGACATTTTAGTATATTCAAAAATCCCAAAAGAGCATGAAGAGCACCTGAGGATAGTCTTAGAAACTCTCAGGAGAGAGAGATTATACGGAAAGCTTTTAAAGTGTGAGTTCTTCCTTGACAAGGTTGAATTTCTTGGACATATGGTAATGGGTGACAAAATTTTAGTTAACCCATAGAAGATAGAGGCAGTGGAGTCATGGGCTACCCCTAGTATGGTAGCTGAGATCAGGAGCTTTCTCGGACTAGCAGGATACTACAGAAGATTTATACAAGACTTCTCCAAGATTATAGAACCAATGACTAGACTGACCAAGAAAGATGTGAAATTTGTCTAGACAGAAGAATCTCAAGCCGTATTCGATGAGCTGAAGAAGAGATTGACGACAGCACCAGTTTTGACATTGTCCTCAGGGACAGGTGGATTCACTATCTATAGTGATGCTTCAGGAAAAGGCTTGGGATGTGTTCTTCAACAACACGGGAAAGTAATTGCCTATGCTTCAAGATAATTACGCCTTCATAAAAAGAACTACCCCACTCACGATTTGGAGTTAGCGACAGTTATCTTTGCCCTAAAGCTGTGGAAGCACTATCTGTACGGAGAGTATGTGAAGATCTTCACAGACCACAAGAGCTTGAAGTACGTGTTTACACAGAAGGAGCTGAACATGAGACAGGGAAGGTGGTTAGAATTGATGAAAGACTTTGATATCTTATTACAGTACCATCCAGGAAAGGCTAACGTAGTCTTCGATGCCTTGAGCAGGTATCCAATGGCTATATGCTTGACTTCAGATAGACAATTATTAGGTTATCTTAAGAGCTTGGGAATTAAAGTATTAGTTCCAGGAGCTGAGATTCAGATGTGGGGATTGCAGATACAATCAGAGCTGATGGATAGAATTAGAGCTGCGCAGTATAATGATGAGACTCTAAGGAATATTAGAGCACAAGTTCAGACAGGATTGATAGACTTTACTATTGCGGATGATGGATCCTTATGACATGGCACGAGGATGTGCGTGCCATATGGAGAGCTGCGTGAAGAAGTTTTGCAGGAGGCACACCGATCTCAGTACTCGATGCATCCCAGAGCCAACAAGATGTATCAAGATTTGAGGAAGCATGTATGGTGGTATGGTATGAAGCGCGAAGTAGCACGCTTCGTATCCCGATATTTAGTGTGCCAACAGGTGAAGGCAGATCGACAGAGGCCAGGAGGATTGCTTTGACCTTTACCCATTCCAGAATGGAAGTGGGAGCATATGACTATGGACTTTGTTTCGGGACTTCCTCGTTCTCCAGGAGAAAATAACGCGATTTGGGTTATCGTAGATAGGTTGACCAAATCAGCCTACTTTTTACCTTTTAAAGTGGGTACATCGACGGAGAAGCTAGCAGAGATATACGTACAATAGATTATTAGATTGCATGGAGTTCCTGTGAGTATTGTCTCATATCAGGATAGTTATTTTACTTCCCATTTTTGGAGGAGTCTGCAGTCTAGCTTGGGCACTCAGCTCAAGTTCAGTATCGCGTATCACCCTCAGACAGACGGGCAGTCTGAAAGGACTATTTAGACTCTTGAAGATATGCTACGCACTTGCGTATTGGATCTCGAAGGTTCTTGGTAGGATCATCTACACTTGGTAGAGTTTGCTTATAACAACAGCTACCATGTCAACATTGAGATATCACCATTCGAGGCTTTATATGGACGGAGATGTCGTACACCTTTATCTTAGGATGATGTTGGAGAAAGAGCCTTGTTAGGACCAGAAATGGTCGTGGATGCAGCAGAAAAGGTAAAACTTATCAGCGACAGACTGCGAGTGGCGCAGGACAGACAGCGGTATTGGGCCGATAGCCACCGTAGACCCCTAGAGTTTCAGGTATTGTTTTGATTTGTTTTTGTTTTGTTTTTGTTTGTGATTGTTTTGTTTAGATTGCGTGTTAAGATTGTTGTTCTAGGTTGGTGATTTGGTGTTCCTATGGATTTTTCTGACACGGGACATGATTTATTTTGGCAGAGGTAGAAAGCTTAGTCCACGATACATCGGGCCCTTCAGTATTCTTGCAAAGGTGGTGCAGTAGCCTATAGACTTGACTTACCGCCTGCTCTAGATGGAGTGCATGACGTATTCCATGTGTCGCAGCTGAGACGGTACGTGGAAGATCCTAGTCACGTACTAGACCACTCGAAGATCGAAATTGGACCGACACTCAGCTATCCTGAATAACCCGTTGAGATCTTGGATCGTAGAGAGAAGGTAATACGGAACTAGACTATTCCCTTGGTTTGTGTTGCATAGAGAAATTACTCTCCATGAGAGTCAACTTGGAAGAGAGAGGACGAAATATGCGAGCAGTATCCGTATCTCTTCAAAACTTAAGGTATAATTTATTATTGATTGCTTGTTCTTGTGCTAGTTTATTTTTAATTTTGACGACAAAATTCTTTTAAGGAGGGTAGACTTGTCACCCCCACTTTTCAGATTAAGGATATTTTTGTCTTTTCGTAATTAATGAGTAAATGATTGCATGATAATTAATTTTATTTAATTACGGTGACCTTAATTGATTGTTGCGCTTTATCGTTATTCGATAATTAGAATACTATGCTAGCTATTGCCTTCCAACAGATTCACATCGTTGTCCTAGACATGCCGGACCATTAATTGATGCTTGTGTCCCACTTAAATCCAGCCCTTTGTACTTTTATTTAATTATAGAATACCTCCTTGCATTTATTTAATTAATTAAATAATAAATTAATTTTGTGTAATTTTCTAAATTATTGGGCACTTTCATGCAAAAGCATATTAAGGTGTCCACCCCCTTGGACACGATACGTGATAGAAATCCATTTATCTTTTATTATATTTTTTCATAATTTTTGGGAGTGTATAATTTAACATCAACCCCTTGAAACCATGGCCTCCAAACCCTTAGACCAATGCAATTTTCGTAATTTTATTAAACCCATTCGAACCCTAGCCCATTGGAATATCTCCATAATAAGCCAAGGCCTTTTCCTAATATTGACCAAAGTCAACATATTCTAGGTCAAACCCACACCCTTTGTATATATATATATATATCATCCCATTTATTTCTTTTCTTTTTAAACCTAAAACCTAATACCACAGCCGACATCCCCTTCTTCCTTGCTCTTTCCGCCGACCGGAGTAACCCCCGACGGAGTTCAATGTCGTACCCTAGCTGAACTTTGTCGACTCCTCCCGTTTCTTGTCTCATCTTCCTATCAGCCGGAGCTCACAGCCTTTCTCGACCATTCCCTGTACAACCCGACGACAGCCAACCCGCCATCTTCTTCCACCATCGCTGGAACCACCTTGCTGTCGACCCTCCATGACTGAATGCCGGAGATCGGCCGGGTCTGCTGTCCCTGAGCCGTCTGGATCCCGTCGACCGAGAGATTGCCTGCACCACTTGAATGCCGGACGACCGCTGTACCTCGTCAATCGGAGCTCGACCCACGGCCAACCTCGCTGCACCGCTTGCACGCTGTCGACCGACGACCGACTGCATAGAGCTGCCCCGACTACACGTTGTCGACCGACGACCGACTGTATAGACCGCTCCCCGACTGCACGACACCGACGACTCGCCTGCACGCAAGATGACTGTTGACCTCGCTGTATCTGACCGTAGCAGCCCTTCGACTCGACGATGCCGAGACACGCACGTCTCGTTCCCGCGCACAGGTTCGAGTTCCTTCTCGCATATACGTGCATGCATACGTGTAGTTCCCCTTGGTTGCCTTCGTACTTGCTATGTTAAATACTGGTATATAGATATATAAAATTGGTGTGTACGTAGGTATGTATTAATATTGGTATACGTATATAGTTATTATGTGTACATTGATATATATATGTATAACCATAACGTATGCGAACCTAATTAGTATATATATATAGGGTACATATATTAGAATAGGATTAAATGTGTTTTGGTATATATATATTTTATATATATCTCCCTAGTACATGTTTAATATAGATACAAGGTATAAATTCTATTTAAAGTAAATATATATACATATATCTAATATAATTGTAACTAATAGATATTTATGTATATGTTAGATCATATTATGTAGATGACTTAAATGTAACCATGGATACCCCATAATTACATCAACCTGTGACCATGTAGCGTATTAGAAGACTGCCATATGTACATTGACGCACTGGCCAGACCGTACCACTGACTGTCTGTTATGCACAGCAACGACAGATGTGACCCCCCTAGCGTAGTCCCTAAGATCATGGTATTGATTATGTATTGGTATAATATCTGATGCAGTATTGTGTTTATGATATATCTATAGGACTGTTGGATCACTCAGACGATACCTTGGAACCCGAATTGGTATTGCCAGCTAAGGACCATAGGCGAGTACATTCTCTGACAGTTTTTATTATGTTGATTATTCTATAACTCTTGTTGTATAGCGTACATGACTCTGACACTATTGTTCACACGAGTTGGCATCATTGAGACCTGTCACGAGGAGTCATGATTGGAATCCATCGTGCTAGCTGAGGATAAATAGGGAAATATTAGTAGCTTATGTGATCATACCCAACTTTACATGCATCATAGCTCACCCACACCTTACGTCGGTGCAGTCTTACCCTTACATGCCTCATCGCTGTTACATATGGTTAGCCTGACCTGTTAGGGATGATCGCTAATCAATATAATGAGTCATATAGTCCCAAGCCAATCATATGATATGCTGATGTTTCACACACTTAGTTAGATAATTCTTGACATATATCTTGGTATATTGATCTTATATTTCTATATATTCTAGTTATTGTTCTTGTACACACTTACATACCAGTTCATTGTTCTTGCATATAGTTGTATTTCTATTTCATTGCTAGATGTATATTGATAATGATATTCCAGTATTTCTTTATTCCAGCATTCCCTTATTCCAGCATTTCTTATTGCCAGTATTTCATATCTGTCTTATATTTCTTTACACTGTGTTATAGTTTTTGTCAATATGCATGGAACTGTTGTTAGAGGTATATTTCTTTCCAATCCTGACTGGATATTTTTTCCAGAGGATCTCGAGAAGTTCTGTACCACGTACTACGGACCAAGTATAGATGCAGACTACGCACCAGAGATCCTAGAGGACACTATGCCTCTAGTTGAGACGTTACCTGCAGCTATCTAGATAGTATTTATGATGCTTTAAGACTTATAGAGGTTATTTCAGTTTATGTTTAGACTCATGTTAAGTTTAATTGGAGACTTGTGTTGGACAGCTAGACTGTGAGTTATCTTTATGTTTGAGATATGGTGTTTAACTATGTCATTTCTTTTTATCTTTTATCGTACGTTATAGTTGTTGTGATTGAGTTACATTGTGAGATTATTATGAGATATTGACCTCCTTATAGAGATGGATATCATTGACAGGTGTTTAGTTATATAGTATTACTGTGACCTAGACAGTGTTCTACCGCCGATGCTGCGACGTAGGCTGGACATACCCACGCTCTCGTGCCCCTATACCGGGTGTGGGTCATGACATGTTATAAGGACGCTTTCCCCTGTCATCAGCGATGGGGATCTATATTCCCAGCAGTCGAGCATCCTTTACATTCTTCTCGGCCACGATGGCACTTATGATAAATGTCGTCCAGTCTTTGAACTGAGCGGTGCTCTCCAAAGCCTTATTGCTGGAAGTAAATTCTTTGGCATATGTCCATTAGTGTGGACTCCAGATTGCCTGGGGGTGGTCTGAGCACAGCTTGCATGAATCATTCTATGTATTCTCGCAATAATTCTTTTTCTTTTTGAGCAATGCCTATCAGAGAGAACATTGTTATGTCATTTTCTCCATCATAGAATCGGGCCAGTAAGAGGTACTTAAGGTCTTCGAATGAGGAGATGCAATTATCTTGCAGACTGTAGAACCAATTGAAGGCTACCTCGAACAATGCCCCGACGAAGAGGTTGGTGAGAAGGGCATCTCTAGGAGGTAGATGCCCCCATTGTCGTCTCAAAATAACTTATGTATTGGCGGGGGGATGTCTTCCTGTCAATTGGGGTCATGGAGAAGGGTTATACTTTGGCGGGTATGACACATCTTTCCACTCGAGAGAATATGGTTGTCGTACCCCCAGCACGCTCAGTGTGTCCCGGTTGCCCATTGAGTCCAGGCAGGCTTGAAGTTCTTGTATTTCCTGTATGGCCTCCCGAGCCTCATCAATTGCAGGCGGAGAAGATGATCCTGGTAGAGTATAATTTTTGTCAACAGGTGAGGCAGTTGTGTTCGAGTCCCCGTTGGTCCCGGGGTACTAGCTTGCTTGTGCGGAGGTCCTCGACAGTTGTGAGACCATGCTTTCCTTGATCTCTAACATTATTTGGGTCAAGGATGGTATTGACGCGCTCATAGTGTGCATCATTTCTTCTAAGGTATCGAGGTGTTGGCGGTCGTTAGTATCATCGATGTCCTCCCCAGCCATGTATACTATCTTGACATGGAAAGAGACAGACGGGATAGTAGATCTCTTAGTTTCTACCTCAAATTATAATTTAAATATAAAAATAAACTATATTTTCAAGTTCGAGATTCGTGGCAACAAATCGAGGGGTTCAGTCAACCAAAAAGTTACCCAACACAAACGTAAAATTTGAGTATATGAACACATAGATTTTAGGTCACAAGAACGCTGGAATCGACGGTTCGCATGAATCTTAAATGGTGTGTCACATCCGATTCCAGATTTGGTATTTTTTGAATTTTTAGAGTTTGATTCTTTCCTGATAATGTTTTCCTGTTGTATTTCTCATGTTGGTTCCTATCATTTTATTTATTGTTATATTTTTTGTTGTTGAGAGAGACTATCCGAGACCAGTAGAATATCCATTGGCATTGCCATAGCCCCAATTTAGGACCCGTATATAGAACGAACACTTGGTTTGGTTCATTTGGTTGAACCCATGATTAAACCATCTTTCTTTCCTCTTAGTATATATATGAGTATTTCACTTTCCTCACTCATTTTCTTATTCCACTCTTCTTGCTTCCTTCTTTCTCCTTTCCTATAAGCTCCCTTTAGCCAAACCCTAGCCCTAGGGAGAAGTTTCTGTGACTTGGACCGTGAGAGGTAGAGACTAGGAGCCACCCAAGACAAGTACATCTTGCTCAATGGTGAAGCCTTGATTTTTAAATTTTTATACATGTGTTATTTTAAAAAAAATTATTTGATGAAAAATGTTTCCCTTGTGTTCCTCATTATTTTTAGTTCTTGAAGTTTTTGGTTTTGGTGGTTAGATTTTAGTAGATCTGAGTTTTAAGTTAGGGTTTTTCATGGGTTCCATGAGTTTTTTGTATTTTTGATTTATTAAAACTTAGTGTTTTTGAAACTTAGTTGTTCTTTATGCTAGATCATTTCATTTCATGCAATTTAATTTTTTGTTCACTTGATTTGGAGTTAAAATAAAGTTTTTATGAAGAAACAATTTTTTGGTTTTTGGAGCTTTTTTGCCTTGGCCGAACTTGCTGTTAGACAAGATGAAGTTCGCATACGGCCAGCAAGCTATGCGGCGGAGAGTGTCATACGGCCTGAGAGGGTTATGCATCCTGAACTCTTTGTCGCATACTAACAACATGCGTCCATCTTATTGGAAGCATGACTGCTTATTTACATAAGTGTCCTTGAAATCCTTATATTTTCACTCATTAAACGAATGAAAAATTCGCTAAGTCCAAAGAGCACATACGGACAAGTGACTTATGCACAAAGCAGAGTATGCGGCCACCTTCCCTTGGACGCATGACTCTGAAACATTGGCGCATCTTTCTATGGTTTTGTCTTTTCTTTCTGACATACTTTATGGCATGTCATATCAATCATCTTTAGTCAATTATATCTCTAAAACGTATTTAATGACCCATCACTCAGTACTTGAGTCCATGCGGCCAATGCGTGCATGAGGCCAGTGGATGCATGCGGCCAGTGAGTCCATGTGGCCAGTGATCCCATACGGCAAGAAATTCTTATGTGCATTTTGTGTTCCTTTTAATTATGTCCATTTAATAACTCCTTTTAGTGATTATTATTGTGTGCTTTCTTATGATGATGCAAGTTTATATTACTAGATAAGTTTTGCATGTAGTACATGAGACAAGTTTATGTACGAGTTCACAATCTTCACGATACCGTGGAAATGGTTGTGTATGAAAATCTATTGCATTTGGCATCGGGCAATCTAGTGTGAGTATTGCCCAATGTATTGTGTGTTACAAATACAATAACTCCTAAAAAGCTCGTATTTGTGACTCGTCATTCTAGAAAGTTCTCAAGTGTCCACGACTCGATAATTTAAAATAATTTAGTAATAATTAAACAAGATAAGAATTAACTAGGTCATTGGGAGAAAAGAATATTGTGCTACCAGCTACCCCGATCTCTAAGGGCCCCATATAGCATGGACTAACCCTACTAAGCAAGGGCTCTATGACTGACCAAGTTTACGCGTGCTGCGGCACTTACGAGACAAGTTTATATACAAGTTTATGTTTATAAAGAAAGTTTATGATCACAAGTTTAATTTTATGATTACATGTTCAATTTATGTTTATGAGAAAGTAATAAGTGTCACTACCACATTCTAAAATAGGGATATTTTTGTCTTTTTGTTTGTTATAAGTATTGTATATATTTTATTGCATGATATATGTGTGTGTGTGTGTGTGTGTGTGTGTGTGTGTGTGTGTGTGTGTGTGTGTTCTATTCTGTTCATTAATGCATAAGTTAGTGGACTAGACCTAGAAACCCACTAGATAAACCCTTGACCAAAATATAGGATTATGGATTTAATTAGCATTATTCTGGATTGATTATTAGGGTTATAATTCACTACCATAATTTTTATTCAATTGTTGTACCTTACCGTTGCTTCGATATTTGGAGCACTATACTAGCTTTTACCTTCCAACAAATTTTACACCCTTGTCCGAGACGTGCCAATCTTCCATTTTGACCTTTATGTAACTCATAAATACCCTCTCTTGTACTTTATTTTAGTCGCACAATATTCGTTATAGCCGTTTATTTTTAAATCCAAATAAATCAAACTTTGCATCTTTGTCCGTTCCAATCAAAATTTGAGACACAACCTCGACCCATTTTGTGTAACCCAAATTATAAAAATATTCTATTCTGAGTCTTCTACGTCCATGATACTTGTGTCCCATCCAATTGTAACCCTATGTACTTCTAATTAATTTAAGAACACAATTTATACTAATTTTAATTAAATTGGTGTAACGACCCAACCTAATCCAAAACTAGATCCAACACCAACCTAAACCCCCACTCACACCCTCAAGGTTCATACTAAATACCACACACCTTCTATATCACACAAAATATGGTCTTTTTCCTCATCCAATCCAAAATTCTACTGTTTCAATTTTTTAATTGTTAGGGACTTCTATGCAAAAATACAATGAGGTGTCCACCTCCCATTAGAACCAAGCCATGGAGAAACCTTCTTTCATTTAGTTGACCGACCATACATGAGTCCCCCCTTTTGGAGTGTACTACACACCAACTTTCCTTCTACATGATCCTACCCTCCATTCAAAACTAGCTCATCTCTACCCTTTATTCCTTCATGTAGAAGCCCTCCCCCATCCCTAGGAAATACATGGTCGGCCCTAATCCCAAGGCCATCACCCCCTCTCTCTTTCCTACATAAATACTTCTCTTTATTCTCTATATTTCATCAACAGACATTTTTTATTTCAAAACCAAACCCTAACTTCACCCTCTCCTTCCTTCTTCCCCGACCTTTCTACCGCCGGAGCGACGATATCACAGCACCCGTCGGCGATCCCCACGACTTCACTTCATCTCCGACCAGCCACTGTCATCACCCCGACTTCTCTTCTCCTCTGCCGGACCACAACCCGACAGCAGCCTTTCCCCTCATCGATCTCAGTCATCAATATCACCATTCATTATATTCCCAACTTCTTCTTCCCCGAGCAGCCAGTCACCCGATCCCGACCACCGAGCACCACCTCTCTTCTCCTCCTTCGGATCCTCGCCTCCGTAGCCATAGCCACGATCCCCTCCTCCGAGCATGCCACAGTCACCACTAGCCACCACCTCCTCCCACACCTCAATCACCACCATCACTGACCAGTCACCCCCACCGAGCAGACTACCCTGACCTCACCTTACAGACATCGTCGACGACCTTCCACCACCGAGCAGTCACCACAGCTACCACACCGTCGACTTTCTCCTCCTCATGACTACCCTTGACTTCCCTTCCCCGATATCTACACCGCCACCATTATCACCACTCTCCACCGTAGGAGCAGCAAGTCACCCCGACAACAGCCAACCTCCGGATCATCGACCGTTGCGATCACCTCGACCCCGCCACAGCCAAACGCCTGTAACTACCATTCTCCTCCTCCCATCTTCGATCATCCTAACCCTAGCTATCATCTCCACGGCCATCATCTCCACCACAACCACCCTCTCCAATTTCCTTAACCTTCTCCCACGATCACCAGTCGACCATCTTCACCGAGCAACCACCATCTGCACTACCGCTCACCACCATCACCATATCAGCATCTCCACCACCTCGACCCATGCCACGGTTGCTCCTGTTGGCTGGAGCACCACCACTAGAGACTGACCTCCATGGGCCGCGAACGAGCGTCACCCCTCATCGGTCATACGCACACCGAGGTTTGAACTTGCCCTCTTTCTTTCATGTTATGTTGTTGCGTAACACTGTGTATTCATGAACCCTAGGGCCTAGTGTATATGTGTGCATATATGAGTAATAATTAGGTTTAGTAAATACTTTATGGGAATTTGATTGTTAGTTTTATATATGACTGCATGACCCTAAGTATTAGTTAACTGTCGTATTATGCACACTAACCTATAAGCTAGGACATGTGTTAGTGTTACATGAGATTTGAAGATTTAGACATGTGTTAGTGTCACTTAATTGTCTTGTTGTGCACGATATTCGAGGATATGACACTTGTGCATTTTAGACGTGCACACTCGAACCTGCTAGTTGACCAGTTACCACCCCTACTTGCATTGGTTTTTATGTACAGTATAGCTATTTTTATGTGTGTGCTAGTGTAATGACTGATATTATTATATTATATTATATATAGGTCTGCGTGACACCAGTTGGGATACAGTTTGACATTCATTGCTCTGTACGACAGGCGAGTACATTCTCTGATAATTTCTATTAATTGATAATTTATATATTTTAAATACTTAGAAATATTACATCCGATTCTTGACACTTTGGCACACGGACTAGTACATAGATTGGATCTTCAGTCATGAGATATTACATTGGTTATTATATTGATATTGTATACAATATTGATATTAAACATTGTACATTATATTATTATTGGACATTGATCATGTATCGTAACGTATCATGGTTGGATCCACTGTACTAGTTGGGGGCAAGGGAAATTGCTAGTGAGAGATGTGATCATATTCCTATCGTACAAGTGTAAAAAAAATTTAGTGTTAATCATACGCCTCACGTATGATTAGCCAGGCCATATAGCAATCATACAAGTTTCTAAGCCGATCACATATCGAAACTACTATTTCAAACACTTAGAATAGTTACAGTACTTTATTTCAGTTTCATATACTACATTACCCTGTATATGATATTGTAGTTCCTTCTCTTCATTTCATATATGCACTAACTATACTATATTGTCTACATTATCTGTTCTCTTTATTTTTGCCATTACATCTATTTATTATTTTTTCTCAGTATATAGCATTATCTACTTATTATTTTATAGTCCTTGTCAGTTAATTGGAACTATTATCGGGTTGTACTTTGCTCCAATCTTAACTGGATATATTTTTTCCAGACTGCGACTTAGAGGGCTGGTATCCGGCATATTATGGACCACAGGGAGAGTAGCTGCAGCCTTGGATCTTTTAGCTCAGGTATGATTTTTGGGAGGTCTAGCCGGGATTACTAGTTATTTAGTTATTTTCTTTTAGCATATTATGGTACCAAATTTGTTTTCGACATACATTGAGACTTGGATGTTATTGTTTAAAGTTAAATTATTTTGTTGTTTAGACTTGTGTTGTATTTTTGATTTTTTTCGATATCTTATCGTACTTTAGTTTTGTGGTTGAGTATTTTCATACTATATTGTAATATTTGTGTCTTCTTAAAGAGTTGGATATTCGTGTGAGATTGATTAGATAGTATTATGACCTAGATATTGTTCTACCGTCGATGTTACAGCGTAGGCTAGACGTACCCGCGTACTCATGCCCCTATATCAGGTGCGGGTTATAAAATATTTTAGTGGTAGCCCATGCAGGTCAGACTTCGTCATTAGAGCGATATCGTTGTAGTGTAAAGACTTAGTTTTACTATTACGAGCCTGTGATAGGATCTAGGATATAGTATACTAGGTTGAGAGCGAATACTCAATCACAACTAGGAATATTTCTAATCTATTAATCTTGTTATCCTTATGTTATTTTGAATTTTTATTCCTTTAGAATTGTACTGTCCTTCCTTGATGATATCGTATTTATTGCCTTAATTGACTCTTTTTGGTCTGTCTATAGGATGCCGCCAAAGACTAGATCCTTGAGATTGGGAGCATCAGCTTCAGAGAGGTCTTCCACCTCTCAACCTAACAGACAGACATCTGGACTTTCTCCTACATCTCCTATTCTGAGGGTTGCCCTAGCTTTTGTAGAGGACCTTCCTCTCCCGCCACAGATTCCTTTTCTTGGAGGTGTGCCTGCTGATGGGAAACAGACTTTTACCTAGATTCACGGCATGGTAGATGCCTAGAGAGTGACGTCGGAGGCCCAGCATGTTCAAGTTGAGGCTCAGAGGATGCAGACAGAGGTGCACCAGGCACAGACTGAACTGATGAGAGAGAGCATGAAGAATACTCACTAGGTGGCCCTACAGGCAGTTGAGAGAGTTGCCCAGCAGTATCCTGGTCAGCAGCAATAGCAGAGACCAGGCACTATAGTTGACTTCAAGAGGATGGCACCTCGAGAGTTCAAGGGTATCGAGGGAATACTCTATGCTGATGACTGGTTAGAGAATATGGAGAGAAACCTGCGATTGGCCCAGATTTCGAAGAGCTTGCAGATAGAGGTGGCCGGCCGGCAGTCAGATGTTCGATATCGCACTCACCTGATATCACATGGAGTCAAGACTTACTGCTCATGAACTTACTTGGGAGACCTTCAAGGAGCTTTTTAAGGAGAAGTTCTTTTCCGACGTGGACCTGGAAGCTTTGGAGAGTTAATTTCATGACTTGGTCCAAGGGAACATGTCGGTCGACGAGTACGCTGCAGAATTTTGTCGATTGAGCCATTTTACATCGTCTATGATTCAGGACCTAGGAGATCAAACCCGAAAGTTTAGAAAGGGGCTGACGAGGGGGATTAGGTCACGCACTTCTGGTCATCATACCGCTACCTTTGAGGATATCTTGATGGATGCCTATATTGCATAGGAGGATCTGGATCTCAGGCCTAAGAGGAGTCATGATATTTCTGGAGATACGAGTGGCAGTGCAGGATCGGCCAAGCATCCCCATATTCAGTAGCAGCTGAAGATGTTTTAGCATCACCACCAGCAGCACCAGGCACCGGTTCGTGTTCAACAGGATCAGCAGCAACCTCCGAGGCAGGCACATCAGGCTTGTCTTTTCTGTAAGAAGCTAGGTCACCTTTGGGAGAGCTATAGAGTGAGGCTAGGACTTTTTTTGCACTGTGGTACTATGGAACATCGAGTGAGGGATTGTCTTCTAGCTTCTTATCTTCCCGGCTAGCACGTAGCTCTAAATCATATAGATCCAGTTAGGCCACCTGTGGAACCGCAGATTGCTCAACACCAGCGGAGGAAGCCACCCCAGCAGGACGGGGCATTTACGATGATGATCGAGGAGACCGATATTGTAGGTGATGGGTTAGAAGGTTCTATTATATTCTTTCCTTCTGTTCCTTCCCATCTATTTGATTGCTTGATTTCTTAGTACCGTAGCTTGTATCAGTAATTTTCTTGCTAGAATATAATTAGTAGTACAACCTGACAGAGACTGCAATACCATGATAAAACAGACCATAACCATGCATATTTTTCTCTAGATTGCATGTTGTATGACTGTAGGTAGGACTTTCTTAGACCTTGGTTGTTGAGGGTCTGACCGTAGTGAAGATTAATGAAAAGGTTATGACTTGACAGAGAGACAAGGTGTCTTAAATTTTGAGGACAAAAATTTTCTAAGGGGGGTAGACTTGTCACTACCACATTCTAAAATAGGGGTATTTTTGTCGTTTTATTTATTATAAGTATTATGTATATTTTATTGCATGATATATATATATATATATATATATATATATATATATATATATATATATATATATATATATATATATATATATTATATTGTGTTCATTAATGCATGGGTTAGTGGACTAGACCTAGAAATCCACTAGATAAACCCCTGACCAAAATATAGGATTATGGATTTAATTAGTATTATTCGGGATTGATTATTGGGGTTATAATTTAATACAGTAATTTTTATTCGATTGTTGTACCTTATCGTTGCTTCGATATTTGGAGTGCTACACTAGTTTTTAACTTCCAACAAATTTTACACACTTGTCCTAGACGTGCCAGTCTTCCATTCTGATATTTGTGTAACTCATAAATACGCTCTCTTGTACTTTATTTTAGTCGCACAATATTTGTTACAGACGTTTATTTTAAATCCAAATAAATCCAACTTTACATCTTTCCGTTCCAATCAAAATTGGAGTCAACCTCGACCCATTTTGTACAACCCAAATTATGACAATATTCTATTCTGAGTCTTCTACGTCCATGACACTTGTGTCCCATCCAATTTTAACTCTATGCACTTCGAATTAATCTAAGAACACCATTTACACTAATTTTGATTAAATTGGTGTAAGGACCCAACCTAACCCAAAACTAGACCCAACACCAACCCAAACCCCCACTCACACCTTCAAGGTTCATACTAAATACCATACACCATTTTAGCCTACTACATCACACCAAACATGATATTTTTTCTCATCCAATCCTAAATTCTACTGTTTGTGCAATTTTCTAATTTTTAGGGACTTTTATGCAAAAATACAATAAGGTGTTCACCTCCCATTGGAGCCAAGACATGGAGAAACCCTCTTTCATTTAGTTGACTGGTCATACATGAGTTTTCCCCCCTTTTGGAGTGTACTATATACCAACTTTCCCCCTACATGATCCTAGCCCTCCATTCAAAACTAGTCCATCTCCACCCTTCATTCCTTCATGTAGAAACCCTTCCCCATCCCTAGGAAACATATGGCCGGCCCTAATCCCAAGGCTATCATCCCCTCTCTCTCTCTCCTATATAAATATTTCTCTTCCTCCTCTATTTTTCATCAACAGCCATTTTTCATTTCAAAACTAACCCCTAACTTCACCCTCTCCTTCCTTCTTCCCCGACCTTCCTACCGCCGGAGCGACGACATCACAGCACCCGCCAGCCATCCCTACGAATTTACTTCATCTCCAACCAGCCACTGTCATCACCCCGACTTCTTTTCTCCTCCGCCGGACCATACCTCGACAGCAGCCTTTCCCCTCATCGATCTCAGTCATTACCATCACCATTCATCATCTTCCCGACTTATTTTTCCTCGAGCAGCCAGTCACCCGATCAAGACCACTGAGCACCACCTCACTTCTCCTCCGCCAGATCCTCGCCTTCGCAGTCACAGCCATGATCCCCTCCTCTGAGCATAGCCACAGTCACCACTCGCCACCACCTCCTCCCATACCTCGATCACTACCATCACCGACCAGTCACCCCCACCGAGCAGACGACCCCGACCGCACCTTATAGCCACCGTCGACGATCTTCTACCACCGAGCTGTCACGACCCACACCCGGAAATTCGGGTACGAGTACGTGGGTACGTCCAGCCTACGCCGCAGAGTCGGCGGTAGTACGCTGTCTAGGTCATATCCACAGTTAACTAATCTAGCTCATTCATAATTAATGAAATAGACAAAGATAATAACAGGAAAATAATGCTGAGATTTCAAACGAAATAAATATGACAACAGCTCAAATGTTTAATACAGAATCCAGAAATGAAATCGGTGACAAACCTGATTACTAAGATAAAAGAGCATAAATAAAAAGCTACTGCTAACTACTCTGTAGAAGTAGTCTCCTGGGTGGAAACTGGCTCCTCATAAGTGTCATCTGTTCCCTCATAGGGGCCATAATAAGTAGGGGCAAAGTCCTCATCATCGCCTAAAACAACGGATCCAGTCAGGAAAGGAGCAAAGTACACAATGCACAACCAAGATTTAAACTAAATATTTATGACAATTGGGAAAAGAATTGACTGAGAATATGCATAAAAGAAGCAACAATATCTAAGAGTTAATACTACAAACAGGAATATGAGTAAACAGGAATAAAGAAGAAACAGGAATTGAAACTACAACAAGGCAACAGGAACTATAACAAGACAAGAAGCTATGTGTGTGAACTTGTGTATTTAGAATACATAGTTGGCATGTAGGGGTTTATAAGGCTAATCAAGCCATCATAGGCGACTATCAGTCAGGAATAATCGAGTATCAGGCTGATGGTACAGTCGCGTATCCACAGCTAGCAGTCAGGACAAGGGGAAGGGTAGACTACATGCCTTCTAGTATTCTCCCGCCCGACACGAAAAACAAGACATGAGCTCCAGTATTCAAGACATAAAATCCAGTATTCTAATACTACGTGTAATCATCAATGGTACTAGTAAAACAGGGAATTAATTATCATAATATAAAGGTTAAACATTGAAGTGCAGGTACTTGCCTGATGTTTGGATCCAATTACAGTTGTGTCTCGGGGAAATTTCTAGAAATGTGTCCAGATGCTGAAATAAATATTACCATCATGCTCAGAAGATATCAAATAGCTAGAAACGCCTATCCTTGGGTCCAATTCGGAGACAAGGGCAAAACGGCAATTTTGGGTCAAAACGGGGTCCGCATGTGGGCCCGCTTTGCACCGAAAAACGTGTCAGGGTCAAAGGCCTCCAAATTCACCAAACTTAGTGTCAACTAGTCAGGAACGATGATACGAACCCAACGGAACTTCCAGAATTGGATTCCGATGAGCCGATCACGAATTCGCCCGTCGAGCGGGGCCTGTGGGGCCCACGATACGCGATTTCGTCAACGTTCTCAGAATCGAACCAAACTTGACCCACAGGACCAGCGTATCGCTACGAGTCCGATGACGCAAGTTTCGTTTCGATCCGACGTGTGTGCAAGAAGTTAGGGCAAATTATAGAAAAGTCAGATACGGGGCGATGTCCCCGGATACGCGTTGATTTCGGGGTGCACGCACACCCGAATCAGCTTCCGCAAAATCTCACACGTCCGTATAGACGGCGCGCACGTATCTGTGAAGACCGCACGCGACCAATTCGTCCCGTTTGGCGGGGCGTACTCAGTTCCGGGGTGAAACAGGGTCTGGTTTTTCCTGTTTTTGGATCGCGGTATACGATTACCACAGGATGCGATGCCCCGAGCGGTTTATCCGGACACCGAGAGGGTCATACAGGCTTCGCAACGTAATTTACGGAATTGAAAATGGAGATACAGGGTGCAAGATACGAGTACCTGAACGAGGCTCGAAAAATCGGAAATTTTCGTGTCCGTGTCGTGTCCGACACGACACGAAGAATTGGGATTAGGGTTAGGGTTTCGGTTCGCTGGAGCTTGGCCGGAGAAGGGCGGCGCCGCAGCGGGGGAGGCCGTCCGGGCTAGGGCGGCTCGGGGTCGGGGTTCTGGGCGGCGTCGGAGCGGAGGGCTGCCGGAGGCGGCTGACCGGAGTCGGGGCGAGGAAAGAGGAGGAGAGGGGAGAAAGAGGAGGAGGCTGGGCAGTTTGCGGCGGTGGCGAGGAGCTGGAGGGTGGCCGGTGGGATTTTGGGGGTGGCCGTCGGAGCCTGGCGGCGGTGGCGGAGGAGTGGAGTTCAGGCGGGTGGATTCGTGGTGGCTGGAGGAGATTCGAGAGGGTTTTATAGGGCGGAGAGGGGCGGGGGTCAGCCAGAAATGGCGGAGAGGGAGGAGGGCGTGGCGGAGAAGGCGGGCCGAGCTGAAGAGGGGGTCGTGGGGGGCTGGCCGCCGGAGGCGGCGGAAAACGCGGTGCCGGAGCGGTTCAGGCGGGCTGGGGGAGACGGGTCAGCGGGTTTTGGGTGGCGGGTCGGGTTCGGGTGGACCCGACCCGACCCGGTAAGCCGCGGGCTGGGCTGAGAAACGGGCTGGGCTGAAAAACAAATAAATAATAATAATAATAATTAATAAATCAGTTAATTAAATAAATAATTAATTAAATAGTTTTTAGGCATTTAAAAATAGGTCTGAGGCCCAAAAAATTCCAAAAAAATTATCCTAAGTCCAGTTTTTCATTTTACACCTAAAATTATTATTTCCATGATATTTTAATATTATTTATTATTAATTAAAATCATTTAATAATTTAAAACCTTGATTTTAATTACAGAAAATTTTAAAAAATTGTGAAAAATCCAAGTTTAAAAATTTTGAAAATTTAGGGGGTTTACAATCTACCCAACTTATAAAAATTTCGTCCTCGAAATTAAAAAAAATAACAATGGCACGAAAGGAAGGGCCGAGAGTTGAAATATACCTCAGGGTTCAAAAAGATAAGGGTAGCGCTCTCTAATCTCGTCTTCTCGCTCCCAGGTGGATTCGCCGGGAGAATGGTGCTTCCAAGCTACACGCACAAGGGAAATGACCTGGTTCCTTAGAACTTTCTTCGATCGGTCCAGTATCTCCACGAGTTGCTCTTAGTAAGTCAAACTTGGGCCTACTTCGAGCTCTGAGTGATCCAAAATATGGCTGGGATCTGACACGTATTTTCTCAGCTGCGACACGTGGAAAACATTATGGACTCCATCCAGAGAGGGTGGCAATGCCAGACGGTATGCCACTTCTCCGATTTTCCCCTGTATGCCAAAAGGTCCAATAAATCTTGGGCTGAGTTTTCCACTCCTTCCGAACCTAATGGTGCCACGTGTCGAAGAAATCTTCAAGAATACCAGTTCTCCAACCTTTAATAAAGTCATAATCAAGTCTTAGTTCCATAATCATAATATTTAAATTAACTTGAATTTCATAAATTTAATTACCTCAAATTCCAAGGGCCTTCGGTGGCTATTTGCCCAATGTTGTTGCCTGTCTTGAGCCACCCGAAGTCTTTCTCTTATTTGTTTTACCTTCTCAGTTGAATCGATCACCATCTCTGGTCCTAGTAAGGCTCTTTCTCCTACGTCGTCCCATGATAGCGGGGTACGACATCTTTGTCCATACAAAGCTTCAAATGGAGTCATCTCAATACTTGCTTGGTAACTGTTATTATAAGAGAATTCCACAAGATGTAGATAGTCTTCCCACGATCCTCTAAAATCCAGAACACATGTACGGAGCATATCTTCAAGGGTCTGGATTGTACGTTCCGATTGTCCATCTGTTTGGGGATGATAAGCTGTGCTGAATTTGAGTTGAGTCCCCAAGCTGGCTTGTAAGCTCTTCCAGAAGTGAGAGGTGAATCTTGAATCTCGATCGGAGACAATACTTACTGGAACCCCATGCAATTTAACAATATGTCTGATATATAAATCTGCCAACTTTTCTGTAGATAGCCCTACTTTGAAGGGTAGAAAATGTGCAGACTTGGTCAGTCTATCCACTATCACCCAAATTGTATCTTTTCCACTAGGTGTCCTTGGAAGCCCAGAAACAAAATCCATTGTAATATGTTCCCACTTCTACTCCGGAATGGGTAGTGGTTGAAGCAATCCCCCAGGTCTTTGTCTTTCAGCCTTGACTTGTTGGCACACTAAGCAACGAGATACAAACCTGGCTACTTCTTTTTTCATGCCATGCCACCAAACATGCGTCCTCAGGTCTTTGTACATTTTGTTGGCTCCTGGATGTATAGAGTATTGCGATCTGTGCGCCTCTTGCATAATTTCTTCTCTTATGTCTCCTTGAGGTACACATAATCTATCTCCATGCCTTAGTGATCCATCTTCATGAATTTTGAAGTCCTCCACTAATCCATCTTGCACTTGACCTCGAATGCTTCGCAGGCCTTCGTCTTGAAACTGAGTCTCCTTGATCTTATCTATTAAGGTAGACTAAATTTGCAAGTTCATCATTTGGCCTTCTTTTCCTGGGATAATTACCTCAATACCTAGACTTTCCAAGTCCTCGAGCAAGTGTCGGTCCATAGTTAAGTACATCGCCATAGAATATCTGCTTAGAGCATTAGCAACTACATTGGCCTTCCCAGGATGATATTGAAGGGTGATATCAAAATCTTTCATTAGCTCCAGCCACCTTCTTTGTCTCATGTTCAGCTCTTTCTGAGTGAAGATATATTTTAGACTTTTATGGTCTGTAAATATTTCCACTTTTTCTCCATAAAGATAATGCTTCCATAGCTTAAGAGCAAATATAACAGCTGCCAATTCTAAATCATGAGTTGGATAGTTCTTTTCATGAGGTCGAAGCTGTCTTGAAGCATATGTTATTACCTTCTTGTTCTGCTCCAATACACAACCTAGACCTTTTCCAGAAGCATCACTATATATAGCGAATCCTTCGGTTCCAGATCGTAAGGTTAGGATAGGGGTAGTAGTCATCCTCTTTTTCAATTCTTCAAAAGCATGCTGACATTCATCAGTCCAGGTGAACTCTTCATCCTTCCTTGTTAATTTTGTCATGGGCTCAGCAATTCTAGCAAAGTCCTTCACAAACTTCTGATAGTAGCCAGCTAGTCCCAGGAAACTTCTAATCTCTGCTACAGAGTCTGGAGTGGGCCATGATTCTACTGCCGCTATCTTCTTGGGATCTACTGCTATTCCATCTCCAGTCACAACATGTCCCAAGAATTCAACTTTGTCTAGAAAGAATGCACATTTAGATAATTTTCCATAAAGTTTTTCCTTCCTTAAAGTCTCCAATGCTAGCCTCAAGTGTTCTTCATGTTCTTCGGGAGTCTTGGAATAGATCAAAATATCATCAATAAAGACCACTACAAATTTGTCTAGGTATGGCTGGAAGACTCTGTTCATTAAGTTCATAAAAACTGCTGGAGCATTCGTCAACCCGAACGGCATCACTAAGAATTCGTAGTGTCCGTTCCGGGTATTGAAAGCAGTTTTAGGGATGTCTTCCTTCCTCACCCTTACTTGGTGGTAACCAGACCTCAAGTCAATCTTTGAAAATACCCGAGCTCCATTTAATTGATCAAATAAGTCATCTATCCTGGGTAGGGGATACTTATTCTTAATTGTTAAGGCATTCAAGGCCCTATAGTCAATACACATTCGGGATATTCCGTCCTTCTTGGGAACAAATAATACTGGAGCTCCCCAGGGTGAGACACTAGACCTAATGAAGCATTTGTCTTCTAACTCTTTAATCTGCTCATTTAGCTCTATTATCTCTTTCTTGTTGATTCTGTAGGGATTTTGAGATACTGGCGCTGCTCCTGGCACTAAGTCAATAGAGAATTCAACTTCTCGGTCTGGGGGTAAACCTGGGAGATCCTCAGGAAAGACATCAAGATATTCAGAGATGATGGGTAGTGGCAATTCTTCTGGTATTAGGGCTCCACAAATTTTGTTACTATCCATTTCTCTAGAACCTCTAGCGAATTCAAATTCTGGCTTGTCAAGGGGCCTAAAGATTACACTACCTCTGTGACAGTCTATAGTGGCATGATGTTGACTCAACCAATCCATACCCAGTATAATATCAAAACTGGGAACTGGCATTACGAGTAGCCTAGCATATAGTTCTCTTCCACATAATATAATAGGACAATTGTTACATGCATCACTAACCGGAATAATTCCTCCACCGGTAATGATCTTATAATAATTCCTAAGGGGTTCAGTGATTAAGCTATGCTTCATAAGGAAATCTACTGACATGAATGAATGTGAAGCTCCAGAATCAAATAAAGTAATGGCTGGTATTGAATTTATAAGTACGGAACCTGTGATCACGTCTGCTGTGGCTTCAGCTTCTTCCAGAGTCATTACAAAAGCACGGCCTTGCTGAGGTGCACCCCTCTGTTGCTGCTGTTGGTGCTGAGAAAAGCATTGTTGTTGAGTTGGAAGCGGGGGTCCCCTCTGCTGTGCTGCTGGGGGCCTGGCCTGGACGGGAGCCTTTGGTTCAGCTGGGCGTCCTTGAGCAGCAGGACAGTCCCTCATTTGATGCGCTGCTGAGCCGCAGTAGAGGCAGGCACCTAGCCTCTTCCTGCAGACTTGCCAAGTGTGACCTGGTTTTTGGCAATAGCCACAGGGGACATCTTGTTGGTTCTGTCCTTGAGCTTGGTGTTGGGGTGCTGGGGCTCGAGGGAGAGGACGCGGAGTTTGCTGTAGGGTTCTCTGCTGTGGTTGTTGTTGAAATGGGCGTTTGTGGGGTCCCATACTTCCAGTATCTCTCTCCCGCTTTAGTTTATGCCCCATGTCTCTCTCAATGCCTTGTGCCACGCTCAAGATTTCCTCGTATGTGCGAGCTCGGCTAGTGGTGACAGCAAGGCGAATATCCGGAGACAACCCCTTCTTGAATCTATGGGCTCTGTCCTCCGGGGTACGAACCATGTACTCTGCAAAGTGGCTCAACCTGCTAAATTCAGCAGTGTACTCATCAACAGATAGGTTACCTTGTTCCAGTCTCTCGA
Source organism: Iris macrosiphon (assembly GCA_036927795.1). NCBI lineage: Eukaryota > Viridiplantae > Streptophyta > Magnoliopsida > Asparagales > Iridaceae > Iris > Iris macrosiphon. Next base: position 46,034,480 of record JAYESA010000010.1, read on the forward strand.
ATTGGCTTTCGAGAGCTTCCCGAGCCACTTCGGGATAGAATTTCTCCTTGAATAGCCTCTTGAAGTCCTCCCAGGTGAGGTCAGGGGCAGATAGTTGGGGTTCATCTCTAAACCAGGTCCGAGCTATGTCGAACAGTTGCAGGCTTGCAGACTCCACTTTGGGATCATCAAGGACCCGAGCAGTCTTCAGGAGTCGCTCCACATTCTCTATCCATTCATCGGCATAGAGAATGCCCTCAGTTCCATAGAATTCCAGGGGTTTAAGGTTCTTGAAGTCTTTGGCACTTCCTGGCCTCTTTAGTGGTGACTCCTGGGACCGAAGAGCTTCTGAGAGGCTGGTTCGTAGAAGTGCAGTCTATTCTTTCTGGGATTCTACAAGTCCCTGGAATACTCCGAGTAGCTGTGCCCCATCTAGAGTAACTGCTGGAGTAGATGGAGGCGGCGGGAGTGCAAGAGTTTCAGGCACAGTCTGCTCAGCTGGTTCTGATGTGCCTCCTACTGTGTTCCTTGTCTGAACCATTCTAAAAGATTAAGGGATAGGAAGATTAGAATAGATTACTTGAAAATCAAGGGCGATAGGAAAATTGATTAGGAATGATATCAAGAATTGAAATGAAGATCCTATTCTGTGAATGAGCTTTTCCTAGAATCCTCAATCTTATTCCATATCCTGTCCTAGGGTATTACCCTATTTAAGGATACTGGACCTGCATGGGCCACCATAAAAATGTGTCACGACCCGCACCCAGAAATTCGGGCACGAGTACGTGGGTACGTCCAGCCTACGCCGCAGAGTCGGCGGTAGTACGCTGTCTAGGTCATATCCACAGTTAACTAATCTAGCTCATTCACAATTATTGAAATAGACAAAGATAATAACAGGAAAAGAATGCTGAGATTTCAAACGAAATAAATGTGACAACAGCTCAAATGTTTAATACAGAATCCAGAAATGAAATCGGGGACAAACCCGATTACTAAGATAAAAGAGCATAAATAAAAAGCTACTGCTAACTACTCTGTAGAAGTAGTCTCCTGGGTGGGAACTGGCTCCTCATAAGTGTCATCTGTTCCCTCATAGGGGCCATAATAGGTAGGGGCAAAGTCCTCATCATCGCCTAAAATAACGGATCCAGTCAGGAAAGGAGCAAAGTACCCAATGCACAACCAAGATTTAAACTAAATATTTATGAAAATTGGGAAAAGAATTGATTAAGTATCATATTGAGAATATGCATAAAAGAAGCACCAATATCTAAGAGTTAATACTACAAACAGGAATATGAGTAAACAGGAATAAAGATGAAACAGGAATTGAAACTACAACAAGGCAACAGGAACTATAACAAGACAAGAAGCTATGTGTGTGAACTTGTGTATTTAGAATACATAGTTGGCATGTAGGGGTTTATAAGGCTAATCAGGCCGTCATAGACGACTATCAGTCAGGAATAATTGAGTATCAGGCTGATGGTACAGTCGCGTATCCACAGCTAGCAGTCAGGATAAGGGGAAGGGTAGACTACATGCCTTCTAGTATTCTCCCGCCCGACACGAAAAGCAAGACATGAGCTCCAGTATTCAAGACATAAAATCTAGTATTCTAACACTACGTGTAATCATCAATGGTACTAGTAAAACAGAAAATTAATTATCATAATATAAAGGTTAAACTTTGAAGTGCAGGTACTTGCCTGATGTTTGGATCCAATTACAGTTGTGTCTCGGGGAAATTTCCAGAAATGTATCCAGATGCTGAAATAAACATTACCATCATACTCAGAAGATATCAAATCGCTAGAAACGCCTGTCCTTGGGTCCAATTCAGAGACAAGGGCAAAACGGCAATTTTGGGTCAAAACGGGGTCCGCATGTGGGCCCGCTTTGTACCGAAAAATGTGTCAGGGTCAAAGGTCTCCAAATTCATCAAACTTAGTGTCAACAGGTCAGGAACGATGATACGAACCCAATAGAACTTCCAGAATTGGATTCTGATGAGCCGATCACGAAATCGCCCGTCGAGCGGGGCCTGTGGGGCCCACGACACGCGATTTCGTCAACATTCTCAGAATTGAACCAAACTTGACCCACAGGACCAGCGTATCGCTACGAGTCCGATGGCACAAGTTATGTTTCGATCCGACGTGTGTGCAAGAAGTTAGGGCGAATTGCAGAAAAGTTGGATACGAGACGATGTCCGCGGATACGCGTTGATTCCGGGGTGCACGCACACCCGAATCAGCTTCCGCGAAATCTCACACGTCCGTATCGATGGCGCGCACGTATCTGTGAAGACCGCACGCGACCAAGTCGTCCCGTTTGGCGGAGCGTACTCAGTTCCGGGGTAAAACAGGGTCTGGTTTTTCCTGTTTTTGGATCGCGGTGTGCGATCACCACAGGACGCGATGCCCCGAGCGGTTTATCCGGGCACCGAGAGGGTCATACAGGCTTCGCAACATAATTTACGGAATTGAAAACAGAGATACAGGGTGCAAGATACGAGTACCTGAACGAGGCTCGAAAAACCAGAAATTTTCGTGTCCGTGTCCGTGTCGTATCCGACACGACACGAAGAATTGGGATTAGGGTCAGGGTTTCGGTTCGCTGGAGCTTGGCCGGAGAAGGGCGGCGCCGCTGCGGGGGAGGCCGTCCGGGCTAGGGCGGCTCGGGGTCGGGGTTCTGGGCGGCGTCGGAGCGGAGGGCGGCCGGAGGCGGCTGACCGGAGTCGGGACGAGGAAAGAGGAGGAGAGGGGAGAAAGAGGAGGAGGCTGGGCGGTTTGCGGCGGTGGCGAGGAGCTGGAGGGTGGCCGGTGGGATGCTGGGGGTGGCCGTCGGAGCCTGGCGGCGGTGGCGGAGGAGTGGAGTTCAGGCGGGTGGATTCGTGGTGGCCGGAGGAGATTCGAGAGGGTTTTATAGGGCGGAGAGGGGAGGGGGTCAGCCGGAAATGGCGGAGAGGGAGGGGGGCGTGGCGGAGAAGGCGGGCCGAGCGGAAGAGGGGGGTCGTGGGGCGTGCCGGAAAATGCGGTACCGGAGCGGTTCAGGCGGGCTGGGGGAGACGGGTCAGCGGGTTTTGGGTGGCAGGTCGGGTTCGGGTGGACCCGACCCGACCCGGTAAGTCGCGAGCTGGGCTGAGAAACGGGCTAGGCTGAAAAACAAATAAATAATAATAATAATAATTAATAAATCAGTTAATTAAATAAATAATTAATTAAATAGTTTTTAGGTATTTAAAAATCGGTCTGAGACCCAAAAAATTCCAAAAAATTACCCTAAGTCCAGTTTTTCATTTTACACCTAAAAATATTATTTCTATAATATTTTAATATTATTTATTATCAATTAAAAATTATTTAATAATTTAAAACCTTAATTTTAATTACAGAAAATTCTAAGAAAATTGTGAAAAATCCAAGTTTAAAAATTTTGAAAATTCAGGGGGTTTACACGAGCAGTCACCACTGCCACCATACCGTCGACTTTTTCCTCCTCACGACCACCCTTGACTCCCTTCCTCGACATCTACACCGCTACCATCATCACCACTCTCCACCGCAGGAGCAGCAAGTCAACCCGAAAGCAGCCAACCGTCGGATCATCGATACTGCGATCACCTCGACCCCGCCACAGCCAAACGCCTGCAACCACCATTCTCCTTCTCCCATATCCGATCATCCTGACCCCGGCCATTATTTCCACCGTAACCACCCTCTCTGACTTCCTCAACCTTCTCCTACGATCACCAGTCGGCCATCTTCACCGAGCAACCACCATCTGCACCACCGGTCACCACCATCACCACATCAGCATCTCCACCACCTCGACCCGTGCCACGGTTGCTACTGTTGGCCGGAGCACCACCACCGGAGACTGACCTCCACGGGCTGCGGATGAGGGTCGCCCCTCCTCGATCACGCGTACATCGAGGTTTAAACTCGCCCTCTTTCCTTCATGTTGTATTGTTGCATAACACTGTGTATTCGTGAACCCTAGTGCCTAGTGTACATGTGTGTATTTATGAGTAGTAATTAGGTTTAGTAAATACTTTATAGGAATTTGATTGTTAGTGTTATATATGATTGCATGACCCTAAGTGTTAGTTAACTGTCGTGTTGTGCACACTAACCTACTAGCTAGGTTATGTGTTAGTGTTACACGAGATTTGGAGATTTGGATATGTGTTTGTGTCAGTTAATTGTCTTACTGTGTACGATATTCGAGGACATGATACTTGTGCATTTTAGACGTGCACACTCGACCCTGCTAGTTGACCAATTACCACCCCTACTTGCGTTAGTTTCTAAGTGCAGTATAGCTATTTTTATGTGGTGCTAGTATAACAACTGATATTATTATATTATATTATATATAGGTCTGTGTGACACCAGTTGGAACACAGTTTGACATTCATTGCTCTAGACGGCAGGTGAGTACATTCTCTGATAATATCTATTAATTGATAATTTTTATATTTTAAATACTTAGAAATGTTACATATGATTCTTGACACTTTGGTACACGGAGTAGTATATAGATTGGATCTTCAGTCATGAGATATTATATTAGTTATCGTATTGACATTGTACACGATATTGATATTAGATATTGTACATGATATTATTATTGGACATTGATCGTGTATCGTAACGTGTCATGGTTGGATCCAATGTACTAGTTGGGGGCAGAGAAAATTGCTAGTGAGAGATGTGATCATATTCCTATCGTACAAGTGTAAAATATTGTTAGTGTTAATCATACGTCTCACGTATGATTAGCCAGGCCATATAGCGATCGTATAAGTTCCCAAGTCGATCACATATCAAAACTACTATTTCAAATACTTAGAATAGTTAGAGTTCTTCATTTCAGTTTCATATACTACATTACCCTGTATATGATATTGTAGTTCCTTCTCTTCATTTCATATATGCACTGACTATACCATATTGTCTATATTGTATGTTCTCTTTATTTTTGCCATTGCATCTATTTATTATTTTCTCTCAGTATATAGCATCATCTACTTATTGTTTTATAGTCCTTGTCAATTAATTTGAAATATTATCGGGTTGTACTTCGCTCCAATCTTGACTGGATATATTTTTCAGACTGCAACTTAGAGGACTGGTGTCCGACATATTACGGACCACAGGGAGAGTAGTTGCAGCCTTGGACCTTGTAGCTCCGGTGTGATTTTTGGGAGGTCTAGCCGGGATCACTAGTTATTTATTTAGTTTCTTTTAGCAAATTATGGTACCGTATTTATTTTCCGCATACATTGAGACTTGGATGTTATTGTTTAAAGTTAGATTATTTTGTTGTTTAGACTTGTGTTGTATTTTTGATTTTTTTTCTTCGATATCTTATCGTGCTTTAGTTCTGTGGTTGAGTATTTTTATACTATATTGTAATATCTGTGTCTCCATATGGAGTTGGATATTCGTGAGATTGATTAGATATTATTGTGACCTAGATAGCATTTTACCGCCGATACTGAGGCGTAGGCTAGACGTACCCGCGTACTTGTGCCCCTATATCGGGTGTGGGTCGTGACAATAAGCTATGTTGTAGTGATGTTTAATGTGCTTTTAAGTTTACTCGATAAGCGTACCCTTGGCCATCCGGATTAACTGTAGTGCCGGTGGTAGCAATATTCTTAAAATATATATTTAGTAATTAAGGGATGTGACAACCCTAGCTAGTTAATTGTAGCAAGCCGTAAAGCTATTTGGCCGTGCAATAAACATTATTACTTTCATTAATAGCTCGCTCTTCTAGTTTTATTTTCTTTGGCGTGTGGTTAGGGTGTTAAGTTCTGCTCGGGTGAAGATCTGCAACCCCGGTCCTTGTTTGGTTTAAGGATTGTGGTCCCGATCCAGAGTAGTTCCTATGTTCTCTTACCGCTCGTCGCCTTACTTTCCTTTATAAGCATTTTGTTATCAGTTATTCCAGTTATATTTTAAGAAAATTACATTGGTACCGTATAAGTCTAAATCTGCATTTATTTTATCTCTTTCTTGGTGTATGTTGTGATATATTTGGTCTATCACCTTGAGCTCATTTTTTGTTATTGTTGCTTGGGGTCTTGACTCTACTGGTTTTGTATAGCCGGATTATATTGAGGAGAACCAGAATCTACCGCACTTCCAATAAGATAGCTCGCACTCATAGGACTGCGGGCGAAGCTCCCGAGTGGATTTCCTTCCTCCACCCCTTGTAGTGTTATTTTATTTTGTGGTATTTTAGTAAGAGGCAGTGTTAGCCCCTTATTTTGAGATTACTTCTCTTACTTCAGTCAACATAATGTATATATTAGACCATGGCTGGTATATTTGATCATGTATTATTATACTCTGCTAGTGCAATATTTTGTATTCACTAGCATCATTATCATATGTGACAAATAATTTATGATGCCTCTTTACTTTCATGTATGATATACTCTTGTAATTATTATTGATGGATTGAGATATTAGGATTTGTCGGCCTTAGGACTCACATCATAGCATGCTATAGTCCACCCATTTGTCTTCTTGACAACCTTAGCACATTGCGGCTTACTTCGGTATTCTTCAAGGTGTGGTTGGCCATGTTAGTCCTCGTATTTATCCAGTATTCTGGAAGAGGGACGTGACAAGGTTTTAGTGGTGGCCCACACAGGTCTATTTTTTATACTTGTGGGAGGACTCATCTTGTTAGAATCTCAATCATCTATTTAACTTTGATTGAACTCCACTTATGACATGTACTTCTCGCTCTCCTTGAAATGCAAGCTTGCTTGACATAATTATTCTATTCTCGTCCGTTGTCGATATTATTGTGTCCTTATCCTTCAGGGATACCCCACCTGCTCCTCCTTTTGAGGGTTCCATTGCACCAATAATTCCAGCAGATCCAGAAGTAGGCCAAGGCCAAATTTTGATATTGAACCAAGGGCAAGCATCAGTAGCTCTTTATCAGCCGGCTCCGCAAGTCACGCATACCCGTCAAGCACAATCAGCTCCACCAGTCTTGTCGGGACGGCCAGTTCAGCCCGCTCTACCGTTCATACCAGCCCAGCCAACCCAGACTATACCACCAGTTATTTCAGTAGAACCAGGGTAGGCAGGTTCGTCAGCCATGTTAGAAATGATCCAAGCCATGATGATGATACAGCAACAACAACAACAACAACTCCAACTTCAGCAACAAGTGGTCCAACTATGCCTGCAGTTTCAGCAAGGATAAGAACAGACCAACACTACTTTTTGCTAGGGAGTTAGAGTAGCACTCGAGAATATTGGACGTTATACTCGTAACTCGGCGACCAATGTTAGTCGCATGCGCCCAACCAAGTTTCTCGGCCCAGAAGATGCAGTTTTAGCAGATTCTTGGCTCCGAAACTTTGAGCCATCCTGGATGCAACTAAGACCCCAGAAGATGAGAAGGTAGCCTTCTTAAAGCTACAACTGTTAGATCTTGTCCGAGATTGGTGGGCAGGACAATAAATAGTGCTTCTGAAGCCCATTGACTGGAGGACGTTCAAGGAGTATTTTCAGGAGAAGTATTTTTATACAACCGCCAAGTTCCAGCTCCAGTAGTAGTTCATCAACCTCCGCCATAACACAAGATTGGTCAACCAGTATACGGTCGAGTTTTGCTGACTCAGCCAATTTGCTCTCCATATGGTAGCTTTCGAAGAGGACCGAGCTAAGAGATTTAAGCCAGGGTTACATCTTGAGCTTTAACAGTTTACGGTGGACCATAATTATACCACATATGATGCAGTTCTCAGGGCAGCTATGTCCCAAGTACTTGCCATCCAGAGATTAGTAGCAAGGACCGGAGGCCAGAAAAGGTTACAATCATCTATAAGAGGTATTAGTATTGCAAAAACTCAAATTCATTATTAAGGCATGCAAGAATCAGAGAATAAAGTTTTGCCCACTCATCCAGATCAATCGTCTTGTATTTTGATTGAAAAACTCTTCGAGAAGGCTTCCGCTTGATCCAGCCAAGCGATATTCTTGTACATAGTGCCAACACGAAGCGAGGCACTACAGTCGTTGACATGAAACTCTAAAGGCCTACGATGCTTGTTGGCCTAGTGATGATATCGATTATGTGCAATCCGAAGTTGCTCTCTGATCTGCTTGACAACTTCTACAGTCTACGTGATCATTTCGGGGCCTAACATCTTTCGCTCACCAATGTCATCCTATGCCAACGGTAATCAACTCTTCATGTCGTATAGTGCCTCAAAAGGTGCCATCTGAATACTGGCCTGATAACTATTGTTATACGAGAATTCTACTAAGTACAGGTGATTCTCCTAAGATTTACCAAAGTCTAGAGTACAGGCTCGTAACATATCCTCCAAGGTCTGGATGGTCCTCTCTGATTGCTCGTCTGTCTCGGGGTGGTACACTATGCAAAATTTTAACCTGGTACCCAATCTCTCGTGCAAGCTTCTCTAGAAATGAGAAGTGAACCTTGTATCTCGGTCAGACACTATGCTTATCGGCATGCCATATTGCATCATAATCTGTCGCATATACAAAACTGCTAACTGCTCTGTAGACTATCCCACTCTAAAGGGAAGAAAATACGCAACTTTTGTGAGTCGGTCTACTTTCACCCAAACTACATCTCGATCAATCGGGGATCTAGGTAAACTAGTCACAAAATCTATGGTGATATCATGGTATATCTTCGTGCCTCCAGGATGAATAAAATACTGGGAACTATATGCCTCGGTCATGACTTCTTGTCAGATATCTCTACTTGGCACACAAAAATGGTTCCCAAACCTTAGCGTTCCATCCACATGAATTGTCAACTTCTTTCGAAGACCGGAGTCATATTTTTTTTGTAGCTTCTGAATCTTTGGGTCCTCTGCCAGAGCTATCTTGATTCTATCTACCAAAGTTGACTGGATCTGTAGGCTATCAGAACTCATGTATCTCGTAGAAGTACTATCTTGATTCCCATCTCTCATAAATCTTCTAGAATATGCTTCTGAGTGGTAAACATAAATTTTTTACCTCTTCTACTAAATGCATCAGCTACCAGTGCAAGCATCAATAGCTCTTCATCAGCCGGCTCCGCAAGTCACGCATACCCGTCAAGCACAATCAGCTCCACCAGTCTTGCCGGGATGGCCAGTTCAGCCCGCTCTGTCGTTCATACCAGCCCAGCCAACCCAGACTATACCACCAGTTCTTTCAGTAGAACCAGGGCAGGCAGGTTCATCGGCCATGTTAGAAATGATCCAAGCCATGATGATGATACAGCAACAACAACAACAACTCCAACTTCAGCAACCAGTGGTCCAACTCTGCCTGCAGTTTCAGCAAGGACAAGAATAGACCAACACTACTTTTTGCTAGGGAGTTAGAGTAGCACTCAAGAATATTGGACATTATACTCATAACTCGGTGACCAATGTTAGTCACATGCGTCCAACCAAGTTTCTCGGCACGGAAGATGTATTTTTAGCAGATTCTTGGCTCCGGAACTTTGAGGCCATCCTGGATGCAACTAAGACCCCAGAAGATGCGAAGGTAGCCTTCTTAAAGCTACAACTGTTAGATCTTATCCGAGATTGGTGGGCAGGACAATAAATGGTGCTTCTGAATCCCATTGACTGGAGGATGTTCAAGGAGTATTTCCAGGAGAAGTATTTTTATACTACCGCCAAGTTCCAGCTCCAGTAGCAGTTCATCAACCTCCGCCATAACACAAGATTGGTCAACCAGTATACGGTCGAGTTTTGCCGACTCAACCGATTTGCTCTCCATATGGTAGCTTTCGAAGAGGACCGAGCCAAGAGATTTAAGCCAGGGTTATATCTTGAGCTTCAACAGTTTATGGTGGACCATAATTATACCATATATGATACAGTTCTCAGGGTAGCTACGTCCCAAGAACTTGTCGTCCAGAGATTAGTAGCAAGGACCGGAGGCCAGAAAAGGTTATAATCATCTATAAGAGGTATCAGTATTCAGTCATCGCCTCCAGCACCAGCAGCCAGAACTCCTCGTCCGCCAGCACCTCCAGCCTCCACAGTAACCTTATTACAATCCACCAGGCAGTTTGTATCAGCAGAATGCAACCACTGTGGCAAGTCAGGGCACACCAGAGATCAGTATAGAAGGGCTAATGGCCAATGTCTCAGATGTGGGGCAATTGACCACATGATTGGTTCATGCCCGCTTTTGTACCCAGAAGCTTCTTCAGTCCGACAGTTACCATCTCTGCCTCGGGCAACAACTGAAGGACCGTGAGAACCAGCATTAGCAGTTCGACCACTATCACAGCGTCCTCTCCCGATGCAGACTCAGCAGTTCCAGCAATAACATCTGGCTCAGTTTACTCAAGCCCAGCAAGCCCAACCAGCAACGCAGAACCACCAGCAAGTTAGAGCCACAGCCCCAGGACATTGGCCTGACGAAGTATTTGGCAATCTAGAGCAGTTGATAAATGAAGGTGCTACAATTGTGGGTGAGATTTTTGAGCTCTCTTCATCTTGTCTTATTCTTGGATTCTTGTCGAACGATTTGGTATTCCAACACGTTCGGAATACGATACTCATCTCGATCCTTTCGTTGAGTAGAGATGAGTTTTTATCCTACTCTTTCGTCCTTGTATATCGTGGCATGTGATGTTTATCATACGACCCAACTGCGAAGGAATATTCTGGACCGGAGTCATGTCCTTGATAAGATTATTGGTACCGACTTACCTCAAGGCTTGGCTCTTGTTCATTTTATGGGTCAGCATAGGCAAGCAAGGACGAGTTCCGATTTAACTGACTCAGGGGTATATGGATCCATATGTCTGTATTTTTTTGGTCTGTTGTTCTGTGTGTTTATTTATTAGTTACTTTCTGCAGTTATCTTTTATTTTAGTTACTTGCTTAGTATGATCCTTTGATTTATGATGTAAGTTCCTATTTAACTGACTCAGGGGTATATAGATCCATATGCCTCTATTTTTTTTGGTGTGATATTCTGTGCATTTATTCATTAGTTACTTTCTGCAGTTATTTTTTATTTCAGTTACTTGCTTAGTATGATCCTTTGATTTATGATGTGATTTCTTGAGGCTTCTCGTGTGTTCCAGCTCGACTAGCCTTGGTAAAATTTTGAGGATATAATTTTTCTATGGAGGGTAGAGATGTCACATCCAATTCCAGATTTAGTATTTCTTGAATTTCTAGAGTTTAATTCTTTCCTGATAATGTATTCCTGTTGTATTTTTATGTTGGTTCCTGTCATTTTAATTATTGTTATATTTTTCTGTTGTTGAGAGACTACCCGAGACCGGTAGAATACCTATTGACATTATCATAGACCAGGTTTAGGACCCGCATATAGAATGGACACTTGGTTCAGTTTATTTGGTTGAACGCATGACTAAACCATCTTTCTCTCCTCTTAGTATATATATGAGTATTTTTCTCTCCTCACTCATTTTTTCATTCCACTCTTCTTGATTCCTTCTTCCTCCTCTCCTTCAAGCTCCCTCTAGCCAAACTCTAGCCCTAGGGAGAAGTTATGTAACTTGAACCCTGAGAGGTAGAGACTAGGAGCCACCCAAGACAAGTACATCTTCCTTAATGGTGAAGTCTTGATTTTCGAATTTTTATACATATGTGTTGTTTTAAAAATATATTTGATGGAAACTATTTTTTTGTGTTCTTCATCATTTTTAGTTCTTGGAATTTTTGGTTTTTGTGGTTAGATTTTAGTATATCTGAATTTTAAGTTAGAATTTTTTAGGGGTCCCATAAGTTTTTCTTGGTTTTGAACTATTAAAACTTAGTTTTTTTTAGAAAACTAGTTGTTCTTTATGTTAGAGCATTTTATTTCGTACAATTTGGCTTTTGTTTCACTTGATTTGGAGTTAAAATAAAGTTTTTATGAAGAAACATTTTTTTTTATTTTTGGAGTTTTTTTTGCCTTGGTCGAACCTGTTGTTAGAGAAGACGGAGTTCACATGCGGCCAGCGGGCTATGCGATGGAGTGTCATGCTGCCTGAGAGGGTTATGCAGCCTAAACTCTTTTGTCACATACTGAAAGCATGCGTCCATCTTGTTGGAAGCATGACTGCTTGTTTACATAAGTGTCCTTAAACTCCTTGTGTTTTCACTCATTAAACGAATAAGAAATTTGCTAAGTTCAAAGAGCACATGCGGCCAAGTGACTTATGCGGCAAGCAGAGTATACGGCCACCTTCCCTTGGACGCATAACTCTGAAACCTTGGCACATATTTATATAGTTTTGTCTTTTTTTCTGACACACTTTATGGCATGTCACATCAAGCATCTTTAGTCAATATTCTCTGACACACATTTAATGACCCATCACTTAGCACTTGAGTCCATGCGGCAAATGCGTACATGCGGCCAGTGAGTCCATGCGACCAGAAATTCTTGTATGCATTTTTTGTTCCTTTTAATTATGTCTATTTAATAACTCCTTTTAGTGATTATTGATGTGTGCTTTCTTATGACGATGCAAGTTTATATTACTAGACAAGTTTTGCATGTAGTACTACACGAGACCAATTTATATACGAGTTCACAATCTTCACGACACCGTAGAAATTATTGTATATGAAAATTTATTGCATTTGGCATCGGGCAATCGAGTGTGAGTATTGCCCAATGTATCGTGCGTCGCAAATATGATAACTCGTAAAAAGCTCGTACTCATAACTCGTCATTCTAGGGAGTTCTCAAGTGTCCACGACTCAAGAATTCGAAATAATTTAGTAATGATTAAACAAGACAAGAATTACCTAGATCATTGGGAGAAAAGAATATTGTGCTACCAGCTACCTGGATCTCTAAGGTCCCCATGCAGCATGGACCAACCCTGCTAGGCAAGGGCTCCATGACTGACCAAGTTTATGCTTTCTGTGGCACTTGCGAGACAAGTTTATATACAAGTTTATGTTTATAAAGCAAGTTTATGATCACAAGTTTAAGTTTATGATTACAGTTCAATTTTTGTTTATGAGAAAGTAACAAGTTATGTTGTAGTGATGTTGAATGTGCATTTAAGTTTACTCGACAAGCGTACCCTTGGCCACTCGGATTAATTGTAGTGCCGGTGGTAGCAATATTCTTAAAACATGCATTTAGTAATTAAGGCATGTGACAACCCTAGCTAGTTAATTATAGTAAGCCGTAGAGTTGTTTGACCGTGCAATGAATGTTGTTACTTTCATTGATAGCTCACTCTTCTAGTTTTATTTTCTTCGGCGCATGGTTAGGGTGATAAGTTCTACTCGGGTGAAGGTCTGCAACCCCGGTCCTTGTTTGGTTTAAGGGTTGTGGTCCTATCCAGAGTAGTTCCTATGTCCTTTTGCTGCTCGTCGCCTTAATTTCCTTTATAAGCATTTTGCTATCAGTTCTTCCAGTTATATTTTGAGATAAGTACATTAGTACCGTACAAGTCTCGATCTGCATTTATTTTATATCTTTTTTGGTGTATGTTGTGATATGTTTGGTCTATCATCTTGAGCTCCTTTTGTGATACTTGTTGCTTGGGGTCTTGACCTCACTGGTTTTGTATGGCCAGATTATCCCGAGAAGAACCAGGATCCACCGTACTTCAAACATGATGGCTCGCACTCGTAGGACTGTGGCCGAAGCTCGCGAGTGGATTTTCTTCCTCCATCCCTCGTAGTGTTATTTTATTTTGTAGTATTTTAGCAAGAGGCGGTGTTAGCCCCTTATTTTGAGATCACTTCTCTGACTTCGGTCAACATGATGTATATATTATACCATAGCTGGTATATTTGATCATGTATTATTATACTCTACTAGTGCAGCATTTTGTATTCACTAGCTTCATGATCATATGTGACATATAATTTGGGAAGCCTCTTTACTTTCATGTATGATATACTCTTGTAATTTTTGTTGATGGATTGAGATACTAGGATTTGTTGGCCTTAGGACTGACGTCATAGCATGCTAGAGTCCGCCCATTTGTCTTCTTGACAACCTTAGCACATTGCGGCTTACTTCAGTATTCTGAAATGTGTGGTTGGCCATGTCAGTCTTCGTATTTATCCAGTATTCTGGGAGCGGGACGTGACATGGTGAAAACATATTAAATTTACAAGTTACTAATTATTGTTTCAGTCGTATACTAGTTGCGTATAATTTCTATGAATTAAATAAAATAAAAAAATAACTGATAAATTCTTGAATATTTTTATATTAAAGGCCTCTATGTTAGCTTTCCGAAACATCAAAGAGATCACGAAAACGAGTTTGGTATCTCCCGAAATCTCAAAAACAGCAAAATATTATCGTATTTCAGACGTCTAATACTAAAATACTTTTACAACATTATAAGTTTCAAATTAAATCTATTAAAATATATATTTTAAAATCTTATCTCGATACGCTTCTAAAAAAATTAGACATGAATCGAAGTCCGAAGTTAGGAGATATGACACTTTCGACTCTTTGCAGCTACTGAAAAAGGGGACTTTTTTGTGATAAATTTTGGGACTATTTTGAACCGAAAATAGAGACCAAATTTTAATGAAATGAAGGCAAAGTAAAGAGATTATATATGTATTTATTTCATATTTACTTACTTTAACATATATGATTTAATTTAAATAGCTAGGTAGGAGTTGATTTGTTATGATATGATATTGATGAAGTTGCTTTCCTAATATACTTAGGATTATGATTAATTTAAATTACAGTTTAGATTATCTAAATAATTTATAATTTTATATATAATTACACAAATAACACATATAATCTATACATACATTTAATTTGAATAATCTATATCTAATCTTAGTATATAGTACAATCCAAATTCTGAAATAATAATTTATTCTATTTATTGTTTCTAATTACTTATTTTGAAGCCTAGTTTAATATTTAAAAAATTAAAATTAGACAGGGGTTTACACTCACTCACTCTCTCTCTCTCTCTCTCTCTCTCTCTCTCTCTCTCTTGCCTTAAGAAGAGTATATTTAAGGAAATCATCCTTTAAGCCCCTCTTTTACTTTTCGTGAACAGAAGCAAGTCTTTTATATCCCTTTCATGTTAATAACGGTATAAATAATATTAAGAAAAAATTTCCCTTAAACACCCTTAATAACCTATTTAATATTTCCTTCTACCCATATAGTTTAAACTAGTTAATATCTTAATATTGATTTGAAAGAAAATGGGCCAAAGCCTATTAAACTGATTTATAATTAAATTATAGGCTGTTGGGCCTTATTCCATATCTTTATATTTTAAGGAATCAATAAACGTTTGGGCCCATGCCTATTTATTAAATACAAGATTTATTTTTTGATATATATGAAATTGGTTATAAACAAACTATCTTTTATTATTGTTGAAATAGATTGGGCCAAATAAACAAAGTCCAGTTGTCTTGGGCCTATGAGCTTATATATATATATATAAAAAGGCAATCTTATTTAATGAAATCAGACAATATAACTCAGCCCATCTATAGGGGATCAACTGAGATGCCCCATCTCCTGTACATCATGTTCTATGTTATGATTAACCCTTTACTAGAATTATAGAGACCTTCAAACATACGATTATTTTTCTCTTTCCAAACATGTCACACTGTAGCTGCTAAGCGAAGTTGAGCCTCCCTGAACCACATCGTCCCTCTAGTCTTTCAGTGATAATCAGCCGAATCACCTCTCTGATTTTCTCCTCCACTCCATATATATATATATATATATATATATATATATATATATATATATATGTGCCATACTATAGGACGTTTGAGGAATAAATGCCTCATAGTTTCATTGTTGGCTAAATATAACACACCTTTGCATACCCTTTTGTATACCAAACTTAGCAAGCCTATCCAATGTTAATAATCGTCCCAAGAGCAGACGAATATTGATGGTTGTCCCTATGATCATGTTGCTAAAAGCAGCAGCATGCTAGTGCAATTCAGGTCGTCATACCACCTCCCGCAGCAGTGTACTAACCAGCACACCTCTGGACGCCTCCTCATACATGTGCACTCCAATCCAGTGCAATAAGCTTCTGTGGTTTGATCCAAGATCCAACAGCAGATCGATATTTCTTCCATCGTGAATAACACATGTTATAGCTTGTCGAAGTCGATCCCGCTGCTGTAGGAAGCACTTGAAAGTAACAGAGAAATTATTATCATGTCTACGAACCCAGAAATTAACCCCTTATAAATACCCGTCGTTCATCAATTCAGCCCACAGACACTCCCCTTGCAGGAACTTCTATACTAGTTTCATCCCTGCTGCCTCTCTCAGGAACTTCTATACTAGTTTCATCCCTGCTGCCTCTCTCGTCATTCGTATAGAACACAGTCCCACTCCCCCTTCCTCTCTCGGCTGACACATCATCTCCCAAGCAATATCATGCAACCTTCCTTTCCAGATAAAATTAGCACAAATCATTTCCGTTTTTTGTATAATAGAGGACGGAAGCAAAATAGACTATAGCCAAAACAACTAGATAGCATCAACGACCGCTCGTATTCGATACAACCTACGAAGGATAGACATTGTGCCTGCCACCCTTCTATACTCCGTTGCACATACTCCACCAAGCTCTGACACTCCACCTCATTGGCATAATTAATAGACAACTGGATACCAAGGTATTTAACATGCAACATACCGTGCTCCACTCTTAAGATCGCTGCCCGTTCCTCCTTGTTAGGATAGAAAGTACTAAATTATACTTTGCTTCTTTTCCTTATTGAGACGTAAGCCAAATAGCCGTCCAAACACATCCATAATATCTACCACAACCGTAAGCCTTGACATCGTCGGTACCATAAAAAAGGAGCTCATCCGCATATATTAGATGAGAAACTGAAAGTCTCTGTGCAAACTACGTAAAAGAATGTGACAGGAAGATGAACCAGCACACAAAGGGAAAGAGGATTTTATTAGCTCTTGCTCTTATTTCTACATTTATTCATTTGCTTTTATAAGCATAACAAAGCATAACCACATTTCCTACAAACATGGATAGCCAAGTGTTCCCCTTAAGAATTGGTCACCCCTTGAGAATAGGTCTACTAACAGGTGCACTAAGTTTAAACAATAATCGCTCCCTAAACTTTTGCGATTACTTGATGACGATCATCCCGATCTAGGAGCGAAGCTCCTAGAACCTGACCCGGCCCAGGGCCTTGGTCAGTATGTCGGCGAGCTGCTCATCTGTTCGGACATACTCTACCTCAGTTGTCCCGTCCTTGATGCAGTCACGAATGAAGTGGTACCTCGTCTGGATGTGTTTGCTGCGATCATGAAACACCGGATTTTTGCTGAGGGAGATTGCTAATTTTTTGTCGATGCGAAGCTTTACACATCTGATATCGTCGCCCTTCATGTCCGCCAGCAGCTGTGCGAGCCAGATGGCTTGGCAGGCGACAGTGGTTGCTGCGACATACTCGGCTTCGCAGGATGACAGTGCCACCACCTTCTGCTTCTGTGATTGCCAACTGATAGCGCTGTTGCCGAGGAAGAATAGTACGTCTGTCGTGCTCTTGCGGTCATCAATATCCCTGGCCATGTCGCTGTCGCAGTAGCCGACCAGCCGGGGCTCCTCTGTTCCTCGTTCGTAGCGGCAGCCGTAACCCCGCGTACCAGCAACGTACCGGAGTATGTGTTTGACCGCCGCTAGGTGCTCAGTCGTTGGCTTCTCCATGAAGCGACTCACATACCCGACTGCGAATGACAAGTCCGGCCGGGTGTGCACGAGGTACCGCAAGCTTCCTACTATGCTCCGGTACTCCGTGGCATCTGCCGGCGGTGCAGCACTATCCTTGTCGAGCTTCAAACGTGGCTCCATAGGTACATGGCAAGGGTTACAGTCGCCCATGCCACTCTTCTCCAGTATCTTGGCTGCGTACGCAGACTGGTTCACTGTGATACCGTCTGCGTTCTGCTGTATATTGATGCCAAGGTAGAAAGAAAGCAAGCCGAGATCGCTCATCTTAAATGAGCTGCTCATCTCGCGCTTGAACTTGTCGATCTCGCCCGCATTGTTTCCCGTGATGATGAGGTCGTCGACGTAGACACCCACGAGCAGCCTTGCCTCGCCATGGCCACGCACGTAGATGGCGTTCTCCGAGGGACTCCGGCTGAATCTGAGTGTGGACATGCACTTGTCCAGCTTCGCGTTCCAGGCCCTCGGCGCTTGCTTAAGGCCGTAGAGTGCCTTGTGTAGGCGAAAAACTTTCTGCTCCTCGCCGGCTGCTGCAAAACCGGGTGGCTGCGTGACGTAGACCTCTTCATCGAGCTCCCCGTTCAAGAATGTCGTTTTCACATCCATGTGATGGACAACCCAACCTGCATGACTGACAAATGCCAGTAGCAACCTGACGGACTCAAGTCTGGCTACTACCGCAAAAACCTCATCGTAGTCGATCCCGTGCCTCTACACATACCCCTTCGCGACGAGCCGGGCCTTGTGCTTGATGACGACGCCGTGCTCATCCTTCTTCGCCTTGTAGACCCATTTGAGTCCAATGGGGCGGTGACCAGCGGGCAGGTCCACGAGCCGCCAGGTGTCGTTCTCCTCAATGGATGTGAGTTCATCCAGCATCGCTCGGCGCCAGTACTCGCGTTGCTCCGCTTCTGAAAAAATAGAGGGTTCGTCATCCATTACGAGGAAGAGGTCCTCAGAGTCGTAGTGGTGCACCGACTCAACTTCATAGATGTCTAGAAGATAGCGGTATCGACGCGGCTATCCGTTTGGCGGATCGGGCGTCGCTCCTGACGGCGGTGAGACAAATCGGATCAGAGCCGTACTCGTCGTCTCAGGCGTCCAAACCGCTGGCGTCGTCGTGGCTGATGTCGCGGTTGTGCGAGCGGGCAACACGGCCGGTGGTGGGGACGCGTGACCGGCTTCCTCCTTCTCGGGTGGAGGAAGCGTCTGCGTCGATGCGGGTGTGGCTGCGCCAACAGCCTCTGGCGATGGACTTCCGTTCCTGGCCAAAATGAACGTGCCGGGAATGAGCTCGTAGGGAAATTCAACAGTGAATGCCTCGCCGATCCCGACGAGGCTGGCATCGATGTCGGTGTGCGTCCAGTCCCACTGCCCCACCTCGTCAAAGATGATGTCGCGGGTGACATACAAGCGACGACCGACTGCATCGTAGGCCCTGTAAGCCTTGGACCCCGCCTCGTAGCCAACAAACACCATTTGCTTGCTCCGATCATCATGTTTCTTCAAATTTGGATGCACCATCTTCACATGAGCAATGCAACCGAAAGTACGTAAGCAACTTACATCAGGGCGCTTATCATGCCACGCCTCATATGGCGTCTTTCCCTTCACTGCGGTTGTTGGCGCCATGTTTAGCAGGTATACCGCCGTGGTCACCGCCTCGCCCCAGAATGTCGTCGGCATGCTCTTCGCCTTGAGCAAGCTTCGGGCCATATCTACCATAGTCTGGTTCCGGTGCTCGACGACACCGTTTTGCTGAGGCGAGTAAGGCGCGGTGAGGTGGCGCTTGATGCCATGGCGCTCGCAGTAGTCGTTGAAATCGTTTGACGTGAACTTGCCGCCACGGTCTGTGCATAGTACACGAAGCTTGCACTTCGACTCGACCTCCGCCGCAACCTGAATGCGTTTGATCGCCTCGCTCGCCTCGTCCTTGGATCTCAGCAGCTTGATCCACATGAACCTGCTGTAGTCGTCGACGAGAAGAAGGAAGTAGCGCTTCCCGCCAGGTGTCACCGGTGAGATGGGACCACACAAGTCCGCGTGCACCAAGTCGAGAGGGTCGGTGGCACGATAGTTGGCGTGCCGGGGAAATAAAGTGCGTCGCTGCTTCCCGGCCAACCAGATGTCGCACAACTGATCGACATGATCAATGTGCGGAAAGCCGTCCACCATTTTTTCCCTACTCAGGCGACGAAGGGCGTCGAAGTGTAGATGGCCGTAGCGCGTATGCCGCGAGGCATACCGGCTGTGCGATCCGCAATGGAAGGATATATAGACAATTTAGGTGCGTGATACCTTAGCAAGGAGGCGGCACTGTTTGTCGCAGATTCGAAGCATTCCATCCTCGATTAGCGTGGAGCAGCCGATCTCGTCCAATTGCCCGATGCTGACGATGTTGCTATGTAACCGGGGAATATAGTAGACGTTGGTGAGGGCTCGATGTTCTCTTCCTTGGCCCATGAACACCACTGTGACCCGGCCTTGGATGTTAACGACGGAGCCGTCGCCAAATTTGACGCTTCCCCACACGCCGGTGTCGAGCTCGGAGAAGACTGCCCGCTCGCCCGTCATGTGGTTAGACGCTCCCGTGTCGCAGTACCAGGTCACATTGTTGGTGTCCTCCCGCTCCCCAAGCTTTACCATGGTGCACTCCTCGTTGAGCATCACCTGCTTGGTCACCTCGGCGTGGGTGTCGAGCGTCTTGGCGATTGTGCACATCTGCGCCATCAGAAGCGCCGGTTTGTCCTCCTCCACCTGCGCCAAAAAGGCCTCATCCTTTTTCTTCTTGCGGCATTCACGAGCCCAGTGGCCCAGTTTTCCGCAATAACGGCACTTTTTGTAGTAAGGTGCACCGGAGCCGCTCCTTTCGCCGCTCGGCTTGGGATCGCGCGCTCCCGAGTCCCTCTCCGGGATGCGCCACTTCTTCTTCTGGCCATCGTTTTCGGTACCCCTGCTAGACGAGCCGCCTCTCTGTTGTTTCTTGCGAGCAGCCCACTCCTCCTCTATAAGCAGTAACTTACCGCCCAAGGTGTTGTCACTCTCGATCTCGTCCCTGATCTCCGCTGCTTTAGGCCTCCCCGTTAGATCCTCAATGGTGAGCAGATTGAGATCCAAAAGGGTCTCGATAGCCAGGGCGATCTGGCTGTACTTCTTGGGAACCGCCACCAGCATCTTGAGGACGAGCTTGTCCTCGGAGATCGTGTCCCCGAGTGCGGCAAGAGAGCTCGACAGAGTAGTTAGACGCATGGCGAAGGAGTCCACGCCCTCACCGTCCCGTAATGCCAGCTGTTCGTACTGTTTGCGCAGCGACCGCACATTCGCTTTCTTGACACGATTGCTGTCGACGTGCACCATCTTCAAAAAATGTCATGCCTCCCGCGTCGTCGCCTTGATCGCCAGTGATGAGATCATCGCTGGCGGGACAGAACGTAGGAGAGCCTCCATCGCTTTTCTATCCTGCTCCCGCTCTGTCGTACCGGTATGCACCGCCGCCCAGAGACCTCTTGCCTCCAGCATACACTACATCACAAGGGCCCATCCATCGTAGTTTGCACGCGTGAGTTGCGGATACTGCGTCTCGCCGGACTCCTGAAACACCTTCGGGATCACCAGGGTGCCTGCCACGCTCGAGCCGCTCGCTGGACTCGACGCCGACACTGATGGAGGTGTGAGTGGATTCCCGTCCGCATCAGACAACATGGCTCTGATACCACTTAAAAGTCTCTGTGCAAACTACGTAAAAGAATGTGACAGGAAGATGAACCAGCACACAAAGGAAAAGAGGATTTTATTAGCTATTGCTCTTATTTCTACCTTTATTCATTTGCTTTTATAAGCATAACAAAGCATAACTACATTTCCTACAAACATGGATAGCCAAGTGTTCCCCTTAAGAATTGGTCACCCCTTAAGAATAGGTCTACTAACAGGTGCACTAAGTTTAAACAATAGAAACATGTAGTGGCACCAGTCTAAATAGTATAAAAATAGTATAGTTTTCCATGCATGGTCGCATCCATCAAATAGGTAAAATACTCCACAACTAGAGTGAATAAATAAGGGAAGAGCGGATCATCTTGCCAAAGCCTTCGATTACTGGCGAAAAACCCATACGGATGTCCTTTAATAAGAACGGAGAATATCGCTGACGAGATGCACTCCCAAATCATAGCAACCCAGGTGCTATCAAAGCCCATAGCCATCATTATAGCACAAACAAAGTCGTGGTTGATCATGTCATACGCATTCCGCAGATCCAGTTTTATACAAGCTTAATTTCTTGCCTTCCACTTTGTTGAAGTTGTGAATTAACTCATGAGCTAATAAACTGTTGTTCGTGATCGACCTCCACTTGATGAAAGCATCTTGGTTCTTTGACACTAAGTCCTACATGATCCTTTTCATCCTTCGACACATAAGATAAGTAATTATTTTATATAAAAATTATATCATGCAATAGGCTAAAAATTAGTAATAGACGTGGCTCCTTCTTTCATAGGGACCGACGTTATAAAGTACCGTTTAACTTCCGCAAGAGTCGACCATTAGTGAAAAAAAATCATGTACCACATCTAATGCCGGTAGCTTCAATCTCTCCCAGTGAACTCGGAAGAATTTATTGCTAAACCCATCCGGACCTGGCGCATTGATCGGATCCACATTCATAACTATAGTCGCCACCTCCTCCAAAGTCACATCCGAAAGTAAAGATTTATTTCCATATTCAGTAAATGAGCGCTTGTAGACTAACTCTGGGAACTCCATTCTATAATCTTCTTGGTTGTAAAGTGCTGTATAGAATCTAATAACCTCCGTTTGAATGCCCTACGGAGTCTCAATCTCCTTACCATCCCATTCTAGCAGTTTACTAATACTATTCTGGTGCATCTGTCACCCTCCTTGAGACAAGAGCATTTGGTTGTCTGCTGTCACGTTCCAGTTCCAAACTACATAGGACCAGCACGTGACTTTATAAGCTAGTATGCATGCAAAGACTACTCCAATATATATAATCCTACGAATACACGCTTACGTTGTGTTGAAATTAGTTGATTATTTTATTGATTATCTCATTGGCATTATATAGCCTTCCAGTCATTAATACAATGATCTCAATCATTATGACAATAATCTCATAATGGAATATCCTGTGACATATTCTGGCATCCCAAATATGTCCTCAGGATATTCCCATGTGCTTATACTATACTTAAATATGACACCCAACATACCATATCAACACTCTCCCTCAAGATGGGTGAAAGATATTTACTAAGCCCATATTGTCACATCCTCTAATCATGCTCACTGAGGCGAGTCCCTTGGTTAGTCCATCTGCTTCTTGATCCCTGGTTGGAATATGTCCAAGCTCCAGTAATCCACTATCCAACTTCTCTTTGATGAAGAATCTATCAATCTCGATGTGTTTGGTCCTATCATGCTGTACTGGATTGTTGGCGATACTAATAGCTGACTGATTGTCACACCACAGCTTCATCTTGTCTCCTTGATCCAGCTTCAGCTCCACCAGCATATTCTTCAACCATAGAAGCTCTGCAACTCCCAAGGCCAAAGCTCTGTACTCTGCTTTAGCTGTCGATCTGGCCACCACAGACTGCTTCTTACTCCTCCAGGAGACCAAGTTACCTCCTACAAATATGCAATATCCCGAGGTAGACCTCCTGTCATCAGCACAACTAACCCAGTCAGAATCACAGTAGCCCTCGATGCTCACGTGATTGTTCTTCCTGAATATTAGTCCCTTCTCAGGAGCACCTTTCAAGTACCTCAGAATCTGGTACACTGCATCCATATGACCCTTACGTGGGTCATGCATGTAGCGGCTCACCACACTTACTGCAAAGCAGATACCAGGACGTGTGTGGCTCAAATAGATCAACTTGCCAACCAATCTCTGGAATCTATCCCGATCAACTGGTTCTCCAGCCTCAGCATCAATCTTGAACCTCTGATCTATTGGTGTCGCTGCAGGTTTGCACCCCAACATCCCAGTTTCTGTGAGAAGGTCCAGTGCATACTTCCTTTGAGAGAGAATAATCCCCTCTGCTTCTCGAGCAATCTCAATCCCAAGGAAGTACCGAAGAAGGCCGAGATCCTTCACCTCGAATTCCTTGCCAAACTTTTCTTTGAGTTGGGCGATCTCCTGCTTATCATCTTCTGTGATAATCATATCGTCCACATACACCGCAAGCATGGTGATGTGGCCTCCACTCCGACGGAAGAACACAGTATGATCAGCATTGATCTGCTGATATCCCATCCCTATCATCGCCCTTCTGAATCTGTCAAACAACGCTCGAGGAGACTGCTTCAGTCCATAGAGAGACTTCTTCAACCTGCAGACCTTGCTTACTGTCTGATTGGTGCCAAATCCTGGTGGTATCTCCATGTGCACCTCCTCCACTAGATCTCCATGAAAAAATGCATTCTTCACATCCAGTTGGTGTAGCTTCTATCCACCATTCGCTGCCAGAGAAATCAGAGTCCTGACAGTGCTCATCTTTGCAAATGGTGCAAAGGTCTCGTCATAGTCGATACCGTACGTCTGACTGTATCCTTTGGCTACTAGTCGAGCTTTGTAGCGCTCAACCTGTCCATCTGGGTTCTGCTTCACGGTAAAGACCCACTTGCATCCAACTTCTCTCTTCCCCTCTGGAAGTCTTATAAGCTCCCAAGTGTGGTTCTTCTCCAGAGCTCCCAACTCCTCGTGCATTGCCGCTTTCCACTTTGGATCGTTCTTGGCAACCTGCCAATTGTTAGGTACAGTAATACTATCCAAAGATGCTATAAATGCTCCATGAGAAGAAGGGATATGGTCATAAGAAACAAACTGAGCAATATCCCAACCATATCTGTTTGGAGGATTTCCTGCATTGCTGCGAGTGGTCCTCCGTACAGATGGTGTGGGAGGAGTAGGAGGAGGAGGAAAGATATCTTGTGAAGGAGGGGGTATCACCTGAAGGGGGGTTGGTGTCGGTGCCTCAGGAGTTGGGACGAACGCAGGCAAGGGACTTGGCACTGGCACTGTCGGTACTGGTCCTGCAGTTTGCTTCTCTCTCCTGCTGTAGGTAAGTAACTCTCCCTGAGCCGTAGGCCTGACACCTTTACCTTCTTGTCCATTCTCCGTGCCTCCATGCCAAACTTCTAAATCGGTTACCACCAAGTTCTCCATCTCCCCCTCTCGCCTAATACTGACAGTATTAGGCGTGTTGTGTAAAATTTCGTCCTGGCAGTAGTATGGCTCATGCTCCCGAAAGTGGACATCCATACTGACAAACTTCTTCTTCTCTACTGGACTCCAGCACACATACCCCTTCTGGGTCGCCGAGTAGTCTACGAAGATGCATTTGACCGCTCTAGGGTCAAGTTTCCCAACTGATGGCCTATTATCCTTCATAAAACACACACATCCAAACACCTTCAGTGGGAGTATCCCACTATTATTGCCTTACAATACCTCACATGGGGACTTCCATCCGAGGACCTTCGAGGGCATCCTGTTGATGAGTTGAGCTGTTGTCAACACTGCATGCCCCCACAGACTCTGTGGGACATTCATGTCGATCATCATACTTCTTGCGACCTCCAGAAGATGTCTGTTTTTCTTTTCTACAACTCCATTTTGTGCTGGTGTGTATGCACAGGTGGTCTGATGCTGTATTTCGTGTGCTGACAGGTATTTTGCAAGCGTCCTGTTGGTATACTCCGTTCCATTGTCAGACCTCAGTACCTTCACAACTGCTTTGTACTGAGTCTGGATATGCTTATGGAAATCCCGAAAACAAGCAGGTACATTATTTATATTTTTCATCAAATATAACCAGGTAACATGAGAGGCACACTCAATGAAAGAAACAAAGTACTTATAACCATTCATAGTGTTAGTAGCACATGGACCTCAGACATCAGAATGTACTACCTCAAAAGCAAAAGTGCTCCTATGACCCGTGCCAACATATGAGCTCCTAGTAAGTTTTCCTAACTCGCACGCATCACATACTAATTTCTCTTTATTTATTTTTGCATAAATCTCTGGATACAACTTACTTAGAGTATCAAAGGAAGAATGTCCCATCCTCCGATGATGGAGTATCAAGGTATCCTCAGTCCTTTGCTGCAGTCCTTCCATGCCAGCCTTCTCTGCCATAGATACTAATGCTAAGTCCAGTCCTTCTCGATCTAAGTACCACAATCCCTTATGCCAAGTGCCAGTCCAAAGTCTTCGTCCTGTCCCTTTCTCCTGGAAGGTCACCTTAGGAATATCAAAAGAAACAATGCATTTAAGTTGGAGGATTATAGAACTAATGGACAAGAGACTGACTGGAAAGGATGGATCATGTAAAATATTGGATAATCTTACTGAACCTGTACAATTAACAGTACCCTTACCGACCACTGGCTGGAAAGTGCCATCAGCTGTCTGAATGCTGTCTGCTGATGCTAGGTGAGTGTAGAAAGAAAACTCACTAGCATTCCTCGTCATATGCCGAGATGCTCCCGAGTCGATAATCCAGTCTGATGATTTAAGGGAAGAGATAGACACAAGGGCAAGTGATTCGTCAGTACCTTCTGATGGATGGGTATACATGGCAGCGTTTCCCCTAACAAAGAATGAGGTGGACACCTCCTTTGTTCTACTCCTCATGTCTCCCAGTGCCTAGTCCTCCACAGTAAAGGTGCCATTAGCTTCTCCGTTCCCTTCTGATATCAGGAGGTTCGCCCGATAACCTCCTCGGCCGCCTCGTCTACCCCCTCGACCACGACCACATCCTCTATTATATCCTCGTCCGCTGAACGGTCCTCGTCCACCACCTGAATCTCCCTCCCTAGGTGGTTTGGTACAAGCATACCGATGATGACCCATCTCCCCACAGTTGTAGCACTGCGGGTTATGCTGTCAGGGCTCTTCCTTAGATCCTGTGTTTCCTGAGCCGGTGATCGCTAGTGCTGACTTTGCTTCGGGGGGACCACCTGTCCAGGCTTGCAGCCTGATGCATGTCTCCTCCTGGATCATGGCTGAGATAGCCTTCTCAAGGCTAGGGATCTTTGGTTGGTCTAGAAGTAGGGTCGGCCTCTGTGCAAAAGCTGCAGTCAGCCCTTTGAGGAACTTCATTGTCCTCTCATGCAGACACACCTGTCTCTCCTTACACTTAGGGTCCCCGCAGCTCGCCCGATCTGAGGAGTGATCATAATCCAACCACAGACGCTCCAACTCCGTGGCATACTCCTGCACCGTCTTCTCTCCCTTTACGGTGTCATCAATCTCCCCCTTTATCTGGAAGACCCGTAAGTTATTCTCCATACCATCATAGGTTCTTCTCAACTTCTTCCATACATCTTTCAACATCTCAATACCGTCTACTATGGCGGCAATAGACTGGACTAAGGAGTTGAGAAGCCAGATGTAGATCACCATATGAGTAGACTTCCACTCATCGTGTCCTGTCGAGCCCTCGTCCGGCTCTGTCGCCTCGCCCGTCAGGAACCCCTCCATGTTTTTTCCTGCGAGGGTTCTTCTCACCCGCCATGACCAACTCAGATAGGTGGCTGGTCCATCTAATTTCAGATCGATGGAGGGAAGCTTCAACTCCGACGATATTCGTGCCATGTTCTCACCAATCGACATCGTCAACAACTTCATCAATGTCGCCACCTCTGCAGAATCTAGCTTCTTGATGATCTCCTCTATCGATGCGTCGTCTATCCAATCACGTCACGTCCGCTCCATGACTCACGCTCGTCCTCGTCGTCCGCTCCTAGATCCGAACATGTTCTCCCTTTTTTCAGATCTAGGCATCCCTATTAGGTGCTGTCTCGTGCTGGTGTGGAGGAGGCGGCAGCACACATGTCACAGCCACCATCGCAGCAGCAGCTGCAGCAGCAGTAGTAGTCGCAGCAGTAGCGGGACGGGACAGCAACAGCGAAGGGCGGCCTGCGAAGGGCGGAGAAGGGAAGAAGGGGGGGGAGGGAGCGTGGAAGAGTTTGGTGGAGGAGATCTAGAAAATCCTCCTGTGGGTTTGTAGAAGCTTGGTGACGGCTAGGGTTTGTGGAAACTTGGCTCTGATACCATGTTAAAATTAGTTGATTATTTTATTGATTATCTCATTGGCATTATATAGCCATACAGTCATTAATACAATGATCTCAATCATTATGACAATAATCTCATAATGGAATATCCTGTGACATATTCTGGTATCCCAAATATGTCCTCAGGATATTCCCATGTGCTTATACTATACTTAAATATGACACCCAACATACCATATCAACACGTTGTAATTGAACTCAACTTCACAAGTATAAGGATCACCAATCTAACTAATCTCATCCATAAAATAAGAATCATAAGCTAAGCAAAACAATAATGAGATAAAGTCCAGAATAACCATATAGCAAAAGTAGATAGCCGGATGGAGATAAATTCACTACCAAACAACTATAATAAAATGAATAATAAAATAGTCCTATCTCATGATAAAAGATAGCACATAAATAAATACTCTCATGAAAACGAAATAAAGGATAAGCAACTATGATAGTCCAACTAAAAGTTGTCAAATGAACTCAATGTTAGGGTTATATACTAAAAGCATCACTTTTGTATTAACTACATTTTCTTATTTTTGAATGAGATCATATGGCAAATGTTTGCATATTGTAATTGTTATAATATTAATACAAGTGTCTGATATTCTATATTGTAGATAGTATGGTGTGTAGTATCACACAGAAGATCATATTATCAGTTTCCTATGGAATATATACAAATAGTTCACAACCTAGATGGATTTGGACAAACCATTGGTAAGGTTATAATCTAATCTGGTTTTAGTCTATCTTGACTATAGCTTTACACTAGTACACTTTATGTGTTTTGAACATGACTACTTGAGTTTGTTCTCTTTGTACTGACTACATAAAAGAACAAATACCTCTATTATTATGATTCTTGTGCTCTTAATCCGGATATAATAAAAATATGTATATGGAATGTACATTAATTTAACTTATAAAAGAGTGAGATTCATTATGGGTCAATAATCTCTATGAATTAGGTAATGCCAATGTGTGTATGATGGGTTGTTGATTATAAAAGGAATTCATGTTCCAATATATCGGGTCGATGATGTCCTCTTAAGGAGCTCATAAGGATTGTCATGTAAATCTTGCAGGTGGATTATATCCGATATGATAAATGAAGTTGAGTGGTTATACTTAAGGATAAAAAATGTCAATTAATATAGTTTTTAGTAATTTAATTTCATCGACGGACATTCAATATCTTAACATGTGGAGACAAACATGCATATAATAAGAATGAGCCCATAAAGGTTGTAACAACCTATTTTCTTTTATATTTTAAAAAAAATAATTTTTTTAGATTTTTCGGTAATTTTTAATTAATTATTAAAATGTCCTTCATGGATTAATATTTTTTATGTATTAAACTAATTATTAAAATATTACAAAAACTATATTTTTGGGTGTATAATTAATTATTAATTGTTGTGTATTTTTTGAAATTTATTGGGCTCAAAAACTATTTTTAAATAGCTACAAACTAATATTTTAATTAAACCAGACTTGAACCAAACCGAACCGGACCCAACCCAACTTGACTGTACCTAAACCCTAACCTAACGGGTCGGGTCTGGACCCAACCCGGCCGCCCGCTAACCCGCTAACCCAAATCCCTAACCCGTTCCCCCACGATCCCCCGCCCCCGCGATTCCCGGCCGATGACCCCTCGTTTCCGGCCACGACCTTGCCCCCAACTCGGCGACGCCCCCGCTCCACGGCGCACGATCCCGCCCACGCTCCACCGCCTCTCCCCCTTCCCACTCCTATTTAAACCCCCCCAGCCCCCTACACCGTAGCCACCATCGCTCCACCTCCCCCCCACTTCACCCCGACACCTCCTCTGCCGCTACCCCGACTCCGACGACGACCCTCCTCAGCAAGCCGACCTCCACGACCAACCCCAGCAGCCGCCGCAGCCACAGGAACAGCCGCAGCCGTGCCCCGCTGCCGTGTCCCCCCGTGCCGCCTCTTATCGCGACAGCGAACCACCACGAGGTACCTATCTTCCCAATCTCGTATCTCCATGTGCATCGACTCGTATATCGTTCTATCGAATCTTGTGCGAAGACCACGTGACCCTCTCGAACCTAGTGTAAATAGTTCGGGGTATCACGTCCTGTGTTAATCGCAAACCGCGACGCAAAAACAAAAAAATCAACCCATTTTCTGAAATTCAGAAAACATCCCGAACTCACATGTTCACGGCCATTTTACTCCCAACCTGTTTATTATTTCTGATTTTTGTTTGAACAGTTAATTAGACAACATAACCAAGATTAAGATCCTGTAATTAGTTTATTTTATGGTGCTGTGATTTATGATTTATTCGCGGTTGAAAATGACCAAAAACTTGTTCTTTTAAACCCAAATTTCTCCCAGAACTGGGTGTGTCCAGCTAAACGAGGCAACTTGGGTGGGTACAAATTTTACCGAAGGGTTTGCATCGTTAAAACGGACGTGTGAGATTTTGTGGAAGTTGATTTGGATGTGCGTGCATACCGGAATCAACGCGTATCCGTCGAAATCGCCTAGTATTGGGTCTATTCTGAAACTCGTTGTAACTTTGTGTGTGCTCGTCGTTTCAAAAAGAAACTTGTGCCATCGGACTCATAGCGATACGATGGTCCTGTGATCCAAGTTTGGTTCGATTCTGAGAACGTTGATAAAATCCTGTATCGTGGGCCCTACATCTCCACTTGACTGACGATTTTTTGATCGGCTCATCGGAATCCAGTTTTGGATATTTTGTTGAGTTCGTATCATTATTCTGGACTTGTAGACACTATGTTTGATAAATTTGGAGAACCTTATCTCTGACATATTTTTCGGTGCGAAGTGGGCCACATTTGGACCCCGCTTTGACCAGAAACTGTTATTTTTGTCCCTGTGTCCAAATTGGACTTATGGATAGTCAATCCTAGCTATTTCATGTCTTCTAAGAGTGATGGTAATGTTTGTTTCATCATTCGGAGGTGTCCCTGAAGAATTTACATACACTGGAGCAACTGAAGGAGTTCAAACCCTGGCAAGTGTACCTTGCCAACTTGTAGTGATCCCTGTTATAGTATTTGTTTGAGTTCTTTATACATATATATATATATATATATATATATATATATATATATATATATATATATATATATATATACTCTTGATATATTTGTTCAACCTAGGACCGTGTGACGTTGCTTAGCGTCCGGATAATATCCGGGTGTCAACGCCGTACAGGGAGTTGTGTAACGTCACCTAGAGGATTGATATCGCGATCCTATATATCTTCGTGCTTGCT
The DNA here is from genome assembly GCA_036927795.1 of Iris macrosiphon. Lineage (NCBI taxonomy): Eukaryota > Viridiplantae > Streptophyta > Magnoliopsida > Asparagales > Iridaceae > Iris > Iris macrosiphon. The sequence continues at coordinate 46,065,600 of JAYESA010000010.1, forward strand.
TGATCAAGTACGTCATACAATAGGACACCTGACACTATTCATGAGACAGAATCTTCCTGAACTATTCATGGTGATTCTGTATAGGTTACAGGATTCGTGACATATATCTTATCTTTGTATAGCTATTAGTATGACTCGCTGCATTAGCTAGAGGTTGTGATCTTGCGTGTTATGAACATGAGACGTGAGATTACATTGGGTGGGGAGAGTCTTACCATACTAAAGGATGATTATATATATATATATATATATATATATATATATATATATATATATATATATATATATATATATATATATATATATATATATATATATATATATATATATATATATATATATATATATATTACATTACTGGAGGTGCCTTGGACTCTATATTTGGCACATTTACTGGCCCTTCGAGAAACAAATGCTGCTATGGATTTCCCCGACACAGAGCCTATAGTAGTTTCAGACTGAGTATGATTAATGCTCTCATTTGCATATCACATAGCTGGTTACGTAGTTTGCCCTGCGTATATATTTTTATATACTGTATTTATTTTGGCATGCTATTTCTTGTACCTTGTTACGTCCCTCTAAGGACCCGGTCCCTTGCCAGTTTTGCAACATAGACCGATATGGAGTCTGCTTGGAGTTGCTGATGTGTGTTGCTTAGTCTTACGGGAATTGGTGCCATGTACTTATATCATTTCTTTCGGAGTCATGGTTATTATTCATATTATTTATTCATCTGCTGATATAGCCTAGTTTTATAAACTCATATTCCTTTCTCGAGTCTATTCGAGCTTATGTGTTACTGGCAGCCGACTTTAGCATATGTAGCTCATTCTTGTATATTCCGTTCGTTGTGGATTGAGGCATAGATATTTATATTTACTTGATTATATAGATAGTGACCATTCTAGTACAGCTTATACGTATTCGAATCAGACCAGAGTCTGGTCGAATACGTAGCTGGCATGTTACGTATTCCTAGTCCTACGTATTTTGGGACTGGGGCATGACATGGTTTTTGCGGTGGCCCATGCAGGTCTACGACTAAATTATTTCGGTTTCAACTAAGGAATAGAGCAAGCCTGCGATTAAGATAGGATAAGTTACAGGATCTCATCCACTTGATTGATTCGTTCTTGACCTCTATATCGACTTCAAAATAATTTATTGACTTGCATCCTGCCTTGATTCTTCTGTACGCTTCTCATAGTTTATTTTGGATGCAGAGTAATGGATTCACAAGCATGCGATAAGACTCCTGCGGGAATACCACAAGTTACAGTTGTTACCTACGATGATGAAGTGACACCAGTGGGTAGAGGTCAATCAGCTCAATAACGCAGTCAAGCAAATCAGCATGCCTCGAGAATACAGCAAGATGATATTCCACCATCGACACAGTTTACTCCACCGATGCCTACTTTTCCACCAGGACAGCTTATGGATGGACAACAGATGTTTCAAATATTCTACGCAATGATGCAAGCTCAACAGAAGGTTCATCAAGAAGCCCAGAAAAGCCAAGCGAAGTTCTTTGACGGACTTAGCTCTGAGCTACAGAAATGAGTCAACTACGTTGCAACTACTTCATACACGAATGTCCTTATTGCAGCACGACCCATGGAGCGCTCACCAGGAGAGAGTCTAGTCAGAAGCGGCCGCATCTATTAGCACAAGACCGAGTACAACAGGAAAGAGCTACAAAGCGACCCCAGAGGAATCCACCACCGAGAGCAGCACCAAGAGCCTTATTCCTTCCTACTTGTCACTATTGTGGCAAGATAGGCCATATTGAGAGGGAGTGCAGACGCAAGTTAGGACTGTGCTTGATTTGCGGATCCAGCCAATATTTAGCTAGAGATTGCACGAAGCATCAAGGAAAAACAACGATGGTTAACCGAGAAGCCTTACCAGTACCGGGAAGATATCAGTCGAGGCCACCCTTGGCACCCCAAGCAGTACTCTTCCAGCAGACCCAGCAGCAGCAGAGGAATCCACCACAAGGACGCAACAAGCTTTTGCATTAACAATGGAGGACGCGCAGACTCGTGGAGTAGCAAATACGCGTAAGATTTAAGTTATTCATAGCTATCTATTCCTAGTAATGCTTTAGCACGTGCCTGTTAATTCCTTTTCTTAGCCTTAAACCTAGTATTTTGAACTTGTTAGTAATTGATACCTAAGTTTTCCTAAGCTGTAGTTGATCTTTGCTCTAATCAGACTCTTTTACTCTTGAATTACTTATCTTTCATTGCCTAGGAAAAAGTTTTTCCTTCCCTATGCGTTATGCTTCACCCTTCCTCTCGATTTTTCCTTGTGCATGATTTTTTATTCTTTGTGTCGTGCTTCAACAAACATGTCTTGCAATCGCATCATCTCTTCTGACTAATTTTGTTTTATTTTCTTAATTGCGAGGACGTAATTCATTTAAGGTGGGTAGATTGTAACAATATGTTTTTTTTATATTTTTAAAAAATAAATTTTCTAGATTTTTTAGTAATTTTTAATTAATTATTAAAATATCCTTCATGGATTAATATTTTTTTATGTATTAAACTAATTATTAAAATATTACAAAAATTATATTTTTTTGGTGTATAATTAATTATTGGTGTTGTGTAATTTTTCTGAAATTTTTTGGGCTCAAAAACTATTTTTAAATAGCTAAAAACCAATATTTTAATTAAACCAGACTTGAACCAAACCGAACCGGACCCAACCCAACTTGACTGAACCCAAACCCTAACCTAACGGGTCGGGTCTGGACCCGACTCGGCCGTCCGCTAACCCGCTAACCCAAATCTCTAACCCGTTCACCCACGATCCCCCGCCCCCAGCAATTTTTGGCCGATGACCTCCTCGTTTCCGGCCACGACCCCGCCCCCGACTCGGCGATGCCCCCGCTCTACGGTGCACGATCCCGCCCCCGCTCCACCGCCTTTCCCCTTCCTTCTCCTATTTAAACCCCCCCTGAGCCCCTACACCGCAGCCACCACCGCCATCCACGCTCCACCTCCACCGCCACTTCACCCCGACGCCTCCTCCGCCGCTACCGCCACACCGGCGACGACCCTCCTCCGCGAGCCGACCTCAACGACCAACCCCAGCAGCCTCCGCAGCCACTGCAACCGCCGCCGCCATGCCCCCCCCCCCCCGCGCCACCTCTTATCTCGACAGCGAAACACCGCGAGGTACCTATCTTCCCAATCTCGTATCTCCATGTGCATCGATCTATATTTCGTTCTGTCGAATCCTGTGCGAAGACCACGTGACCCTCTCGAACCCCGTGCAAATAGTTAGAGGTATTGTGTCCTGTGTCGGTCGTAAACCGCGACGCAAAAATAGGAAAATCAACCAATTTTTTGAAATTCAGAAAATATTCCGAACTCACATGTTCACGGCCATTTTACTCCCAACCTGTTTATTATTTATGATTTATGTTTAAACAGTTAATTAGACAACATAACCAAGATTAAGACCATGTAATTAGTTTATTTTATGGTGCTGTGATATGTGATTTATTTGCGGGTAAAAACGACCAAAAACTTGGTCTATTAAACACAAATTTCTTCCGGAACTGGGTGTGTCCCGCTAAACAAGGCGACTTGGGCGGGTAAACATTTCACCGAAGGGTGCGCATCGTTAAAACGAACGTATAGAATTTTACGAAAGTTGATTTGGATGTGCGTGCACACCGAAATCAACGCGTATCCGTCGAAATCGTCCCGTATCGGGCCTGTTCTAAAACTCGTTGTAACTTTGTGTGTGCTCGTCGTTTCGAAACAAAACTTGCACCATCGGACTCGTAGCGATACGATGGTCATATGACCCAAGTTAATTCGATTCTGAGAACGTTGACAAAATCTCGTATCGT